>JAZKJV010003224.1:600000-909537 GCA_037367405.1 Ottelia alismoides | reverse complement strand
TCTACGGCCTCGATCCGAACATGGTCGATTTAATAAATCCTGCGACCGTTAAAAAATGACATCTGGATGGAGGGCTTAGGAGTATCTGTTTCTGACGAAATTTTAATAGAATGTGAGAGGGATATAATGACGAATATACAATTTTTTTTTCCAAAAAAATAAAAAAATTAGGGAAAAATAGGGGTGTGAGTAGCCAAGTTGGCTACTCCCTGGGGGCAGCCCCATTTTACCCATATAGAGGTAAATGGGGCTGCCCCCAGGGAGTAGCCAACTTGGCTACTCCCACCCCTATTTTTTCCCTAATTTTTTTTATTTTTTTGGAAAATAAAAATTTGTATATTCATTATTATATCCCTCTCATATTCTATTAAAATTTCGTTAGAAATAGAGACTCCTACGGCCTCCATCCAAACATGGTCGATTTAAAAAATCCTGTAACCGTTAAAAAATTGACGTCTGGATGGAGGGCTTATGAGTCTCTGTTTTTTACGAAATTTTAATAAAATATGAGAGGGATATAATGACGAATATACAAATTTTTATTTTCCAAAAAAATAAAAAATAAGGGAATAATAGGGGTGGGAGTAGCCAAGTTGGCTACTCCCTGGGGGCAGCCCCATTTTACCCATATAGAGGTAAATGGGGCTGCCCCCAGGGAGTAGCCAACTTGACTACTCCCACCCTTATTTTTCCCTCATTTTTTTATTTTTTTGAAAATAAAAATTTGTATATTCATCATTATATCCCTCTCACATTCTATTAAAATTTCGTCAGAAACAGACACTCCTACGGCGTCCATCCAAAGATGGTCGATTTAAAAAATCCTGCGACCGTTAAAAAATGACGTCTGGATAGAGGGCTTAGGAGTCTCTATTTCTGACGAATTTTTAATAGAATGTGAGAGGGATATAATGATGAAAATAAAAATTTTTATTTTCCAAAAAAATAAAAAAATAAGGGAAAATAGGGGTGGGAGTAGCCAAGTTGGCTACTCCCTGGGGGCAGCCCCATTTTACCCATATAGAGGTAAATGGGGCTGCCCCCAGGGAGTAGCCAACTTGGCTACTCCCACCCCTATTTTTCCCTCATTTTTTTATTTTTTGGAAAATAAGAATTTGTATATTCATCATTATATCCCTCTCACATTCTAATAAAATTTTGTCAGAAAGAGAGACTCCTACGGCCTCCATCCAAACATGGTCGATTTAAAAAATCCTGCGACCGTTAAAAAATGACGTCTGGACGGAGGGCTTAGGAGTCTCTGTTTCTGACGGAATTTTAATAGAATGTGAGAGGGATATAATGATGAATATACAAATTTTTATTTTCCAAAAAAATAAAAAAATAAGGGAAAAATAGGGGTGGGAGTAGCCAAGTTTGCTACTCCCTGGGGGCAGCCCCATTTTACCCATATAGAGGTAAATGGGGCTGCCCCCAGGGAGTAGCCAACTTGGCTACTCCCACCCCTATTTTTCCCTCATTTTTTTATTTTTTTGGAAAAACAAAATTTGTATATTCATCATTATATCCCTCTCATATTCTATTAAAATTTCGTTAGAAATATAGACTCTTACGGCCTCCATCCAAACATGGTCGATTTAAAAAATAATGCAATCGTTAAAAAAATGACGTCTGGATGGAGGCTTAGGAGTCTCTGTTTCTGACGAAATTTTAATAAAATGTGAGAGGGATATAACGATGAATATACAAATGTTTATTTATCAAAAAAATAAAAAAATAAGGGAAAAATAGGGGTGGGAGTAGCCAAGTTGGCTACTCCCTGGGGGCTGCCCCATTTTACCCATATAGAGGTAAATGAGGCTGCCCCCAGGGAGTAGCCAACTTGGCTACTCCCACCCCTATTTTTTCCCTTATTTTTTTATTTTTTTTGGAAAATAAAAATTTTTATATTCATCATTATATCCCTCTCACAATTTATGAAAATTTCGTCAGAAATAGAGACTCCTACGGCCTCCATCCAAACATGGTCGATTTAAAAAAATCCTGCCACCGTTAAAAAAATGACGTCTGGATGGAGGGTTTAGGAGTCTCTGTTTCTGACGAAATTTTAATAAAATGTGAGAGGGATATAATGATGAATATACAAATTTTTATTTTCCAAAAAATAAATAAATAAGGTAAAAATAGGGGTGGGAGTAGCCAAGTTGGCTACTCCCTGGGGGCAGCCCCATTTTACCCATATAGAGGTAAATGGAGCTGCCCCCAGGGAGTAGCCAACTTGGCTACTCCCACCCCTATTTTTCCCTAATTTTTTTATTTTTTTGGAAAATAAAAATTTGTATATTCATCATTATATCTCTCTCACACTCTATTAAAAATTTCGTTAGAAACAGAGACTCTTACGGCCTCCATCCAAACTGTTGGAAATGCGAGCCCACGGCGAGCCATTATGCAATAAATGTTATTGCAATTCACTCCTTAATTTGAAATGAAGAATACATAATTTGCATAATAGGTCCCTTAGTACAATTAGGGTTATGTACCATGGCCATCTTGATGATCATACAGCTGTTGATTCAACTATTGAATCATAGAGGCTGGTGCTTGAATGAATATCTAAAGAGTTAGATTGAGGACTTATCAAGCACCGTCAGATGATTGTTAAGAGATGATCTCCAGCCTGAGTAGGAGATGGCAATCCTTATCTCTGAAGGCCGATATCTGACCGACCTCTTGATGCAGGTCCTCTGCATAGGAATAGAGATTCGGAGGTGTCAGATTAGTTAGGTCCAAAGAGTTGACTTAACGAGATCGAGATAACCAAAGTCCTATATCGTATGCTGTCAGGATATAGGCACGCATCCTCTGACCGGAGACAGATGTGTTGCTATATGTCTAAGTATGTACATTTGGCAGACCAATAGGTTGATGACCTAATCAAGGTCTACACACCGGCGCGCTGGTGTGCATATAAGGGCATATGAGTAATACGATCTCTCAAAGGGATCATACAGGTTCAGTTACTGAACCGGAAGACATGAGCTCACTCATGAGATATTGGGAAGAATCAAATTCCGTGCGCACGGTCGTCTCTCTTTGGAAGCTTGACTGAATTTGTAGGTTTGATATATACTTTTGGAAAGTATATGATCAAGACCTAGGTATGATATATGCTTTTGGAAAGTATATGATCGATACCGACTCCCAATGATCGAATGAGAAACTTACTGATAAAACCATGTAGTAGACAGTATAAAGTTGATCGAATACTTCGGGTTTAGTCTGAGTCTTCCAGTATGCAGGATGTACAGGTATTGGGAATACCTGAGGGTGATGTGATCATAAACGATTGTATAACCATGACGCTTCCATTCCTAGGGAGTGATGAAACGGGTCTGGATTTTAGTGACTCCTCTCAGTAGAGAAGTGATCTGATCTTGGTCCAAGTATTGGACATTGATCTGAATGTGATTCAGATACAATGAGAAGATTAGATTTACGGTCTTGATTTAATCAAGCATCTATGGGAGGCCCGCGATCTGGATTTGAGATATGATCTCAATATCCATGTCACTATACGTGGAACAATACAATCGCCCTGTCCTTATCTCCAAGTATCTGCGGAGAAAGCGCATTATCCTTGAAGGAGTTCATGGATAATTCTATTGTTGATATATGTATCCGAGCATTGAGAAAATGGATAATTAAATGTGATTTAATTATCATGAGTAATATGAATTTGATTTATATTATAAAGAGAGTTATCTTAGATAATTAAATGAGATTTAATTATCAAAGATGTAAATAATGTGAATGTGATTCATATTATTTGGACACATGAGAATAGAGATCCAAGATGATTAAATATGATTTAATTATCATGGATATGAATAATGTGGATAGCAATATCCATATTAGTCATATATATTATAAATGTGATTTATAATATATAAGAGAGAGCTATTTGTAATTTACATTTGTTAATTAAATGTTAATGTGAATTGGATTCACATTGGACATCAAATTGAAAATGTAATTTACATTTTGTTTTGGGTTGTGAATGTGATTCACAATTTTTCAATGGCATGATTGTAATGTTCACAAAATAAATTGGATTTATTTTTTGTGAAATAATTTGCAACAAAAGTTGTTGCAAATAATGGAGATTACATAAAAGGTGAAATAGCCACCTTCCTAATGGAGGAGGGTGGACGGCCACCACTCCCATTAGGAAAGGGAGGCCGTCCCCCCTCTCCACATGGAAGGAGGCTTTCTCTTCTTTCATTATCTCCATGTATTGATGATTTAATTTTGTAATTAAATTATATTGATTTATCAACATATATTTAATTTAAATTAAATTAATTGTTGTTGTGTTTTTAGCAACAAATCATGACCATTGAAAGAAACACAAATTGATGTGGACCATTGGATTTGTGTTGACACATGGATTGAGATCCATGGATCCCAAAACCCTATAAAGGAAGAGACACCCCATTGCTCTTCTTTACACATAAGTTGAGGCAACAAAAATATCTCTCTCTCTCTCTCTCATTCTCTCTACACGTCCTCTCTCCATCTCTCTCATGTGGCCGTCCATCATGGATGCCCTAGAGAGGTTCTCCATCGCCGCGGCATCGTCGCTATGCTGCCCGATGGTTTGCTCGTGGATCTCCGTCTCCTTCGGTGCGCCCCGCTCATGAAGAAGACATCGGATCTCGTGTGTCGAGATCAGGGAGATCCGCCGCTTGGATCATCAACATGGATTGCGAGAAGCACGCGGTTCATCCCCGCGCTCGCAAGCGTCTCCTCCGACGGATCAGACTTGAGACAGGAGGTCTCTTCGTTTAGAGACTTGATCGCAACCACGCTTCAAGAGGTAAACCTAATACATGGTTGTGGTTTAGACGAAACGATCCGAGAAGTGTTCTTGGATCATGTGGTTTCGTCACATGAAAATTTTTTAATTTCCGCAGCATAGAACAACTAGTGCGACTAGTCGTTCTTCATCGTATTCGATACGATGATCACGCTTCCGTGATGCGCTTGAGGATCTAACCATATCCTTCAAGTGGTATCAGAGCCTTAGGTCGGTGGTTTTGGATACGATCCATAAACCGAGGACGACTTAGGTTCATTAGGGTTTGCGAAAGTTTTCTTGCATTTCATTTTCGCATCTCTGTTTTGATATTATTTTCGGCTCTGTTTAAATTGTTTAAACACAAAAATAATATTTGTATTTTATTCCCCATTAAATAAGGAAACCGTAGGATCTGAGTTTGCGTGATTTCGATTCCGTTTGCTCTAGATATGCTCATTTTAGTGAACATGTATCCACTGTTTCGGGGACTGCGGATCATGACGTAATTAAGATGTTAATTGCGGATTTGATACGCCTTGAAATGCGTGCAAATTACTTGGGTTCTGTTGTAAATCAAGTTAGCAAACTTTATAAATTTACTTTGCTTAATTTAGATTTAAATTGATTGAGATATGATATTTTTAGTAAGTGAGGGTCACTGCTGAAAATACTTTCCTAATCAAGAACCTAGTGATTGTCATTTAATTAATTAGTGAAATTAAATTGTTTAATTTCCTGGAATAATTATGCATAAATATTTGTGAAATATTTAATGATAATTATGTCCTTAAATGACTTTGCCCTAACCAACAAATGATTAGATGTGATCTAGATCAAGATTGGTTACATGATCTACATGATCAACATTCCAACAAACATGTTGCTTGAATAGGACTTGGGATTTGTTTAGCAAATCTCATTATAATGTTAATCAAAAATGTTTTGATTATTACTATATGGTACAATTTCGGTTGAAGAACCGATGATCATCTCAAGTACAAATTAATCAATTTGGCATTATCCTTTCCCGAGGCGGATATGGTGCCTAGTCGGAGAGCATTGGGGTTGCGGGTTGCAACGTATGTGGTCCGTCCCACTCTCTGGTACTGGCCATGACAGCGGGTAGGGCCGGGATAATGTCCGAGGGATTAAGATGTATTTTTCTAATTATTAAAATTCGAAATAATACGTATATGAGATAATACCATTATTCAAGTAACTATTAAAATGTTTGTTGGATATTATTGGATCATTAATTTAATATGATTAGATTAATTGGAATCCAATTAAGATTGAAATACTCTAATATTATTAGAGTTAATAATTCCCTTGGAAGAATTAATTATGTGAATATGATTCACGATAATTAATTAAAATTTGAATATGAGGTGGAGGATCACATAAGTGACATCCATGGTCTCCCGTCAAGGTGAAGGGTTCCGTCGCCAGGTATTGTATGTGGGAGACGCCTGTCCGAAGTGACAGCTCCTGTATGCAAGCACATCTGGATCGGACTCTTTGCTTCTCGAAAGAGTAAGGCCGTATACGTAGTGACCCCAATATCGGATCCTCATATTATTGGGGCGATATTGGATTGCGTATAGCGAGTACTATTCCTGTTGACGGTTGGTTCAATTAACGACGGGTCATCATCGCTTTAGGGGTGGTGGGCTCGGGTGTTAAAGACCGAATTGGGAAATGCAAGTTGGACTTGCAAAGCGGAATGTGTTCCCGCTTCTTTTTATCCGAGTTGCAGATTCTCATATTATTGGGATGTAATAAAGATAAGGAAGGAGATCCCAGATCTTGTTGAGATATAATGATAAGTATATCTCTTACATTGAAAGTGATTAAGGGAATGAACTTTCAGTGTTGACAAGACAAGACAACTTTGATATAAAAATCCTAAATCAAAGTAAAATATATATATTTATATATTTATGCAAATTTCTTATTTCAGATAATCCTTCATTAAAACCCACTCAATGATATACTCAATAATAACCAGTAAAATATCATGGATTGGACTCATGATCCAGATATTGTACTTGCAATTGGACACATAATGTATGTGGTTGTAATGTGCAAGTTTCCTCATAATATTGAGGAATGACAATTAAATAGATAATAAGACTACAACCCTAGGGTTTGTATGTCTCTATAGTCTTGATCTCTCATCGGATGTACTTTGGAAGTGACATGTCGATGATGATCGCAATTGTCAAATAATCCTTATAAAATTTATGAAGATATTCGGGCATACATATGTGCTCTTGACATTTAACATGAATGAGATGGTTCACTGCATCATGCAGAATGGTGGCTCTATAAGAGATGGTGTATTCAAATTGTTTGAGTACCTACCTGAACCTATGTTTTAAGAGTTTAGATGGATGTAGATGATGAGTGTCATCATTCTACTATCTATACTCTGGTCATTCATGAAGCTTCATAATATTCATATTGTATGAATTTAATGAAGCATGTATAAATGTTGAAATGCTCTTACATAAGAGATCCTTAGTCTTAAGCAATGGTTGCTTATAGATAAAGGGAGCGCAGTGGAAGCATGGGTTGGACCCGAGTAAGAAGTATGGTCAAAGAGTTGACTATACATCTATGACTTCCATATGTCATCCGAAGAGTTGGATGAATGCCAATACTGCAATAAGTTGATGTGTTGATAGTATGACTATCAAGTCTATCTAGAATCCTTAGAGAAGGGACTCGGATGGAGCATCAGATTAATCTACATAAATCATTGATAAGATAAAGTCAAATAATTGTATCTCAATCTTATGATGACATTTGCAATAGGTTGCATATGTTTTAGAAGACTGGAAAATTTGATCTTAAAGGTTTATAGTTATCCACATGGATATTGATGCAATTGTTGCAACAATCTCTGTTGGATTGATAGACTTGTTAATTTCAGTGGGAGAGTCCTTAGTCTTAGAGAATGTCTCTATGACCTAGATATAAGAATACACTCATTGTTTGTTTCTAAATGTTGGAAATAAACATGAATTCTGAGGTAGAACTATCATAAAAAGTTATGATGGAGATATTTCAGATAGTAATCTAAAATCTAGTGGACTCCACTAAATTAGAAAATTAATGAATGGTTCATTAACATTTCTAAATACTGAAATTAAACCTTAAGATCAATAGGAGGATGAAGATCATTTGACAATGATCTAGCATCAAGCCTTGGACATTTGTCTATTGATTTGATCAATAGACTAGTAAGAGATGAAACTTTAGAATGTCTAAAATTTCAAAACTTACATACTTATGAATATTGTATTCAAAGAAAAATGTCCAATACACCCTTCTTAGAGAAAGGTGTAAGATGTCAAGGTATTCAGGATCTCATACATATTGATGTATGTAGATCATCTATATCATAGTAAACATTATGGATATGTGATATCTGTTGATGATTATGTATGATATGAGATTTCTTCTCTTCACCTAAGAAACCTTTGAAATGTTCAAAGATTTCATTATTTTGGTTTAAAACCAAAAGTTTGAAGGAAGATAAAATGAATTTGATCTAATCTAGGTAGCAAGTACCTGTTAGATAAATTCAAAGAATACCTTATAGAGATATGAATATCATTTCTATCTCAATCCTCCTAACACACCTTAACTCAATAGAGTTATAGGCAGATACAATTGGATCATGTGTGACATGATCTTATCAATGATGAATTTTAGCATAATTATCCCTTAGTTTCCAGGTATATATGTGTAGTAGAGACTACAATGTATATCCTTAATAAGGTTCCATGCAAGATGGAATCTAGCACTTGAGAGTGCTGCTTCATTAGGAAAATAAAGGATGGTATTGGATACCTACTTTATGATCTTGAGATTCTTGAAATATCTCATCTCTGAGAATGTGATTCTTGGAGGTTGAGACTCTTGAGAATCAAGATAAAAATGAAGTGTAGGAACTCATTTAATCTTGAAAAGATAATGAGGCTCCTAAAATTGGAAACTAAAAGGATAATTGAAGATGAAACACTAAAACCTCTTCAAATAAGTTTGAGGATGGATTCCATGTGTCAGAGAAATCTGACAATGATCGAACTTCATGTGATGAAGCTTCTGAAGGATCATAGCATGGATAGATGGATGTTAGCAATAAAAGTCTAATGTAGACTTCATGTACAAGTGTTGTATATGGACCCTCGAGGATCCACCTATATGGGTAAGACCCGTAAAGGTGTAAATGGATCTTCAAGAGAAAGGGAACCTGATGAGAAGGTACATACCTTCAAAGCATAGTTCGTAGCAATGAGCTACACATGAAAGAGAAGACATTGCTTGCAATGAGACTTGCTTTTCGGTGAACATGCTTAAAATCATCAGAATATTGCTAACCTTAGCTACACAACTTGACTATTGCATCTTCGAGATATAAGTCCAGATTGCATTCCTCTATGAATATCTCTCTGAGGATATTCACATGAAGTAGCCCCAGGGCTTCATGGTTGAGGAAAGCAAGGTGTGCAAGATAAGGAATCCATCTAAGGACTCAAATAAGCTTCTTTGAGATGGACCATAAGATTTGATGAAATTATAAATGTTATGATTTCAAATAAAATCTTGATGAGCCATGCGAAGCTTAGTGGGAGTGCCTATGTGTTCATTGCGCTAAATATAGATGATATCCTGATCATTTAAAATGATATAAGGATAATAATAAGTGTTTTATAATCTGGTTATTCCATATCTTGAAATATGATTTCAAGATACCTCTTAGATCTTAGTTCTGAAGTTGTTCAGAAGCCAAGAGAAGAGGATAATTGGACTGTCACATTTGTAGTATACCTTGGACATATTCTATTCATAGAAATTCCAAGAAAGGCTTCTAACCCTTAAGATATGGTACTGACCTATCTTAAGGGATAGCACCTCAAAGAGTTGAGGAAGTAAATGCTACAACTACTTGCACTTGTGCATTAGTTACGAGAAATTGAGTGTATGCTAGAATGTACAAATACCAGATGTCTGTCATGCAGTGGGAGTAGTAAATTGTTACTAATCCTACTGTAGAGATAAAACACTTGATTGCAGTAATAACAAAATCTTCATAGATGAGGAGATTTTTGAGATAGTAATCTCAAAGTCTTATCTTCAAAAGTTTAAGACCATGTAGATAGTGATCTATAAAGGTCTAAACTTTAGATACCTTAGGAGATAGAGATCTCCGGGAATGAAGGTATTCTAATAAGGATTATGGGGATACTGGTTATGATGTCAGGGACAATGTAACCAACTAGATTGAGTATTGGTTGCATGAGATGCAACATTCGCATTAGATGCGAGCACTGTTACTGGGGATATGCAAGTGCCGTAAAAGGACTTGGCATAGTCTCGCGGGAACAGAGTGACTGATCAGCTTACCTAGCTATTTTCTAAATAGCCTATGATTGTCACATGAGTGCGGGTTTAAATGATTAGCCCATCAATGGCTCTTTGGGCTAGTGGGAGATTGTTGGAAATGCGAGCCCACGGCGAGCCATTATGCAATAAATGTTATTGCAATTCACTCCTTAATTTGAAATGAAGAATACATAATTTGCATAATAGGTCCCTTAGTACAATTAGGGTTATGTACCATGGCCATCTTGATGATCATACAGCTGTTGATTCAACTATTGAATCATAGAGGCTGGTGCTTGAATGAATATCTAAAGAGTTAGATTGAGGACTCATCAAGCACCGTCAGATGATTGTTAAGAGATGATCTCCAGCCTGAGTAGGAGATGGCAATCCTTATCTCTGAAGGCCGATATCTGACCGACCTCTTGATGCAGGTCCTCTGCATAGGAATAGAGATTCGGAGGTGTCAGATTAGTTAGGTCAAAGAGTTGACTTAACGAGATCGAGATAACCAAAGTCCTATATCGTATGCTGTCAGGATATAGGCACGCATCCTCTGACCGGAGACAGATGTGTTGCTATATGTCTAAGTATGTACATTTGGCAGACCAATAGGTTGATGACCTAATCAAGGTCTACACACCGGCGCGCTGGTGTGCATATAAGGGCATATGAGTAATACGATCTCTCAAAGGGATCATACAGGTTCAGTTACTGAACCGGAAGACATGAGCTCACTCATGAGATATTGGGAAGAATCAAATTCCGTGCGCACGGTCGTCTCTCTTTGGAAGCTTGACTGAATTTGTAGGTTTGATATATACTTTTGGAAAGTATATGATCAAGACCTAGGTATGATATATGCTTTTGGAAAGTATATGATCGATACCGACTCCCAATGATCAAATGAGAAACTTACTGATAAAACCATGAAGTAGACAGTATAAAGTTGATCGAATACTTCGGGTTTAGTCTGAGTCTTCCAGTATACAGGATGTACAGGTATTGAGAATACCTGAGGGTGATGTGATCATAAACGATTGTATAACCATGACGCTTCCATTCCTAGGGAGTGGTGAAACGGGTCTGGATTTTAGTGACTCCTCTCAGTAGAGAAGTGATCTGATCTTGGTCCAAGTATTGGACATTGATCTGAATGTGATTCAGATACAATGAGAAGATTAGATTTACGGTCTTGATTTAATCAAACATCTATGGGAGGCCCGCGATCTGGATTTGAGATACGATCTCAATATCCATGTCACTATACGTGGAACAATACAATCGCCCTGTCCTTATCTCCAAGTATCTGCGGAGAAAGCGCATTATCCTTGAAGGAGTTCATGGATAATTCTATTGTTGATATATGTATCCGAGCATTGAGAAAATAGATAATTAAATGTGATTTAATTATCATGAGTAATATGAATTTGATTCATATTATAAAGAGAGTTATCTTAGATAATTAAATGATATTTAATTATCAAAGATGTAAATAATGTGAATGTGATTCATATTATTTGGACACATGAGAATAGAGATCCAAGATGATTAAATATGATTTAATTATCATGGATATGAATAATGTGGATAGCAATATCCATATTAGTCATATATATTATAAATGTGATTTATAATATATAAGAGAGAGCTATTTGTAATTTACATTTGTTAATTAAATGTTAATGTGAATTGGATTCACATTGGACATCAAATTGAAAATGTAATTTACATTTTGTTTTGGGTTGTGAATGTGATTCACAATTTTTCAATGGCATGATTGCAATGTTCACAAAATAAATTGGATTTATTTTTTGTGAAATAATTTGCAACAAAAGTTGTTGCAATAATGGAGATTACATAAAAGGTGAAATAGCCACCTTCCTAATGGAGGAGGGTGGACGGCCACCACTCCCATTAGGAAAGGGAGGCCGTCCCCCCTCTCCACATGGAAGGAGGCTTTCTCTTCTTTCATTATCTCCATGTATTGATGATTTAATTTTGTAATTAAATTGTGTTGATTTATCAACATATATTTAAATTAAATTAAATTAATTGTTGTTGTGTTTTTAGCAACAAATCATGACCATTGAAAGAAACACAAATTGATGTGGACCATTGGATTTGTGTTGACACATGGATTGAGATCCATGGATCCCAAAACCCTATAAAAGGAGAGGCACCCCATTGCTCTTCTTTACACATAAGTTGAGGCAACAAAATCTCTCTCTCTCTCTCATTCTCTCTACACGTCCTCTCTCCATCTCTCTCATGTGGCCGTCCACCATGGATGCCCTAGAGAGGTTCTCCATCGCCGCGGCATCGTCGTTATGCTGCCCGACGGTTTGCTCGTGGATCTCCGTCTCCTTCGGTGCGCCCCGCTCATGAAGAAGACATCGGATCTCGTGTGTCGAGATCAGGAGATCCGCTGCTTGGGATCATCAACATGGATTGCGAGAAGCACGCGGTTCATCCCCGCGCTCGCAAGCGTCTCCTCCGACGGATCGGACTTGAGACAGGAGGTCTCTTCGTTTAGAGACTTGATCGCAACCACGCTTCAAGAGGTAAACCTAATACTTGGTTGTGGTTTAGACGAAACGATCCGAGAAGTGTTCTTGGATCATGTGGTTTCGTCACATGAAAATTTTTTAATTTCCGCTGCATAGAACAACTAGTGCGACTAGTCGTTCTTCGTCGTATTCGATACGATGATCACGCTTCCGTGATGCGCTTGAGGATCTAACCATATCCTTCACAAACATGGTCGATTTAAAAAATCCTGCGACCGTTAAAAAAATGACGTCTGGATGGAGGGCTTAGGAGTCTCTGTTTCTGACGAAATTTTAATAGATTGTGAGAGGGATATAATGACGAATATACAAATTTTTATTTTCCAATAAAATAAAAAAATAAGGGAAAAATAGGGGTGGAAGTAGCCAAGTTGGCTACTCCCTGGGGCAGCCCCATTTTACCCATATAGAGGTAAATGGGACTGCCCCCAGGGAGTAGCCAACTTGACTACTCCCACCCCTATTTTTCCCTCATTTTTTTATTTTTTTTGGAAAAACAAAATTTGTATATTCATCATTATATCCCCTCTCATATTCTATTAAAATTTCGTTAGAAACAGATACTTTACGGCCTCCATCCAAACATGGTCGATATAAAAAATCCTGCGACCGTTAAAAAAATGATGTCTAGATGTAGGGCTTAGGAGTCTCTGTTCTGACGAAATTTTAATAGAATGTGAGAGGGATATAATGACGAATATTCACATTTTTATTTTTCAAAAAAATAAAAAAATAAGGAAAAAATAGGAGTGGGAGTAGCCAAGTTGGCTACTCCCTGGGGGCAGCTCCATTTACCTCTATATGGGTAAAATGGGGCTGCCCCCAGGGAGTAGCCAACTTGGCTACTCCCACCCCTATTTTTACCTTATTTATTTATTTTTTGGAAAATAAAAATTTGTATATTCATCATTATATCCCTCTCACATTTTATTAAAATTTCGTCAGAAACAGAGACTCCTAAGCCCTCCATCCAGACGTCATTTTTTTAACGGTTGCAGGATTTTTTAAATCGACCATGTTTGGATGGAGGCCGTAGGAGTCTCTATTTCTGACGAAATTTTCATAGAATGAGAGGGATATAATGATGAATATACAAATTTTGTTTTTCCAAAAAAATAAAAAAATGAAGGAAAAATAGGGGTGGGAGTAGCCAAGTTCGCTACTCCCTGGGGGCAGCCCCATTTACCTCATATATATATATATATATATATATAGGGTAAAATGGGGCTGCCCCCAGGGGTAGCTAACTTAGCTACCCCCGCCCCATTTTCTTCATGTTTTTAATATTTTTTTGAAATTTCTTCCATGAATATTCATCACTATATCCCTATATTGTGTCATTAAAATTTCGTGTGAAACAGAGACTCCTACGACCTCCATCCAGACAGTCATTTTTTTAACGGTAACAGGATATTTTAAATCGACCCCGTTTGGATGGAGGTCGTAAGAGCCTCTATTTCACATGAAATTTGAATGACATAATATAGGAATTTAATAATGAATTTACACGCTTTTAGATTTCAAAAAAAATAAAAAAAAATTTTGAAAAAGGGGCGGGGGGAGCTAAGTTAGCTCCCCCTAGGGGGCATACACATTTTACCCATATATATATATATATATATATATATATATATATATATATATATATATATATATATATATATATATATATATATGGGAAAAGGGAGTATGCACCGGCGGGTGCAGCTAACTACCTACACCCGACCATTTTTCTTATTGGTTTTTTATTTTTTTTGAAAAATAATTATGGAGATTTACTTAGTTTATTGACAAGTATATGTGTTTCAAATTTCATGCAAAACAAACTCTCCTAGCATGCCCATCTAGATATGGTCAATTTCAATAATTCTGAAACCGTTAAAATGTCATAGCCTTGATGGAGATGATAGAAATGTCGAATTTAGTTGAAATTGGTATGATATCATGATGATATATGGTGATTTAAATCCCCCTAGGTTTTTTCCAAAACACAAAAAAATTAATGAAAAAAATGGCCGGGTGCAACTAGTTAGCTACACCCCGGGTGCAGTTTCCCTAACCCCTATATATACATATATATATATACACATATATATATACATATACATATATATACATATATATATATATATATATGGGTAAAATGTGTATGCCCCCTAGGGGGAGCTAACTTAGCTCCCCCCGCCCCTTTTTCACATATTTTTTTTATTTTTTTTGAAATCCAAAATCGTGTAAATTTATTATTAAATCCATATATTATGCTAATAAAATTTCGTGCAAAACAGAGACTCGTACGACCTTCATCCAAACGGGGTCGATTTAAAAAAATCCTGTTACCGTTAAAAAATGACTGTCTGGATGGAGGCCATAGGAGTCTCTGTTTCGTATGAAATTTTAATAGCATAATATAGGGATATAGTGATGAATATTCATGGAAGAAATTTTCAAAAAAAAATAAAAAATGGTGAAAATGGGGCGGGGGGAGCCAAGTTTGCTCCCCCTAGGGGGCAGCCCCATTTATCCCTATATATATATATATAGGAAATTTTTCAAATGAGGTGCACCTTTCCTGGATGCATGGAAAGCCACGTCAATTTAAACATTTATTCTATTTATTTTACATATTCTAACTCCATAAATTTAATATTATATATTAATATAATATGTATATCATGAAAAATTTATGAAAATATTACTATATTTGACATTAAAAGTTTGTTACAATATGAATGATATATTTTACATAACTGTATAATCGTCAGTATTTTACAATATGTAGTTTAAATTTGCAAAATTATTACGTAATTTACAAATTTGGTAGTGGCTTTCTGAATTTCAGGAAAGACCCACCTCATTAGAAGGGCCCCCTATATATATATATATATATATATATATATATATATATATATATATAGACATACATACACTTACACACATATATGATTAAATGAGGCTACACCCTGGATGTAGCCAATTGGCTACTCCCACCCCCATTTTCTCCCTATTTTTATTTTTTTAGAAAATAAAAATATGTATATTCACGACTGTATCTCCCTAACATGTCACTCGAATTTCGTCAGAAACAAAGACGCATATGCCCTGCATCTTAAGGGGTCAATTATAGCAATTCTGAAACCATTAAAATTTGATAGTCTTGGTGGAGGGGATAAAAGTCTCGAAGTAAGTCAATTTTTTAATGACACCATGGTGACATATTGTGATCTAAATTTTGATAGGGTTCTTTTCAGAAAAATAAAAATATTATAGTGGAAAAGAGGTGGGAGCATGTAAGTTAGGAGCATACTCCTTTGTCCCATCCATATATATATATATATATATATAATATATATGAGGATATAGTTATGAAAATCCATGGAAACATTTTTCAAAAAAATAAAAAAATTTAAAAAATGAAAGTGAAGTTGGTAAGTTTACCTACTTAACAAAGTAGGCTCCCTTTCCTCTATATGTATGTATGTATGTATGTATGCATGCATGCATGTATGTATGTGTGTGTATCTTCAGTTGGGCTGCTCCTGCCCCATTTTCGGCTCTATTTTTTTTCAAATTATCACCATGTATGCTCATCTATATCTCCTATATGTCATTCGAATTTCGTCAGAAATAGAGACTTATATGCTCTCCATCTAGAACCGGTCGATTACAACAATGTTTAGATCGTTAAAATTACATGTTCTAGGTGGAGGGTATATAAGTCTCCGTTTCTGACAAAATTCGAATGACATATTGGAGGGATATATAGATGAATATACATGGTGTTATTTTTCAAAAAAAAAACATTTGCAGGAAAATAGGGGCGGGGGTTGTCCCATTTTTTTCCTTTATATATAGGATTTATTTCCAATAACATGCACCTTTCATGTATCATTGGAAAGCTCATCATCTCAATTGTATATAATTAATCCAACAAATTCGATTAGTAGTATTTTATAATAAAACTTTTTAATGCTGAAAACCTATTTTAGTCATTTTGTCTCATTCCAAAAATAGAATTTGACAACCCAAATTCTATTTTTTTGTATATTCATTGAGAGAATCCCTACTAGGATATGCACGTTGACAACGGGAGTTCCAGGCTTTGCAGATGACGTTAGAGGGTGTGCACATTGGGGGAGGCGATGCTCGAGGCTATAGAGCCATCGCCATCAGGCGGACCCAAGTGCTCGTTCAATGCTATGCTACTAGAGCTGTGCCTGGACGTGCTCGGGGTTTGGTCTACGTAGGGATCAAGGACCCCGTAATGGAGAATGCATTCCAGTGAGTTCTATTGCAAAGGTATGCTCCCTAAAAATTTCTGATACTTCAAAAATTTCTAGGAGTTCAAAACGGTTCTTGTCATAGGGAAGTTCCATGACTTTGGCAATTCTGGTAGTTCCTTTGCAACAAACTTCTTTGGAACTGGAACTTTGATTTTCATGTGCTTACATTTCAATATTTTTCCTAGCTTTGTTTCCGAAAGATGTTTTTCTGATTCTTTAGAGAGCCCCTGCTAGGGTGCTACATATTGGGAGGGAGAGGGAGACACTACTCAAGGTTGCACACAAGGAGGGAGATGGTGTAGGTGCTCGAGGGAGCACGAGGGGATGTCAACATTTATTTTTAGTTTTTTTATTTACTGAATTTACATTCACATCATTGATTTTACATATTGATTAATTACTTTTTACAAATCAATGCACTCATTTTACAATCGATGCATATATTTTACAAATCATTTCAATGTGTTTGCAAATATATTCACTGGTTTTCTAAATCGATTTTTACAATATCCGATCTTTTTTACAATATAAGATCTTTCTTTACATATCATAAACAACTTTGACAATCTCAGATTATTTTTTATATTTACCATTTTTTATAATTTGTAACAATCTCTGGTAATTTTATAGTTTTACTTATTAGTATATAATATTCGATTATCTTTTACAAATCTCAAGTTTTTTTTTACAATGTCATGTTATTTTTTACATTTATGATTTTTTCCACCAATCTCAAATCATTTTTTACAATTTCAAATCATTTTTCAAAGCTCCGATCATTTTCTACAAGTATCGTTTCTTACACTTGTTTCATTTTTCTTAATAATTTATAATTTATTAATGATGACCTAAACTCTCACAATCGGACTAAGATGTAAATAATCAGGGTCGTTGCGACCCGAATAACGAGGCTAAGTCAATCAAGAAAATCAATACCATCAATATAGATCAAGCAAGCAAAACACGAAATAGCGGTCTAGCTATTTATTTTACCTGATATAGCTACAAGGGTCGAACTCAAGGAGCACGGTATGGTGAATCTACGAAGTAGTCGGAAATCAAAAACAAGAAATTTGGGTAGATTTTTAGGTTTTTAATTTTTTTTTGCATTTTTAATATTAGGAAAAAGAGTAAAAGCAATAACAAAATCTCAATCAAACAATTATTAAATACTTCAAAAATACTCAGAAAATTCAAATAAAAATAATTTTGGATTTCAGAAATATTCAGATGTTTTTGATATTTTTCTTAGTTTTTTCTGATTTTTAATGTATTTTGTAAAAATGAAATAATTCCAAAAATGCAAAACAGTGTGCAGCCAGAACCTAAAGGCACTTTAAAAATTCCTAAAGTGTTATAAAATTCAAGAAATAATTTTATTGTGAACTGGAAATAAAACTCTAACTACAAAAACTGGAAATGCATTTTTTTGAATTCTTGTGATTTTTTAATGATTTTTGTAAGTTTTTAATGTTTTCAATTTTTAGGGTTCTTATAAATCCAAATGCGGCAAAACTTGGACTGAAGCAAAAGGACGACAAAACACATAATTATTGATTTTTTGGGATTTTTAGAGATTTTTTAGTATTTTTAATTGATTTTTAAAACTGGATAGAAGCAATTTTTTAGGTTTTTTGAATTTTTAAAAATATCAAATATGAACAAAATGACCTCAAAAATTCATAGAAATGTTTACACCATGGCAGGAGCCATGTGTCCAAATTTCACGAAATTTGAGTGAGATTTGCTATTTATTTCAATAAATCAAAGAAACACAACACATAGGGGCATAAATGCAAAGAAATAAGTTCGAGGGGCTTAATTATATCACTTGTCAAAAACCCTAGGGGCCTTGCTGCAATTTTCACACGATATTCAGCACATGTCCGATATCAGTACGCACAAGGGAATGAATGCAAATAAAGAAACTATATTATCAAAACATAACATTCATTAAGTCCAGGGTTAACCATGCAAATATCACAAAAACACACGTGATGATGCACGTGCTACCATACAAGAAGGACCAAAATAAAAAGTCTGAAAACTGCAGGGGCAAAAGTGTAAAGTAGTCCACTGTGCTACTTTATTTTACAAACTAAATAAAAACATAAAAGAAATGCATGGGCATAGGAGCAAGTTACCCAGGCAGGGCGTGCGACTCACGTGGGCGATAGGTGGCGCTCTTTGAATGGTCGATGACGTGCGGCTCTGGCTCCGACACCTGGCGCATCCAATGGTCTTACAAAGGGGGAGAACGTGGGGCGTACGGGGCCATTAGATGTAAGATCTAACGGCCTATCAGGCACGGGCTGCAGACGGCTTATATCAAAACTAGTGGAGAGGGGCGATCCGATGGTGGAGGAGGCTGTTAGAATAACTCCTCCCTAGCGAAGTTCGCCGGAGAACTGGTAGAACTCTGGGCGTCCGATGAACGATCAGGCGGCGTGGCTCGACTCACGATGCTCCTCCGCGTCGGGTGGTGGTGTCAGATGGAGCATTGATGACCTAAAAATCTCGAAGACCCGGGTGAAGGTAATAAGACAAGGGTCGTTGCGACCCGGATCTCAGAGGATAAGTCAATCAAGAAAAATGATGAACCACTCGAAAAATACGTAAAATCGAAACAAAGCGGTCCTGCTATGATATTAACCCGGTATAGCACCCAGGGTCGAACACAAGGAGCACGGGTTGGCTTAAAAAGCCTACGAAGTAGTCGAAGAATCAGAGAAAAAGGGAAAACATTTTTAGTGGTTTTTAATTATTTTTATATTTTTTTGGATTTTTAATATGTGAAGAAAATAAAAGAAAACAAAAACAAACACACTTTATCAATTTATTTAAAGCATCAAAAATCAAGCAAAAATTCAAGAAAAAAATGTTTTTATGTTTTTTGGGTTTTTAAGTGTTTTTGGTGAATTTTTGATAATTTTCTGAAGTGTATTTTATTTTCTAAAAATCAAACAGTGCTAAAAAGACAAGGTACTGTCCAGCCAGGTCCAAAATCCAAAGATAAAATATCTAAGGATCTCAAGAGGGCCTGGAGTAATTTTCCTGTATACTAGAGAAAACAAGGAAAATTTGAGCACCAAAATTATTGTTTTTGGATTTTTAGATTATTTAATATGATTTTTATGAGTTTTTAGGTGTTTTTGAATGTTTAGGGTTTTTAAGCAATGAAAAATAGCCAAAATTGGCTAGAAAATCAAGCAACACACAAGAAACAGAACCTAATTTTTATAGAATTTTTAGGGGGGTTTTTATATTTTTTTTGTGATTTTTCAAATAAAACAGTGCCAAAAATAAACGTTTTTGAATTTTTAAAAATACCAAACAAGATCAGAAATGTCCTCCAAAATTCTCAAAAATCCTACAACATGGTAGGAGCCATGTGTCAAATTTTCATCGAATTTGGAGGTGATTTGATATTTTATTCAAAAATAACAAGGGGGCACTATGCACAAGGACCAAAGTGCAAATACCCAAAGTTCTGGGGGTCCTGGTGCAAAATACCCAAGAAATCACGCGCGAGGCGCGTGCCTGGGGCACTCAGGGACCTATATGTAAGAAAAACAAGTCCGAGGACCTTTTGGTAACTCGTACCAAAAAGTCCAGGGGTTGTTATGCAAATAACCCACTAAAAGACGCACATGTGCAAATAAAACACTCACAGGGGCATAAATGCAATTATCAAAAAGTTTTCATTCATTAAAGAACATCCCGAACTACAGGGCTAATGTCGCAAATACACCAAATATACACGTGACGATGCACGTGGCTCACACAAACAGGGGCATAAATGCAAATAAACTAAAGGATAAGGTCCAATGTGCAAAAAACCCTACGTAAATAAAACTCCTAAAATATTTACAGGACTGACACGTAAAACAGAAACTAAGAGGGGGCCTAAGGTAATTTACCCCTTTATTACGTCGATGGCTGGATGAGCGCCACGTAGCTGATCTAACGGCTGATGACGGCGGGCGCTTCTCTTCTTCCGCACGTGAGCCGATCGACGACGCAGAGCGAGGCACGTGGAGGATATGACGGTGCTCAGGTGCTGGTGCCTCTTTCCTCTGTGCTAACGGTCCGGATTAGCCATCAAGATAATCAACGGTGTCGGCTCCTCGATGAATGGATGGTGACGATGGAAACTGGAGCTCTGAGGGCTATCGGACGGTGATGGAGGACCCTCGAAGAACAGGTGGCCGGCGAGGTTCGCCGGCCTCGTACGCGTGCTGTGGTCCTCCTCAGCTGCCTCTGAAGATCGGAGAAGACTCGCACTGACGTTCCGCAGCTGTTGGTGCCCTCCGATGGTCCAACCGAGCCCTGGAGGGGCTCCGGCGAGGTCGACGGAGGGGAGCTCCTGGCCTGGATATGGGGAGGCCTCAGATGGCCTCCTCTTGACCTGCAAAGTAGCTCAAGAGCTTCGCGGGTCGAGGGCAAAGTGCCTTGACCCGGTTAGGTGGGGTGAAGGTGAGCTGTGGGTCGGGGCGAGCGAGCTCCGGCGAGCGGAGGACGGTGGAGCTCGAACCCCAGCTCCTGTGCGAGCTGGGTTGAACGAAGGGGCGGAGAATGTGCGCGGAAGGATGGCGATGGTGAGCGTAGGTTCCGATGATCGAGAAGATACGCGATATGGTCAGAATCAAAGGAACTCGGAGGAACTAAGATTTGGGGGAAACAAGAAATTACGCTAAATAGGCGAGATAGAATGCTACCTGGGTGGAGTGGAAGGCTGTGCTGAAGCTTAGGCAGCTCCTGGTCGTTGCCTCGAAGGTCGCCAAGTCCTGAGGCTCGAGCTCCTGCACGGGGCGGAGCACGGCGGCGCAAAGTCGCCGGATCAATGGTCCGACCACCCCCTCCTCACTGCTACAAGGGCAATCGCGAGCTGTCACCTCAGGGATTGCAATGGAGGTCACGGGAATGAGAGTGGAGAGCCAAAGATGGCGAAAATGAGAGGCGGAGCTCGGCTATATACGTTAGTGCCGACCCGACTAGGGCTGGTCGGGTAGGGCTGTGAGAAGCGCGGATCCTAATGCGAATACCCCGGCGGTCATATCGGATGTACGAGGAATCGATAGGACCCGGGGTTTGTGGAGAAGGCGAGCGGATCAAGCGCGGAAAAAGAGGCGAAACCGGGTCGGGCGCGAGATCCGCAGGAGAAGGCGGTCCGCGGAGGGAGTTGACCGGGGGTCAACATCCCCCGTGGACCAATGGGACGCTGCCACATGGACAAGATTTGAAGTTCAAAAATAAGGCAGCAAATGGCCGATTTTGCAAAAACTTTCAACATGAAATATTTTTATTTTATTTTTTTTCTATTTTTTGGTGATTTTTAATTAATTTTTAGAAATAAAAATAAGGTATTTACAATATATAGCTATACATAGATATATGTACAATATAGGGTTTTTTTATTTTTAATTATTATTTTTATACAATTTTATTCCTATTTTATATTTTATTTATTTATAGAATAAAATGAGGAATAAAAGGATATTTTTATTTTATTTTTATTATTTATACACATAGGTGAAATAAATAGATATATACAACTATGTACATGGCATATGTACAATATGTTTTTGTAATTTTAATTTTTGTTATTTTTATTTGATTTTTGTTGTGTTTCTTTTTATTTATTTTATTTACAAAATATACCATAGAATATTCACAAAAAGTTTTGAAAATAAATACATTTATTTATAGGGTTAAATAAATAAAGGATGATGGTCTATGCATATGGTGGAGGGATATTTTTGCATTTTTGATTTTTAAATTTTTATTTTGTTTTTAATAGTTTCTAAATATATACAACATATGTACAAGCATATTTTTGGGTGAGGAAAAATATAATTTTATTTATTTACATAAATATTTACACATGAGCTCCTATCTCTCTCTACTGTGGCTTTTATGCGGTCAGGCCCATGTTGAGCCCTCCCATGGGTTAGGTTGCTCAATATTTATTCTAAATATTTCCCTCTTTTTCTTTTTGATCTTTATTCTTTTATTTTTGCACAAAAACATGCTAATTATAAGTTTTTACACAATGCATGCTTTTGGTAATTATTTGTATTTACACATATCTACATGTATTTGCAAAGGTTTTTGTAGCTAAAATATAAGAATAAAGAGTGATGAATGGGTATTCATCACCCCCCTATACTTAACTTTGCTAGTCCCTTAGCAAACACTTATTTGAAAAAGAAGTGAAAAAGAAAGAAAAAGAAAAAGAAAAAGAGGATGTACATGGATCAAGGTTGAATTATTAAACTTTCCTTCATCAAATTGAAATATGGAGCTTGATCGGATCTTTGGATTATTAATGTGTCGGAACCTTATTTGGACTTAAGCTTAAAACCCAACAGCCTCTAAGTTCCACCAATCTATGGACAAGACTCCTCAATAAACCAGATCAGAACAAGTCTACATACACAAACTCTAATGACCATGAGTCTTTCCATGCAGTGTAAGTGATATGTGGCTCCCCACCTCAGAAGTAACAAAGAAACAGCCTCCCTCAACCTGGTAACTCTAATGCCTCGGTCTAGCAACTCTTTCCTCGAGAAGCGGGGTATTCCCTTCTAAGTTCAAGTGCAACCGGCTCAAGAAGAGGGGGTAGAAGTATAGAGTTTTGGAAGCTTAGCCATTGTAGCTAAGTCTCCCGCTGCAAGCTTCATGAGATGTAGCATGGATACCATAAGCTTTGCTTCATTTGACTATGTACACTCCGGTGGGGTTATTAAATTTTCAATCCGACCCACCACTTTTTTGGAGTTCTTTTTGCATTTTTGCATTTTTTTTTCAAGGACTTCTGTACAACATATCTACATGGTGCAGCATATATACAAGAAATTTCCTCTTGAGCCAGTAGACTATCCCTCTTTTGAAGCTTTATTGCAACCCACAGCTTCTGTCTTTAGCCTTCATCACCACTAGACCAAGTTGAGGTGCACTTCCTTCACTAGAAGAAGAAGAGAGGTTCCGCCTAGAAGTACTACCCTCATATGCTACCCCAAGCCAAAGGAAACTGCCTCCTCACCACCTCATCCGTGGAGAGCCATGTGTAAGGTGCAGGTGCAAGTCAAGCCATTGTCTCTAAGAGTCATGCGTGTGTTGTTAAGTGTTCTACTTAAGCTCATCAAGATGACATATGCTCATAGCCTAGTGGACTCAAAGAATTAAGTCCTTATGGACCTGAAAAGCCTTAAACCTAAGTCCTATAAGGTTCCTCTTAAAGTTAAGTGGATTAAGATCTTATTCAAGCTCCATTTCTCAATTTAATTCCAGGCTTAGTTTAAATGTCAACTCTCATCCAGGAAAAATTATATACATATATGTACACAAGATGTTGTTTACAAATATTTTACAATCATGCAAAATTTTTGAAAAATGTTTTGAAATCATGGATGATGATGATGCATGAAGTGCAAGTTTTGCAAAAAGATATTTACAAACAATTACACAAGATTTTTGCAAACTCTTGATTTTCAAAACATTTTGGAAAAATTTTGTACTATATACATAATTATGATACAAAAATATTTACACAAACTTTACACAAAAGATTTTTGAAATCATTTTTACAAAAATACTTTGTACACTAGCTGTGTATGTGCAAGGATAAAAGAGGTTTATGTACATGAAAATTTTTAAATTTTTGTGATTTTTAGCCATTTATTTATTAACACACTCACACAAAGTACGAGTTATGGCTAAAGTATATATGAAATATATACACACCCCCCTATACTTAGCTCGAACGATGTCCTCAGAGTGATCAAGAGCGATGAAGAAGACATAACTCGTGCTTAGTAAAAGGGAAGTGAAAAGGAATGGCTAAGTACAGGAATGAATAAATGAATAGAATGAGAGGGACTCGGTGGTTTCCCCCTATACTTAGGATTAACTAATCCTAAGTATAGCAAGCTGTACATGAAGGGAAATCCGAGTGAAGAAGATACAGAGTCTGCCCCCCCTATACTTAGGGTAAAATATCCCTAAGTATAGGCAGCAAAACAAGAGCAGAAAGAATAAAAAGACTACCCGAAGGTCCTACATCCCCCCTATACTTAGGGTAAAGTACACCCTAAGTATAGCATAATCATAAGATGAGGAAAGGGATGTGGGACTAAAGAATAGAATGATATGGACAACTGGATCTATACAGGCGGAGGAACAGTGAAAATCAGGCGTGAGATGCAAAAGATGTGAGTCAAGAGACCACATCTCACGCAAAATGAATAGGGGCGACAATAACGTCCCGCGGCTCATGATCTAGAAATGGCTTGAGCCGCTGGCCGTTTACTCGAAAGGTGCTCTCAGAAGACAACTCGGATATATCAATACTACCATTGTCGTGCACCTTTCTGACGAAAAAAGGTCCCTTCTATTTGCTCTGTAGCTTCCCTGGAAATAATCTAAGCCTCGCATCAAACAGCCATACTCTCTGTCCAATCTCAAAATGCTTGTGGCTGATATGAGAATCATGCCACTCCTTAACTTTCTCCTTATAATGTAGGCTGCTTGAGAAAGCTGCATCTCTAAGCTCCTCCAGGGCAGCTAACTCTGCCCTTCTCTGGTCTCCCATACCATCTGGATCCATCAAAATATTTGTAACTGCCCAAAGTGACTTGTGCCTCAGCTCAACAGGTAAATGGCACGGCTTGCCATAAACGAGGCGAAAGGGAGATGTGCCCAATGGAGTCTTGAAAGACGTCCTATATGCCCACAAGACCGAGTCCAAAAGCTGTGACCAATCCTTTCGGTCAGGGCGGACGACTTTCTGCAGAATAGTCTTGATCTCCCTGTTCGACACCTCAGCTAGACAATTCGTCTGTGGATGGTAAGGTGTGGCAACACGATGGTCTATACTGAACTCGCTAGCAAGGGCCTTTACTTGGTCATTGATGAAGTGAGATCCCCCATCAGAAATAAGAACTCGTGGGACCCCGAACCGCGTGATGATATGCTTCCTCAAAAATCTGCAAACTGTCCTCGCATCAGCGGCTCGGGCGGGGATAGCCTCCACCCAACGACTCACATAATCAACGGCCAACAGAATGTACTCAAATCCCTGACTCTTAGGGAATGGACCCATGAAATCGATGCCCCATGCGTCAAAAACCTCACAGATGTGAATGGGCTGCATCGACATCATATCACGCTGTCCACAAGTGCCCATCCTCTGACAGTCAGTACACCTCTTCACGAACTCATCAGAGTCCTTGAAGAGGGTAGGCCACCACAAGCCGGATTGGAGCACTTTCTGTGCCGTTCTCCTCCCAGAATGATGTCCTCCTGCCTCAAACTTGTGGCAGTAAGTGAGGACGCTATGGTGTTCCTCCTGAGGAATACACCGACGCCAGACGCTATCCCCTCCTTCGTGGTAAAGGATGGGATCCTCCCAGTGGTAGGACTTGGCCCTCGCAAGGAAGGTCTCAAGTCTCTGCCTGGGCCAATCTTGTGGGACTTTCCCTGCAACGAGAAAGTTCACAATATCGGCATACCACGGGAGTGAGGCGATAGCAAGGATCGCCTCATCTGGGAAGGTATCTCGAATGGGATCAATCTGCTCAGAATCCTCAGGCTGCTCTAATCGGGAAAGATGATCCGCCACCACATTCTTGACTCCAGGCTTATCCTTAATCTCAATGTCGAACTCCTGGAGTAGAAGGATCCATCTAGTCAGTCTGGCCTTGGCATCCTTCTTTGCCATGAGGTACCTGATGGCGGTGTGATCTGTAAACAAAGTCACTCTAGATCCAATGATATACGATCTGAACTTATCTAGGGCAAACACTACTGCTAGCATCTCTTTCTCTGTGACCGTATAATTCCGCTGGGCGGAATCCAATGTGCGGCTGGCATAGTGTATGGCAAATGGCACTCCATCCCTCCTCTGTCCCAGCACTGCCCCTACGGCAAAATCGGAGGCATCCGTCATGATCTCGAATGGGAGAGACCAATCAGGCGGCTGGAGAACAGGAGCCTCAATAACATGCTGCTGGAGAGTCGCAAAGGACGAGAGACACTTGTCATCGACAAGGAACTCGGTGTCTTTCGTCAAGAGGTCAGTCAACGGTCGGGCAATCTTGCTGAAATCCTGAATAAATCTCCTATAAAATCCAACGTGCCCCAGGAATGACGGTAGCTGCCTCAAATTAGACGGCGGTGTGAGTTTTCTAATGACATCAACCTTGGCCGGATCAACCTCCATGCCCCTGTTGGAGATAATGTGGCCAAGCACCGTCCCTTGAGTCACCATGAAGTGACTCTTCTCCCAAGATAGAACCAAATGAAACTCGATACATCGCTGGAGTACCCGGTCTAGGCAGTCAAGACAAGAATCGAATCCGTCGCCGTAGACCGAGAAATCGTCCATGAAGACCTCCAAACACTCCCCTACCATGTCCGAAAAGATCGACAGCATGCACCTCTGAAAAGTCGCAGGGGCGTTGCATAGCCCAAATGACATGCGTCGAAAAGCATATGTGCCGAAGGGACAGGTAAAGGTGGTCTTCTCCTGATCCTCAGGAGCGATGGCCACTTGGTTGTAGCCCGAGTACCCATCAAGGAAGCAATAATGGCTCTTCCCTGCCAGTCTCTCAATGATCTGGTCAATAAAAGGCAGGGGAAATGGTCCTTCTTAGTGGCTTGGTTGAGTCTCCTGTAGTCAACGCAAATCCTCCAAGAGGTGGGTACTCGTGTAGCGATCTCCTCTCCCGACTCACTGATCACAGTTGTGATGCCCGTCTTCTTGGGCACCACATGCAAGGGGCTGACCCACTTGGAGTCGGAAATGGGATAGATAAAATCTGCACTCCACCATTTGGATATTTCCTTCATTACGACCTCTCTCAGGTTGGGGTTCAGTCGCCGCTGGAACTCACGCGACGGCTTCTCCCCCTCCTCAAGGTAGATATGGTGGGAGCACACTGCTGGACTGATCCCATGGAGATCCGCTACGCTCCATCCGATCGCCTTGCGGTTCTTTTCAAGAACCCCCATCAAACGGGATTCTTGCTCTCCAGTCAACTCGGCGGAGATGATGACTGGGTACATCTCTGGATTGCCCGCAAGGAATCGATACTTCAGCGAAGTAGGGAGCGGCTTTCGCTCTGGAATGCTGGGTGCTGGCAAATCTGGCTGCGGAAGGAACTGCGTGAAAGCTGCTAAGTCTTCCAAATCTGCCTGGGAAAGTGAAAGCGTACTCTCGCAAACTGGATCGGGAGAAGGCTGCTCAACTGCACTGTCTCTGCTCGGCTCTGCATCTACCTCCTCCTCATCTATAGGCTCAGATGGACTCAAGTCTGGCATCTGATCGTAGCAATCGGCCCAATCAGACTCTGAATCCGAGGGATCTGTATCAACCGCGGTGGCATCAGTACCACCGGAAAACAAGGTGGCCTCAGCACCACCATCACTGAACATCGTGCCGCGATCAAGGACCGGATCTGCTGCCTCTATGGTATCCTGAACCAGGGCTGTGCTCTCCGGACTCTCCTCTGCTATCGTCTCTGCATCAGCTGTATCTGAAAGTGAGAGGGTGGTCTGTGTCTCAAGATCTGCCCAAGCTGCCTCATCATCTGTGATCACAAAATCACAGTCCTGGTGGATGTCTGGCTCTGTATCTGTCAGCTGCTGGTAGACGTCGTGTGGCATAAGTACCGCTGGCTGGCTCGGCTGAATGGGTGGCATCAGTACCACCTCCTCGAACTGGTGAAGCGGCGGCCTCAGTACCGCCGGTGGGATCAGCATCCTTGGTGGCATCAGTGCCACCATCATCATCTGGAGCGGCCTCAGTACCGCTCTCCTCCTCCTCATGTGGCGCCTCTGGAGCGTCCTCGTGGTGAAGCTCAGATGAGGCGCCGCCGCCTGCTGGGGTCCTACCGCTCCTAAGTGTGACAAAATCAGCATCAACTAGATCCGAAGATGTATCATCAAAAGGGTCACTAGGAGTGGCTAACTCAGTATGTACTACCTGCTCAGATTTCCTCTTGAGATTGTTTGGATTCGGCTCGATCTGGGCTGGTATGGCGGCCTTCCCTCTCACCAGGTCCCGCATCTCCTGGCGGAAGTCGTCCATCTCCCGTCTGAATGTGGCCTGCTGGTCCGTAAGGAGGCGGGCGATGTCATCCAAAGCGGGGCTCTCGTGGGAGCCCGACGGGTAGCCTCTCTGTGGGTGAGGCTGCTGGATCTGCTGCTGATGGTGCTGGTAAGAGGGATATGAGGACGGGTGCTGCTGAATCGGGTGAGCCTGCTGCTCACGCCTCCATGACTGTCCCTGCTGCTGATAGGGACGAGGACCGTAGGATGATGGCTGGTGCTGCTGGTGTGCTGGGTGCTGCGGCTGCGACTGGTGCTGGTCTCTCTGCTGGGAGTACTGCCCTCCCTGTCCTGACGGCTGCTGCTGGGGCTGGGCACCACCACTCCCCCACCTGAATCCGGGATGGTCTCATCGGATCCCAGGCTGGGGGCGGTCATACCAAATCCCGTTGACATCCATCAACGGCTCTGCATCGAAGGGGTCTGGAGGCAGTACTGCCAGAGGCTGATCCGGCTGGTAGAACACCATCTGCATGTCTGGAGATGGTGGGGACTGGTAGGTGGGCTGTGGCTGCTGGTACGGCTCCGCCTGTACAAGGTGAACCTGTCTAGGCTGCTGTGAAGAGCTGGAGCGCTGGGACGAGCTGCTGCTGCCGCCGGTATCGCCTCGTGACAGAAGACGGGGCTGTGAAGCCGTCTGTGTCTCCTGGAGACACATGAGCTGGGTCTTCATGTCGCTCAGAACCTGTGCCATCTGTTCCATCTGCGTGATGCTCTGGCACTACTTCTTCTCTATCAGCTCCATGCGGTCCAACTTCTCGCTGATGATACCCATGTCCGCAGCGGATGACTCTGCCTGTGCTGCTGCAACTGCGGACGAACTGGATGGACCTGCATCTACCCGTGCTATCCGCTGGTACTGCACGGGTCCTGGCTGCTGTGGCTGGGGTCTCTGAGTATACAATCTGGTCTGAGACATCACCATGTAGTTCTCGGACATCTCCTCGTAGATGGCCCAGACCTGATCGTGGTCCTTGGCAAAATAGGACCCGCCGCAAGAAGCGTTCACCAGACCCTGAAGCTCTGGCGTCAACCCGCTGAAAAAGCTCTGAACTAGGTTCGGCTTGGATATGTCGTGGTGCGGGCATCTGTCTAGGAGCTCTCGAAACCTCTCCCAAGCCTCGTGGAACTGCTCGTTGGGGAACATGGAGAAGTTGCTGATCAGGGCCCTCGCTGCGTTCGTCCGCCCGAGTGGATAGTACTTTTTCAAGTACTCGGTGCGGAGCTGCTCCCAGGTGTAGACAAACTTCCCTAGATGCTTCAGCCAGGTGGCTGCTCTATCTACCAGTGAAAAAGGGAAGGCTATCATCCGGATCGTATCCTGGTCCACGTGGCGATCGTGGACAGTGCTGCAGATCATCAAAAACTCCTGGAGGTGGAGATGGGGCTCCTCAGTAGCAAGTCCGTGGAAACGGGCAGTAACTGTAAGGTGTTCGGGGGGAACTTGAAGTCCCCCACGATAGCTGGCACTACCACCCAGTGATGCATCAGAGTCGATCCGGGGTTGTGCAACTCCCGCATCGGTCGTGGTGGTCCTCCTGCCGCGGCGGCTGCCGCTGCGGCGGCTGCGGCTGCTGCGGCTGCTGCGGCTGCGGCCTCTGCATCAGGCATCTCCTCAGGCTCGCTCAGTATCTCCTCAGGCTCGCTCTGCTGGCCTCGCTCTGCTCTGAGCCTCTCCAACTCTCGCCTCATCTCTATCATGAATGCCCCCTGATCGCGTAACTGCTGCTGAACTGTCTCGAGCGATGCGATCAGGGTGGAGTTGATCGCTCCCTGGTCAAGTACAACATGCTGGTCTCCCTGTGGACCTCTGGAGTGATCGTCTGATCTGGCTGCCATAGCGACGTCTGCAAAATCAAATGAGCCCAACTCAGGTGCTGTCAAATCTGCTAATCTCTCCTCGGGCTCATGTCTCTCAGTGCCGAAAGAAAGGGGGTCGAGGGGGAACAGGGCGGAATCGTACTCGGGCTCGGAGAGCTGGTATCGGCTCTCGCGGGCCGACCTAGATGATCGGGTAGACGTGCCCGAAAGCGGTGCAGCCAGAGGCTGCCTAAGAGACCGTCTACCCATCATCTTGATCTGGCGAGTAGTGCAGATGAGATCTGGAATCAACTATGATCAAAAACAAACCCCCGGTTCACCAACGCAACGCGAGCTGAAGACCGTGAAAGTTCGGTCAAATTATCTTGTCTATTTTATTTTGGTGAACACACAAAATATCAGAGCGCTTACGTGACCTGTTAGGATATTCGATGCTATCCCAACCGACTGGCCCGCACGGAAAAGTCGGTAATCAGTCGGGTCTAGCACCGGGAGGCTCTACCTAGGGTGCGGGTCACTCTCTCGCGCATGCAAACAATACAATGAGGGGGTTGCTCTCCCCAAGACAAAGTTTTTAGGGTGAGCGGTTTTTAAGATCAAGTATGATTAGCAGTCCCGATTTTATTGTTTTTCTTTTTAATATTTTTCAAAGCAAACAAAAGGCCTAACGAATTTTTCGGTTCTCCTTATTATTAAGTCCGAAAACAGGGGGAGAAGACGAAAAAGCCGATACGCGAGAAATCAATGATGCATGCTGAGATAGAAATGCGTACCTTGTCTCCAGCACTCTACATGCAAGTGATCCGCGCAGAATTTAAAGACAGGAAATAAACTACCTAGATGATGCAAGCGGGAAAAACCGAGTCCTAGATGAGCAATTCCTAGCGCAGAACAGTCTAACTCAGTCACTCGCCCTCGATCCAAAGAGTCCGGTCTAGACCCACCCCTCCTCTTCTCGACAGGTCGAGTTCAGGAGTAGCGCTTGACGGGGCAGGCTCGCGGCACGTAGGCTCTCAGGAAAGCGACTAAGTTATTTTTATTATTTATTTTTAGTAGGTCCAATTAACGATCTATAGGAACAGATAAGCAGTTAGGTGTGTGGATCCTACTAATTACGTCACAAGCACCAGAAATTTTAACGGCTAGGGGCTCGATCAAAAACTGCGTAAACACCGGAAAGGCAGTAAAAAAGTAGAAGAAAGCCGCGAAAACCGCGAAAAACCGCTAAGGTCCTAAAGGGTCCCCCGAGCACACCGGTGCTCGGCGAAACAGACCCGCTACGGTAGAAGTGTCCAAGCAGTCCAAGAGTTCAAGTCCCTGTATTATTACAATAATAATAAATGAAATAAAGTCCTAAGCTATCCTCACCCACTCAACTCTCTCTCTCTCGCTCTCTCTCCTGCTGCTCGATGAAGAAACGAGCCGCCTCCGCTTCGCTCGGGTGCACCGGCGCTCCTAGGAAAGCCGCCCTCGCTCCTCGGGCCCTCGCAAGAAACAGAGAGAAAAGTGGTCAGTCCAAAAATTATTGGCAGAAATATGAGAAAAATATATATACAAAAATTCTATACAAAAAGCCGCGAAAAATCAAAAACCGCGGAAAAAGCTAAAAACGACTACTAAGCCGTGCTCCCTGGCAACGACGCCATTTTGATGACCTAAAAATCTCGAAGACCCGGGTGAAGGTAATAAGACAAGGGTCGTTGCGACCCGGATCTCAGAGGATAAGTCAATCAAGAAAAATGATGAACCACTCGAAAAATACGTAAAATCGAAACAAAGCGGTCCTGCTATGATATTAACCTGGTATAGCACCCAGGGTCGAACACAAGGAGCACGGGTTGGCTTAAAAAGCCTACGAAGTAGTCGAAGAATCAGAGAAAAAGGGAAAACATTTTTAGTGGTTTTTAATTATTTTTATATTTTTTTGCATTTTTAATATGTGAAGAAAATAAAAGAAAACAAAAACAAACACACTTTATCAATTTATTTAAAGAATAAAAAATCAAGCAAAAATTCAAGAAAAAATGGTTTTATGTTTTTTGGGTTTTTAAGTGTTTTTGGTGAATTTTTGATAATTTTCTGAAGTGTATTTTATTTTCTAAAAATCAAACAGTGCTAAAAAGACAAGGTACTATCCAGCCAGATCCAAAATCCAAAGATAAAATATCTAAGGATCTCAAGAGGGCCTGGAGGTAGCTTTCCTGTATACTAGAGAAAACAAGGAAAATTTGAGCACCAAAATTATTGTTTTTGGGTTTTTAGATTATTTAATATGATTTTTATGAGTTTTTAGGTGTTTTTGAATTTTTAGGGTTTTTAAGCAATGAAAAATAGCCAAAATTGGCTAGAAAATCAAGCAACACACAAGAAATAGAACCTAATTTTTATAGAATTTTTAGGGGGGTTTTTATATTTTTTTGTGATTTTTCAATGAAACAGTGCCAAAAATAAACGTTTTTGAATTTTTAAAAATACCAAACAAGATCAGAAATGTCCTCCAAAATTCTCAAAAATCCTACAACATGGCAGGAGCCATGTGTCAAATTTTCATCGAATTTGGAGGTGATTTGATATTTTATTCAAAAATAACAAGGGGGCACTATGCACAGGGACCAAAGTGCAAATACCCAAAGTTCTGGGGGTCCTGGTGCAAAATACCCAAGAAATCACGCGCGAGGCGCGTGCCTGGGGCACTCAGGGACCTATATGTAAGAAAAACAAGTCCGAGGACCTTTTGGTAACTCGTACCAAAAAGTCCAGGGGTTGTTATGCAAATAACCCACTAAAAGACGCACATGTGCAAATAAAACACTCACAGGGGCATAAATGCAATTATCAAAAAGTTTTCATTCATTAAAGAACATCCAGAACTACAGGGCTAATGTCGCAAATACACCAAATATACACGTGACGATGCACGTGGCTCACACAAACAGGGGCATAAATGCAAATAAACTAAAGGATAAGGTCCAATGTGCAAATAACCCTACGTAAATAAAACTCCTAAAATATTTACAGGACTGACACATAAAACAGAAACTAAGAGGGGGCCTAAGGTAATTTACCCCTTTATTACGTCGATGGCTGGATGAGCGCCACGTAGCTGATCTAACGGCTGATGACGGCGGGCGCTTCTCTTCTTCCGCACGTGAGCCGATCGACGACGCAGAGCGAGGCACGTGGAGGATCTGACGGTGCTCAGGTGCTGGTGCCTCTTTCCTCTGTGCTAACGGTCCGGATTAGCCCTCAAGATAATCAACGGTGTCGGCTCCTCGATGAATGGATGGTGACGATGGAAACTGGAGCTCTGAGGGCTATTGGACGGTGATGGAGGACCCTCGAAGAACAGGTGGTCGGCGAGGTTCGCCGGCCTCGTACGCGTGTTGTGGTCCTCCTCAGCTGCCTCTGAAGATCGGAGAAGACTCGCACTGACGTTCCGCAGCTGTTGGTGCCCTCCGATGGTCCAGCCGAGCCCTGGAGGGGCTCCGGCGAGGTCGACGGAGGGGAGCTCCTGGCCTGGATATGGGGAGGCCTCAGATGGCCTCCTCTTGACCTGCAAAGTAGCTCAAGAGCTTCGCGGGTCGAGGGCAAAGTGCCTCGACCCGGTTAGGTGGGGTGAAGGTGAGCTGTGGGTCGGGGCGAGCGAGCTCCGGCGAGCGGAGGACGGTGGAGCTCGAACCCCAGCTCCTGTGCGAGCTGGGTTGAACGAAGGGGCGGAGAATGTGCGCGGAAGGATGGCGATGGTGAGCGTAGGTTTCGATGATCGAGAAGATACGCGATATGGTCGGAATCAAAGGAACTCGGCGGAACTAAGATTTGGGGGAAACAAGAAATTACGCTAAATAGGCGAGCTAGAATGCTACCTGGGTGGAGTGGAAGGCTGTGCTGAAGCTTAGGCAGCTCCTGGTCGTTGCCTCGAAGGTCGCCAAGGCCTGAGGCTCGAGCTCCTGCACGGGGCGGAGCACGGCGACGCAAAGTCGCCGGATCAATGGTCCGGCCACCCCCTCCTCACTGCTACAAGGGCAATCGCGAGCTGTCACCTCAGGGATTGCAATGGAGGTCACGGGAATGAGAGTGGAGAGCCAAAGATGGCGAAAACGAGAGGCGGAGCTCGGCTATATACGTGAGTGCCGACCTGACTAGGGCTGGTCGGGTAGGGCTGTGAGAAGCGCGGATCCCAATGCGAATACCCCGGCGGTCATGTCGGATGTACGAGGAATCGATAGGACCCGGGGTTTGCGGAGAAGGTGAGCGGATCAAGCGCGGAAAAAGAGGCGAAACCGGGTCGGGCGCGAGATCCGCAGGAGAAGGCGGTCCGCGGAGGGAGTTGACCGGGGGTCAACATCCCCCGTGGACCAATGGGACGCTGCCACGTGGACAAGATTTGAAGTTCAAAAATAAGGCAGCAAATGGTCGATTTTGCAAAAACTTTCAACATGAAATTTTTTTTTTATTTTTTTCTATTTTTTTGGTGATTTTTAATTAATTTTTAGAAATAAAAATAAGGTATTTACAATATATTCCTATTTTATGGTATATGTACAATATAGGGTATATGTACAATATAGGGTTTTTTGATTTTTAATTATTATTTTTATACAATTTTATTCCTATTTTATATTTTATTTATTTATAGAATAAAATGAGGAATAAAAGGATATTTTTATTTTATTTTTATTATTTATACACATAGGTGAAATAAATAGATATATACAACTATGTACATGGCATATGTACAATATGTTTTTGTAATTTTAATTTTTGTTATTTTTATTTGATTTTTGTTGTGTTTCTTTTTATTTATTTTATTTACAAAATATACCATAAAATATTCACAAAAAGTTTTGAAAATAAATACATTTATTTATAGGGTTAAATAAATAAAGGATGATGGTCTATGCACATGGTGGAGGGATATTTTTGCATTTTTGATTTTTAAATTTTTATTTTGTTAATAATAGTTTCTAAATATATACAACATATGTACAAGCATATTTTTGGGTGAGGAAAATATAATTTTATTTATTTACATAAATATTTACACATGAGCTCCTATCTCTCTCTACTGTGGCTTTTATGCGGTCAGGCCCATGCTGAGCCCTCCCATGGGTTAGGTTGCTCAATATTTATTCTAAATATTTCCCTCTTTTTCTTTTTGATCTTTATTCTTTTATTTTTGCACAAAAACATGCTAATTATAAGTTTTTACACAATGCATGCTTTTGGTAATTATTTGTATTTACACATATCTACATGTATTTGCAAAAGTTTTTGTAGCTAAAATATAAGAATAAAGAGTGATGAATGGGTATTCATCAAGCATCCATCCGTCGGATCTCCGAGAAGGAAGATGGGACCTAGAATGGCTCCGACGAGGTGAAGCGGAAGTGATGAGGAGTGTCTTCACACGCGTCTCGATCGGCGGGGTAAAGCTCTTGCTCGAAGGCGTGCTCCGGCGATGGTTATTGGACCTAAAACAAAGTGAAGCGACGATGGGAGGCGAATGGGGGTTCCAGCGATGCGTAAGATGGAACCCAAACCTAATCCTGACTGAAATAGCCAAGATTTGGGTGATCAGGCTACGGGAGAAGTATGACGGTGAGCAGGGGATGCGATCTGAACGACTAGGGAAGGCTGATGGATCTCCAACCACCGGGTCAGTGCTGGCAGAGCGACGGGTGGAAAGATCGAAATAACGTGAACTAAGGAGCAAATGAAAGCTACCTGAAGGTCTAAGATCGATCCTTAGCTCCAGGAGGTGAAGGGGGTATGGGTCTTTGCCTCAACCACGTGGTGGAAAGTGGGGAGGCTCGAACGCTGCGGAGGTCCGGCCACGTGCGTCGAGCGTCAGCTGCAGTACCTCAATCTGGCCACCAAAGGGTGCTTCCGTAAGCTGTCACAAAGGGGAAGATCTCTAGGGTAGAAAGAGGGAATGCGACATGAGCTACGGATCTGGGAAATGGAGTGAAGGTTTTATAGCATACTCCAGGTGGCGATGAAGATCGGGCACGGGCGAGCGAACCGAGGAAGATCCACTCTTCCCTAGGGATCCACGAGGGTCGTGGATCCAAGGGGAAGAGGCGGGTGGTGGAATCAGGGCGAAAGGTGGTCGGATCGATGAGGGAAAAAACGGGAGAAATCAGGCGAAAACTCAGATCCGCGGAAGAGGTGGTCCAGGGGGGCAGTTGACCGAGGTCAACAATCCTTCGTGTACCAATCAGAAAATCAGAGGACAAAACTATTTGTAAAATAATTTAAAAATCGAAAATGATTTTATTTTAAAATATGTTCAACATGAAAAATGTTCCTTATTTTCCAAACTATTTTTTAGTGATTTTTATTTATTTTTTTGAAAAATAAATTGAGGTATATACATTATATTATATTATGTACATATATAAAATATTTATTTGTTTTTATTTTAATTTTGATTTTGTTTATTTTTGTATAAATACCTCAATTTCATATTTTATTTATTTACAACATATAATTTGGAGTATAAAATAATTTTTATATCATTTTTATGAGTCATTTACAAGTATTAAATAAATAGGTATATGTTACATGTATACATGTATTTTACACAAGGTAAGAGAGAAATTATTTTTTTATTTTTATTTTTATAATTTTTGTTTTATTTTTAGAAATATATACAAGGAAATATAAAAAATTTTATTTTGTTTTTGTGGAAATAAAATAAATATATATTTAGAAGGCATATGTACATGGTTGAGTGGCCCCATCCCTCTCTACTTATTTTATTTGGCAATCAGGCCCATGTTGGGCCGTCTCTTGGGATTAGATCACTCAATATTTATTCTAAATATTTCCCTCTTTTTCTTTTATTCTTTATTATTTTATTTTTGTACAAATAATGCTAATTATTGCTATTTAACAAATGCATGCTTATTGATAACTTATTGTATTTACAATTATATACATGATGTTTTGCTAAAATTTTAGCTAAAATAAAAGAATAAAGAGTGATGAATGGGGATTCATCACCCCCCTACACTTTACTTTTGCTAGTCCCTTAACAAATACTTATTTGAAAAAGAAGTGAAAACAAGAAAGAAAAAGAAAAAGAAGGGAAATCGAGGTTGATTATTAAACTTTCCTTCATTAAATTGAAGTATGGAGCTCAGTCAGACCTTTCGATTATTAATTTGTCGGAATCTTATTAGGACTTAAGCTTAAAACTCAACAACCTCTAAGTTCCACCAATCTATGGTCGAGACTCCTCAACAATCCAAATCAGAACAAGTCTACATACACAAACTCTAATGATCATGATTCTTTCCTTGTACTGTGTAAGTGAGATTTAGTTCCCCACCTCAGAAAATGACAAAGTGACAACCCCCTTAACAATGTAACTCTAATGACTCAGTCGGGCAGCTCTTTCCTCGAGGAGTGGGGTATTCTCTTCTAAGTTCAAGTTCAACCGGCTCAAGAAGGGGAGGAAGAAGAGAATGAACCATGACCAGTGTATCCATGTATCCTTGGGAGCCCAACCAGTGTAGCTAGGTCTCCCTACTGCAAGCTTCATGATATGGTAATAGGGTAACATAAGCTTTTTCTTTATTTGGCTATATACACTCCGGTGGGTATTCTATTTTCATTCAGACCCACCACTTTTTTGGAGTTTTTCTTTCTTTGCACATTTTTTATGTGCATATGTACAACATATCTACATGGTGCAACATATATACATAAGGAGTTTTCCCTCTTGAGCCAGTAGACTCCCTCTTTTGAAGCTTTATTGCAACCCACAACTCCTGTCTTTAGACTTCAACACCACCAGACCAAGTTGAGATGCACTTCCTTCACTATAAGAAGAGAGGTACCTCCTAGAAGTACTACCCTCATATGCTACCCCATGCCAAAGGAAACTGCCTCCTCACCACCTCATCGGTGGAGAGCTATGTGTAATGTACTGCTGGCTACTCCCACCCCTATTTTTCCCTCATTTTTTTATTTTTTTGGAAAATAAAAATTTGTATGTTCATCATTATATCCCTCTCACATTCTATTAAAATTTCGTCAGAAACAGAGACTCCTAAGCCCTCCATCCAGACGTCATTTTTTTAACGGTTGTAAGATTTTTTAAATCGACCATGTTTGGATGGTGGCCGTAGGAGTCTCTGTTTCTGACGAAATTTTAATAGAATGTGAGAGGGATATAATGATAAATATACAAATTTTTATTTTCCAAAAAAATAAAAAAATGAGGGAAAAATAGGGGTGGGAGTAGCCAAGTTGGCTACCGGGGGGCAGCCCCATTTACCTGAGGTAAATGGGGCTGCCCCCCGGTAGCCAACTTGGCTACTCCCACCCCTATTTTTCCCTCATTTTTTTATTTTTTTGGAAAATAAAAATTTGTATATTCATCATTATATCCCTCTCACATTCTATTAAAATTTCGTCAGAAACAGAGACTCCTACGGCCACCATCCAAACATGGTCGATTTAAAAAATCCTGCTACCGTTAAAAAAATGACGTCTGGATGGAGGGCTTAGGAGTCTCTGTTTTTCCCTCATTTGTTTATATATATGAGGTAAATGGGGCTGCCCACGGGAGTAGCCAACTTGGCTACTCCCACCCCTATTTTTCCCTCATTTTTTTATTTTTTTGGAAAATAAAAATTTGTATATCCATCATTATATCCCTCTCACATTCTATTAAAATTTCGTCAGAAACAGAGACTCCTACGGCCACCATCCAAACATGGTCGATTTAAAAAATCCTGCGACCGTTAAAAAAATGACATCTGGATGGAGGGCTTAGGAGTCTCTGTTTCTGACGAAATTTTAATAGAATGTGAGAGGGATATAATGATGAACATACAAATTTTTATTTTCCAAAAAAATAAAAAAATGAGGGAAAAATAGGGGTAGAGTAGCCAAGTTGGCTACTCCCTGGGGGCAGCCCCATTTTACCCACATATATATATATATATATATATATATATATATAGGGAAAAAGGAGTATGCTCCCTAGTTGTAGCTAACTTACATGCTCCCACCCCTTTTGTCCGGTATTTTTTTATTTTTCTGGAATGAAACCTATTGGAATTTATATCACGATATGTCACCATGATGTCATTCAAAATTGGACTTAATTCGATACTTGTATCCCCTCCATCAAGACTGTCGAATTTTAACGGTCTCAGAATCGCTGAAAATGACCCCATTCAGATGGAGGGTATAGAAGTCTCTGTTTCTGACGAAATTTGTATGACATGTTAGAGGGTTATAATGATGAGTATACACATTTTTATTTTCCAAAAATATAACAAAATAAAGGAAAAATGAGGGTGGGAGTAGCCAATTGGCTACACCCTGGGTGTAGCCTCATTTAACCCATATATATATATATATATATATAAAGAGAGAGAGAGAGAGAGGTAAATGGGGCTGCCCCCGCCCCATTTTTCGGCATTTTTTTATTTTTTTTGAAAAATAAAACCATGTATATTCATCCATATATCCCTCCTATATGCCATTCGAATTTCATCAGAAACAGAGACTCCTACGGCCTCCATCTCGATGGTATCGATTTAAAAAAATCCTGTTAACGTTAAAAAAATATTGTCCGGATGGAGGCCGTAGGAGTCTCTGTTTCTGACGAAATTCGAATGGTATATAGGAGGGATATAGGGATGAATATACATGGTGTTATTTCTCAAAAAAATAAAAAAAATTTGCTCAAATAAAAACCTATATATATATATATATGAGGAAAGGGAAGCTACTTCATGATGTAGCTAACCTTAGCTACATCAGGGGCAATTTGATGTATTTTACCTGTTCTGGATGGAGGCCGTAGGAGTCTCTATTTCTGATAAAATTTGAATGACATATTAGAGGGATATAGTTATGAAAATCCATCGTGGAAATTTTGAAAAAGAAATAAAAAAGAGGACGAAATTGTCCCTGATGTACCTAAGGTTAGCTACATCATGATGTAGCTTCCCTTTCCTCTCTCTCTCTCTCTCTACATATATATATATATATATATATATATATATATATATATATATGGTAAATGGGGCAGCCCCCAGGGAGTAGCCAACTTGGCTACTCCCACCCCTATTTTTCCCTCATTTTTTTATTTTTTTGGAAAATCAAAATTTGTATATTCATCATTACATCCCTCTCACATTCTATTAAAATTTCGTCAGAAACAGAGACTCCTACAACCTCCATCCAAACATGGTCGATTTAAAAAATCCTGCGACCGTTAAAAAAATGGCGTCTAGATGGAGGGCTTAGGAGTCTCTGTTTCTGACGAAATTTTAATAAAATGTGAGAGGGATATAATGATGAATATACAAATTTTTATTTTCCAAAAAAATAAAAAAAATGAGGGAAAAATAGAGGTGGGAGTAGCCAAGTTGGCTACTCCCTGCCGTCGTTTTTTTATTTCTTTGGAAAATAAAAATTTGTATATTCATCACTATGTCCCTCTAACATTCTATTAAAATTTCGTCATAAACAGAGACTCCTAAGCCCTCCATCCTAACGTCATTTTTTTAACGATCGTAGGATTTTTTAAATCGACCATGTTTGGATGAAGGCCGTAGGAGTCTCTGTTTCTGACGAAATTTTAATAGAATGTGAGAGGGATATAATGATGAATATACAAATTTTTATTTTCCAAAAAAATAAAAAAATGAGGGAAAAATAGGGGTGGGAGTAGCCAAGTTGGCTACTCCCTAGGGCAACCCCATTTACCTCTCTCTCTCTCTCTCTCTATATATATATATATATATATATATATATATATATGGGAAAAGGGAGTATGCACCGGCGGGTGCAGCTAACTAGCTACACCCGACCATTTTTCTTATTGGTTTTTTATTTTTTTGAAATATAATTATGGAGATTTACTTAGTTTATTGACAAGAATATGTGTTTCAAATTTCAAGCAAAATAAACTCTCCTAGCATGCCCATTTAGATATGGTCAATTTCAATAATTCTGAAACCGTTAAAATGTCATAGCCTTGATGGAGATGATAGAAATGTCGAATTTAGTTGAAATTGGTATGATATCATGATGATATATGGTGATTTAAATCCCCCTAGGTTTCATTTCCAAAACACAAAAAAATTAATGAAAAAAATGGCCGGGTGCAGCTAGTTGGCTACACCCCGGGTGCAGCTTCCCCATCCCCTATATATATATATATAGATAGACATACATACACTTACACACACACATATATGATTAAATGAGGCTACACCCTGGATGTAGCCAATTGGCTACTCCCACCCCCATTTTCTCCCTATTTTTATTTTTTTTAGAAAATAAAAATATGTATATTCACGACTGTATCTCCTTAACATGTCACTCGAATTTCGTCAGAAACAAAGACGCATATGCCCTACATCTTAAGGGGTCAATTTTAGCAATTCTGAAACCGTTAAAATTTGATAGTCTTGGTGGAGGGGATAAAAGTCTCGAAGTAAGTCATTTTTTTAATGACACCATGGTGACATATTGTGATCTAAATTTCGATAGAATTCATTTCAGAAAAATAAAAATATTGTAGTGGAAAAGAGGTAGGAGCATGTAAGTTAGGAGCATACTCCTTTGTCCCATCCATATATATATATATATGAGGATATAGTTATAAAAATCCATGGAAACATTTTTCAAAGAAATAAAAAAATTGAAAAAATGAAAGCGAAGTTGGTAAGTTTACCTACTTCACAAAGTAGGCTCCCTTTCCTCTATATGTATGTATGTATGTATGTATGCATGCATGCATGCATGTATGTGTGTGTATCTTCAGTTGGGCTGCTCCTGCCCCATTTTCGGCTCTATTTTTTTTTCAAATTATCACCATGTATGTTCATATATATCTCCTATATGTCATCCGAATTTCGTCAGAAATAGAGACTTATATGCTTTCCATCTAGAACCGGTCGATTACAACAATGTTTAGATCGTTAAAATTACATGTTCTAGGTGGAGGGTATATAAGTCTCTGTTTCTGACGAAATTCGAATGACATATTGGAGGGATATATAGATGAATATACATGGTGTTATTTTTCAAAAAAACATTTGTAGGAAAATAGGGGCGGGGGTTGTCCCATTTTTTCCTTTATATATAGGATTTATTTCCAATAACATGCACCTTTCATGTATCATTGGAAAGCTCATCATCTCAATTGTATATAATTAATCCAACAAATTCGATTAGTAGTATTTTATAATAAAACTTTTTAATGATGAAAACCTATTTTAGTCATTTTGTCTCATTCCAAAAATAGAATTTGACAACCCAAATTCTATTTTTTGTATATTCGTTGAGAGAATCCCTACTAGGATATGCACGTTGACAACGGGAGTTCCAGGCTTTGCAGATGACGTTAGAGGGTGTGCACATTGGGGGAGGCGATGCTCGAGGCTATAGAGCCATCGCCTTCAGGCGGACCCAAGTGCTCGTTCAATGCTATGCTACTAGAGTTGTGCCTGGACGTGCTCGGGGTCTGGTCTACATAGGGATCAAGGACCCCGTAATGGAGAATGCATTCCAGTGAGTTCTATTGCAAAGGTATGCTCCCTAAAAATTTCTGATACTTCAAAAATTTCTAGGAGTTCAAAACGGTTCTTGTCATAGGGAAGTTCCATGACTTTGGCAATTCTGGTAGTTCCTTTGCAACAAACTTCTTTGGAACTGGAACTTTGATTTTCATGTGCTTACATTTCAATATTTTTCCTAGCTTTGTTTCCGAAAGTTGTTTTTCTGATCCATTAGAGAGCCCCTGCTAGGGTGCTACATATTGGGAGGGAGAGGGAGACACTACTCGAGGTTGCACACAAGGAGGGAGATGGTGTAGGTGCTCGAGGGAGCACGAGGGGATGTCAACATTTATTTTTAGTTTTTTTATTTACTGAATTTACATTCACATCATTGATTTTACATATTGATTAATTACTTTTTACAAATCAATGCACTCATTTTACAATCGATGCACATATTTTACAAATCATTTCAATGTGTTTGCAAATATATTCACTGGTTTTCTAAATTGATTTTTACAATATCCGATCTTTTTTACAATATAAGATCTTTCTTTACATATCATAAACAACATTGACAATCTCAGATTATTTTTTATATTTATCATTTTTTATAATTTATAACAGTCTCTGGTAATTTTACAGTCTTACTTATTAGTATATAATATTCTATTATCTTTTACAAATCTCAAGTTTTTTTACAATGTCATGTTATTTTTTACATTTATGATTTTTTCCACCAATCTCAAATCATTTTTTACAATTTCAAATCATTTTTCAAAGCTCCGATCGTTTCTTACACTTGTTTCATTTTTCTTAATAATTTATAATTTATTAATGATGACCTAAACTCTCACAATCGGGCTAAGATGTAAATAATCGGGGTCATTGCGACCCGAATAACGAGGCTAAGTCAATCAAGGAAATCAATACCATCAATATAGATCAAGCAAGCAAAACACGAAATAGCGGTCTAGCTATTTATTTTACCTGATATAGCTACAATGGTCGAACTCAAGGAGCACGGTATGGTGAATCTACGAAGTAGTCGGAAATCAAAAACAAGGAATTTGGGTAGATTTTTAGGTTTTTAATTTTTTTTGCATTTTTAATATTAGGAAAAAGAGTAAAAGGAATAACAAAATCTCAATCAAACAATTATTAAATACCTCAAAAATACTCAGAAAATTGAAATAAAAATAATTTTGGATTTTAGAAATATTCAGATGTTTTTGATATTTTTCTTAGTTTTTTCTGATTTTTAATGGATTTTGTAAAAATGAAATAATTCCAAAAATGCAAAACAGTGTGCAGCCAGAACCTAAAGGCACTTTAAAAATTCCTAAAGTGTTATAAAATTCAAGAAATAATTTTATTGTGAACTGGAAATAAAACTCTAACTACAGAAACTAGAAATGCATTTTTTTGAATTCTTGTGATTTTTTAATGATTTTTGTAAGTTTTTAATATTTTCAATTTTTAGGGTTCTTATAAATCCAAATGCGGCAAAACTTGGATTGAAGCAAAAGGATGACAAAACACATAATTATTGATTTTTTTGGATTTTTAGAGTTTTTCTAATATTTTTAATTGATTTTTAAAACTGGATAGAAGCAATTTTTTAGGTTTTCTGAATTTTAAAAAAAATCAAATATAAACAAAATGACCTCAAAAATTGAAAGAAATGTTTACACCATGGCAGGAGCCATGTGTCCAAATTTTACGAAATTTGGGTGAGATTTGCTATTTATTTCAATAAATCAAAGAAGCACAACACATAGGGCATAAATGCAAAGAAATAAGTTCGAGGGGCTTAATTATATCACTTGTCAAAAACCCTAGGGGCCATACTGCAGTTTTCACACGATATTCAGCACATGTCCAATATCAGTACACACAAGGGCATGGATGCAAATAAAGAAACTATATTATCAAAACATAACATCATTAAGTCCAGGGCTAACCATGCAAATATCACAAAAACACACATGATGATGCACGTGCTACCATACAAGAAGGACCAAAATGAAAATTCTGAAAACTGCAAGGGCAAAAGTGTAAAGTAGTCCACTGTGCTACTTTATTTTACAGACTAAATAAAAACATAAAAGAAATGCAGGGGCATAGGAGCAAGTTACCCAGGCAGGGCGTGCGACTCACGTGGGCGATAGGTGGCGCTCTTTGAATGGTCGATGAAGTGCGGCTCTGGCTCCGACACCTGGCTCATCCAATAGTCTGACAAAGGGGGCGAACGTGGGGCGTACGGGGCCATTAGACGTTAGATCTAACGGCCTGTCAAGCACGGGCTGCAGACGGGAATGCGACATGAGCTAAGGATCTGGGAAACGGAATGAAGGTTTTATAGCATACTCCAGGTGGCGATGAAGATCGAGCACGGGCGAGCGAACCGAGGAAGATCCACTCTTCCCTAGGGATCCGCGAGGGTCGTGGATCCAAGGGGAAGAGGCGGGTGGTGGAATCAGGGCAAAAGGTGGTCGGATCGATGAGGGAAAAACGGGAGAAATCGGGCGAAAACTCGGATCCGCGGAAGAGGCGGTCCAGGGGGGCAGTTGACCGAGGTAAACAGTCCTTCGTGGACCAATCAGAAAATCCGAGGACAAAATTATTTGTAAAATAATTTAAAAATCGAAAATGATTTTATTTTAAAATATGATCAACATGAAAATTGTTCCTTATTTTCCAAACTATTTTTTAGTGATTTTTTATTTATTTTTTTGAAAAATAAATTGAGGTATATACATTATATTATATTATGTAAATATATAAAATATTTATTTGTTTTTATTTTAATTTTGATTTTCTTTATTTTTGTAAAAATACCTCAATTTCATATTTTATTTATTTACAACATAAAATTTGGAGTATAAAATAATTTTTATATCATTTTTATGAGTTATTTACAAGTTTAAAATAAATAGGTATATGTTACATGTATACATGTATTTTACACAAGGTAAGAGAGAAATTATTTTTTTATTTTTATTTTTCTAATTTTTGTTTTATTTTTAGAAATATATACAAGGAAATATAAATACATTTTTATTTTGTTTTTGTGGAAATAAAATAAATAAATATTTAGAAGGCATATGTACATGGTTGAGTGGCCCCATCCCTCTCTACTTATTTTATTTGGCAATCAGGCCCATGTTGGGCCCTCTCTTGGGATTAGATCACTCAATATTTATTTTAAATATTTCCTTCTTTTTCTTTTATTCTTTATTATTTTATTTTTGCACAAATACATGCTAATTATTGCTATTTAACAAATGCATGCTTATTGATAACTTATTGTATTTACAATTATATACATGATGTTTTGCTAAAATTTTAGCTAAAATAAAAGAATAAAGAATGATGAATGGGGATTCATCACCCCCCTATACTTTACTTTTACTAGTCCCTTAACAGATACTTATTTGAAAAAGAAGTGAAAACAAGAAAGAAAAAGAAAAAGAAGGGAAATCGAGGTTGATTATTAAACTTTCCTTCATTAAATTGAAGTACGGAGCTCAGTCAGACCTTTGGATTATTAATTTGTCGGAACCTTATTTGGACTTAAGCTTAAAACTCAACAACCTCTAAGTTCCACCAATCTATGGTCAAGACTCCTCAACAATCCAGATCAGAACAAGTCTACAAACACAAACTCTAATGACCATGATTCTTTCCTTGTACTGGGTAAGTGAGATTTAGTTCCCCACCTCAGAAAATGACAAAGTGACAACCCCCTTAACAAGGTAACTATAATGACTCAGTCTGGCGGCTCTTTCCTCGAGGAGTGGGGTATTCTCTTCTAAGTTCAAGTTCAACCGGCTCAAGAAGGGGAGGAAGAAGAGAATGAACCATGACCTGTGTATCCATGTATCCTTGGGAGCCTGATGACACGCCAAGCGACAGAGGTAAAGGTACAGAAAATAGGTTGTTGCGACCTCTATCACTCGACTAAGTCAATCAAGAAAAATGAACCACTCGAAACAAGTCAAATCAATCAAAGCAAAGCAAGCGCTATGAGATTAACCTGGTATAGCACCCAGGGTCGAACTCAAGGAGCACGGATTGGCCGAAGGCCTACGAAGTAGTCAAAAATGAATAAAATAAAAGACAAAATATTTTTTAGTGGTTTTAATGATTTTTGTATTTTTTTGGAATTTTTAATATGTGAAGAAAATAAGAAAAGCAAAAGCAAGCAATTTTGACAAATTATTTAATGCATCAAAAATCAAGCAAAAATTCAGATAAAAATATTTTTATGTTTTTTGTGTTTTTTAATGTTTTTGGTGAATTTTTGGAATTTTTAGAATGTGTATTTTATTTTCTAAAAATCAAACAGTAGCGAAAATGCAAGGTACTGTCCAGCCAGGCCCAAAATCCCTAGATAAAATATCTAAGGACCTTAAAAGGACCTGGAGGTATTTTTCCTGTAAACTACGTAAAACAAGGAAAATTTAAGTATCAAAATTATTGTTTTTGGGTTTTTAGGTTATTTACTAGAAATTTTAGGGGTTTTCAAGTGTTTTTAAGTTTTTATGACTTTTAAGCAGTGAAAAGTAGCCAAAATTGGCTAGAAAATCAAGGAACACAAAATAAATAGTACCTAATTTTTATAGAATTTTTAGGAGGGTTTTTATATTTTTTTGTGATTTTTCAAACCAAATAGTGCCAAAAATAGATGTTTTTGAATTTTTAAAAATAGCAAACAAGATCAGAAATGTCCTCAAAAATCTACAAAAATCCTACACCATGGCAGGAGCCATGTGTCAAATTTTCGTTGGATTTGGAGGTGATTTGATATTTTATTCAAAAATGACAAGAGGGCACTGTGCATAGGGACCAAAGTGCAAATACCCAAAGTTCTGGGGGTCCCGGTGCAATTAACCCAAGAAGTCACACGCCAAGCGCGTGCCTGGGGCACTCAGGGACCTATATGTAAATAAAACAAGTCCCAAGGACCTATTGGTAACTCGTACCAAAAGTCCAGGGGGCTGTGTCGCAAATTACCCACAAATAAACGCACATGCGAAATTAAATCATTCATAGGGGCATAAATGCAAATACCAAAAAGATTTCATTCATTTCAGAACCATCCAGAACTACGAGGGATAAGATGCAAATAACCCAAAAATACACGTGACGAAGCACGTGGCTCACACATACAGGGGTATAAATGCAAATAAACTAAAGCTCAGGGTCCATTGCGCAATTTTCCCAACGTAAATAAAATACGAAAAATATTTACAGTACTAACACTAAATGCATAAAAGAAAAAGGGGCCTAAGACAATTTACCCCTTATTAAATATCGGAGGCCGGATGAGTGACGCGTGGCTGATCTGACGGCTCTGGACAACGGCGCCTTTGTCTTCGAAAACGTGGGCCTAATCGAACGGCTGAGGGCTCTCCACGTGGCTATCGGACGGCTGTGGTGCGCTGGTGGACGAAACCCTCGAGTAGCTAACGGCTGAGATCGATCCTCGGGAGATCTGGCGGTTGGTGCAGCTCCGTGGATGGACGAACACGATGTAATCTGGAGCGCCGAGGTCAATCTGACGGTCGGTGAGGATCCTGGAAGAACTAGTCGCCGGCGACTTTCGCCGGCCCTCCGTGCACGCGGTGGTCCTCGTCTGCCGCTCCTGGAGATCGGAGAAGCTCCGCGCTGACGCTCCGCGGCTGATGGTAGGCTTCGATGACCCAGCCGAGCCTTGGAGAGGTCCGGCGAGGTCGGCGGAGGAGAAGCTCCTGGCCTGGATGACTCAGGCCCTCAGATGGGCTCGCAATGACCTGCAACGGAGACCAGGAGACTCACGGGTCGAGGGCAAAGTGCCTCGACCCCGTTAGGCGTCGTGGAGGTGATCGGGGAGGCGAAGTGGTCGAGCTCCGGCGATGCGATGGACGGAGGAGCTCGAATCCCCAGCTCCTGTGCGAGCTGGGTTGAACGGAGGTGCGGAGAACGTGCGCGGGAGGAAGGCGGAGGTGACGATGGATTCCGATGATCGAATGGAGGTGTGAGGTGGTCGGAATCAGCGAAAATCGACGGCGGCGCGAATTGGGGCAAAATGGAAATTAGGCTAAATGGCTAAGCTAAAAGATTACCTGAGTGGGTGAATAGACTGTGCTGGAGTTGGTGAAGCCCCCGGTCGTGGCCTCAAGGGTCGTCTCGGCCTGAGGCTCGAGCTCCTGCTCTGGGCGGAGCACGACGGTGCTGACTCGCCGGATCAGTGGTATCCAACCCCTCTCCTCGCTGCGACAGCACCTGGAGCGAGCTGTCACTCACGCTCGAGCACTGGAGGTCACTGGGGGTGGAGCGGATTAGCCAAAGATGAGAAATGAGGGGGCGGAGCTGAAGCTTTATATGCTGGAGAGTCCGAGAACGACGAGCGCGGGTAGGGCGTGGAGGCGCGCGGATCCCGAGATTGATGCCCGGCGAGGGTGTCGGATGTGGGAGGTATCAAACGGAGCCGGGGTTTGGGTGATTGGGAATCGGGTCGAGCGGGTATAAATCCGAGAAAAGGGTCCGGTGCTCGAATCCGTGAAGAGTGGTCCTGGGGGGGGGGTCAGTTGACCGGGCGGTCAACATCCCCCAGGGCCAATGGCTGAAGGCCACGTGGCTGAATCAAGAAGTGACAAATACACATAGCTAGGGTCCGAATCAGCAAAAACCCAAAACATGAAATATTTTTATTTTATTTTTTTCTATTTTTTGGTGATCTTTAATTAATTTTTGGAAATAAAAATAAGGTATTTACACTATATAGCTATATATAGGTATATGTACAATATGTAGGCTTTTGGTTTTTTTAATTTTTAATTATTATTTTTATACAATTTTATCCTTATTTTATATTTTATTTATTTACATTATAAAATAAGGAATAAAAGAGTGTTTTTATTTTATTTTTATTATTTATATACATTGGTAAAATAAATAGATATGTACATCTATATACATGGCATATGTACAAGGTATTTTTGTATTTTTAATTTTTCTATTTTTGTTTTGTTTTGATTTTTAACTTTTTATTTTGTTTTTATCTTTTATAAATATGTAAAAATATTTACAGGCATATTTTTGGGTGAGGAAAATATAGTTTTATGTATTTACACAAATATTTACACATGAGCTCCTATCTCCCTCTACTTTGGCTTTTATGCGGTCAGGCCCATGCTGAGCCCTCCCTTGGGTTAGGTTGCTCAATATTTATTCTAAATATTTCCCTCTTTTTCTTTTTGATCTTTATTCTTTTATTTCTGCACAAAAACATGCTAATTATAGGTTTTTACACAATGCATGCTTTTGGTAATTATTTATATTTACATATATCTACATGCATTTGCAAAGGTTTTTGTAGCTAAAATATAAGAATAAAGAGTGATGAATGGGTAATCATCACCCCCCTATACTTAACTTTGCTAGTCCCTTAGCAAACACTTATTTGAAAAAGAAGTGAAAAAGAAAGAAAAAGAAAAAGAAAAAGAGGATGTACATGGATCAAGGTTGATTATTAAACTTGCCTTCATTAAATTGGGATATGAAGCTCGATCAGATCTTTGGATTATTAATGTGTCGGAACCTTATTTGGACTTAAGCTTAAAACTCAACAGCCTTTAAGTTCCACCAATCTATGGACAAGACTCCTCAATAAACCAGATCAGAACAAGTCTACATACACAAACTCTAATGACCATGAATCTTTCCATGCAGTGTAAGTGATATGTGGCTCCCCACCTCAGAAGTAACAAAGAAACAACCTCCCTCAACCTGGTAACTCTAATACCTCGGTCTAGCAACTCTTTCCTCGAGAAGCGGGGTATTCCCTTCTAAGTTCAAGTGCAACCGGCTCAAGAAGAGGGGGAAGAAGTATAGACTTTTGGAAGCTTAGCCAGTGTAGCTAAGTCTCCCGCTGCAAGCTTCATGAGATGTAACATGGATACCATAAGCTTTGCTTTATTTGACTAAGTACACTCCGGTGGGGTTATTAAATTTTAAATTCGACCCACCACTTTTTTTGGAGTTCTTTTTGCATTTTTGCATTTTTTTTCTTTCAAGGACTTCTATACAACATATCTACATGGTGCAGCATATATACAAGAAATTTTCCTCTTGAGCCAGTAGACTATCCCTCTTTTGAAGCTTTATTGCAACCCACAGCTTCTGTCTTTAGCCTTCATCACCACTAGACCAAGTTGAGACGCACTTCCTTCACTAGAAGAAGAAGAGAGGTTCCGCCTAGAAGTACTACCCTCATATGCTACCCCAAGCCAAAGGAAACTGCCTCCTCACCACCTCATCCGTGGAGAGCCAGGTGTAAGGTGCTGGTGCAAGTCAAGCCATTGTCTCTAAGAGTCATGCGTGTGTTGTTAAGTGCTCTACTTAGGCTCATCAAGATGACATATGCTCATAGCCTAGTGGACTCAAAGAATTAAGTCCTTATGGACCTGAAAAGCCTTAACCCTAAGTCCTATAAGGTTCCTCTTAAAGTTAGGTGGATTAAGATCTTATTCAAGCTCCATTTCTCAATTTAATTCCAGGCTTAGTTTAAATGTCAACTCTCATCCAGGAAAAATTATATACATATATGTACACAAGATGCTATTTACAAATATTTTACAATCATGCAAAATTTTTGAAAAATGTTTTGAAATCATGGATGAGTGATGCATGAGGTGCAAGTTTTGTAAAAAGATATTTACAAACATTTACAAACATTTACACACGATTTTTGCAAACTTTTGATTTTTCAAAACATTTTGGAAAAATTTTGTACTATATACATAATTTTGATACAAAAATATTTACACAACTTTACACAAAAGATTTTTGAAATCATTTTTACCAGAATACTTTGTACACTAGCTATGTATGTGCAAGATAAAAGAAGTTTATGTACATGAAAATTTTTTAATTTTTGTGATTTTTAGCCATTTTATTTATTAACACACTCACACAAAGTACGAGTTATGGCTAAAGTATATATGAAATATATACACCCCCCCTATACTTAGCTCGAACGATGTCCTCAGAGTGATCAAGAGCGATGAAGAAGACATAACTCGTGCTTAGTAAAAGGGGAGTGAAAAGGGATGGGTAAGTACAGGAACGAATAAATGAATAGAATGAGAGGGACTCGGTGGTTTCCCCCTATACTTAGGATTAACTAATCCTAAGTATAGCAAGCTGTACATGAAGGGAAATCCGAGTAAAGAAGATACAGAATCTGCCCCCCTATACTTAGGGTAAAATATCCCTAAGTATAGGCAGCGAAACAGGAGCAGAACGAATGAAAAGAATACTCGCAGGTCCTACATCCCCCCTATACTTAGGGTAAAGCACACCCTAAGTATAACATAATCATAAGATGAGAAAAGGGATGTGGGACTAAAGAATAGAATGATATGGACAACTGGATCTATACAGGCGGAGGAACAGTGAAAATCAGGCGTGAGATGCAAAAGATGTGAGTCAAGAGACCGCATCTCACGCAAAATGAATAGGGGCAACAATAACGTCCCGCGGCTCATGATCTAGAAATGGCTTGAGCCGCTGGCCGTTCACTCGAAAGGTACTCTCAGAAGACAACTCGGATATATCAATGCTACCATTATCGTGTACCTTTCTGACCAAGTAGGGTCCCTTCCATTTGCTCTGTAGCTTCCCTGGGAATAATCTAAGCCTCGCATCAAACAGCCATACTCTCTGTCCAATCTCAAAATGCTTGTGGCTGATATGAGAATCATGCCACTCCTTGACTTTCTCCTTATAATGTAGGTTGCTTGAGAAAGCTGCATCTCTAAGCTCCTCCAGGGCAGCTAACTCTGCCCTCCTCTGGTCTCCCATACCATCTGGATCCATCAAAATATCTGTAACTGCCCAAAGTGACTTGTGCCTCAGCTCAACAGGTAAATGGCACGGCTTGCCATATACGAGGCGAAAGGGAGATGTGCCCAAAGGTGTCTTGAAAGACGTCCTATATGCCCACAAGACCGAGTCCAAAAGCTGTGACCAATCCTTTCGGTCCGGGCGGACGACTTTCTGCAAAATAGTCTTGATCTCCCTATTCGACACCTCAGCTAGACCATTCGTCTGTGGATGGTAAGGTGTGGCAACACGATGGTCTATACTGAACTCGCTAGCAAGGGCCTTCACCTGGTCGTTGATGAAGTGAGATCCCCCATCAGAAATCAGAACTCGTGGAACCCCGAACCGCGTGATGATATGCTTCCTCAAAAATCTGCAAACGGTCCTCGCATCAGCGGCTCGGGTGGGGATAGCCTCCACCCAACGACTCACATAATCAACGGCCAACAGAATGTACTCAAATCCATGACTCTTAGGGAATGCACCCATGAAATCGATGCCCCATGCGTCAAAAACCTCACAGAAATGAATGGCTGCATCGGCATCATATCACGCTGTCCACAAGTGCCCATCCTCTAACAGTCAGTACACCTCTTCATGAACTCATCTGAGTCCTTGAAGAGGGTAGGCCACCACAAGCCGGATTGGAGCACTTTCTGTGCCGTTCTCCTCCCAGAATGATGTCCTCCTGCCTCAAGCTTGTGGCAGTAAGTGAGGATGCTATGGTGTTCCTCCTGAGGAATACACCGACGCCAGATGCTATCCCCTCCTTCGTGGTAAAGGATGGGATCCTCCCAGTGGTAGGACTTGGCCCTCGCAAGGAAGGTCTCAAGCCTCTGCCTGGGCCAATCTTGTGGGACTTTCCCTGCAACGAGAAAGTTCACAATATCGGCATACCACGGGAGTGAGGCGATAGCAAGGATCGCCTCATCTGGGAAGGTATCTCGAATGGGATCAATCTGCTCAGAATCCTCAGGCTGCTCTAATCGGGAGAGATGATCCGCCACCACATTCTTGACTCCAGGCTTATCCTTGATCTCAATGTCGAACTCCTGGAGTAGAAGGATCCATCTAGTCAGTCTGGCCTTGGCATCCTTCTTTGCCATGAGGTACCTGATGGCGGTGTGATCTGTAAACAAAGTCACTCTAGATCCAATGATATACGATCTGAACTTATCTAGGGCAAACACTACGGCTAGCATCTCCTTCTCTGTGACCGTATAATTCCGCTGGGCGGAATCCAATGTGCGGCTAGCGTAGTGTATGGCAAACGGAACTCCAACCCTCCTCTGTCCCAGCACTGCCCCTACGGCAAAATCGGAGGCATCCGTCATGATCTCGAATGGGAGAGACCAATCAGGCGGCTGGAGGACAGGAGCCTCAATAACACGCTGCTGGAGAGTCGCAAAGGACGAGAGACACTTCTCATCGACAAGGAACTCGGTGTCTTTCGTCAAGAGGTCAGTCAACGGTCGGGCAATCTTGCTGAAATTCTGAATAAACCTCCTATAAAATCCAACGTGCCCCAGGAATGACCGTAGCTGCCTCAAATTGGACGGCGGTGTGAGTTTCCTAATGACATCAACCTTGGCCGGATCAACCTCCATGCCCCTGTTGGAGATGATGTGGCCAAGCACCATCCCTTGAGTCACCATGAAGTGACTCTTCTCCCAGGATAGAACCAAATGATACTCAATACATCGCTAGAGTACTCGGTCTAGGCAGTCAAGACAGGAGTCGAATCTGTCGCCGTAGATCGAGAAATCGTCCATGAAGACCTCCAAACACTCCCCTACCATGTCCGAAAAGATCGACAGCATGCATCTCTGAAAAGTCGCAGGGGCGTTGCATAGCCCAAATGGCATGCGTCGAAAGCATATGTGCCGAAGGGACAGGTAAAGGTGGTCTTCTCCTGATCCTCAGGAGCGATGGCCACTTGGTTGTAGCCCGAGTACCCATCCAGGAAGCAATAATGGCTCTTCCCTGCCAGTCTCTCAATGATCTGGTCAATAAAAGGCAGGGGGAAATGGTCCTTCTTGGTGGCTTGGTTGAGTCTCCTGTAGTCAACGCAAACCCTCCAAGAGGTGGGTACTCGTGTAGCGATCTCCTCTCCCGACTCACTGATCACAGTCGTGATGCCCGTCTTCTTGGGCACCACATGCAAGGGGCTGACCCACTTGAAGTCGGAAATGGGATAAATAAAATCTACGCTCCACCATTTTGATATTTCTTTCATCACGACCTCTCTCAGGTTGGGGTTCAACCGCCGCTGGAACTCACGCGACGGCTTCGCCCCCTCCTTAAGATAGATATGGTGGGAGCACACTGCTGGACTAATCCCATGGAGATCCTCTACGCTCCATCCGATCGCCTTGCGGTTCTTTTCAAGAACCCCCATCAAACGGGATTCTTGCTCTCCAGTCAACTCGGCGGAGATGATGATTGGGTACATCTCTGGATCGCCCGCAAGGAATCGATACTTCAGCGAAGTAGGGAGCGGCTTCAGCTCTGGAATGCTGGGTGCTGGCAAATCTGGCTGCGGAGGAAACTGAGTGAAAGCTGCTAAGTCTGCCAAATCTGCCTGGGAAAGTGAAAGCGTACTCTTGCAAACTGGATCGGGAGAAGGATGCTCAACTGTACTGTCTCTGCTCGGCTCTGCATCTACCTCCTCCTCATCTATAGGCTCAGGTGAACTCAGGTCTGGCATCTGATCATAGTAATCGGCCCAATCAGACTCTGAATCCGAGGGATCTGTATCAATCGCGGTGGCTTCAATACCACCGGTAACAAGGTGGCCTCAGCACCACCATCACTAAACATCGTGTCGCGATCAAGGACCGGCTCTGCTGCCTCTATGGTATCCTGAACCAGGGCTGTGCTCTCCAGACTCTCCTCTGCTATCATCTTGGCATCAGCTGTATCTGAATATGAGAGGATGGTCTGTGCTGCAGGATCTGCCCAAGCTGCCTCATCGTCTATGATCACAAAATCACAGTCCTGGTGGATGTCTGGCTCTGTGTCTGTCAGCTGCTCTGAATCTGTACTCGCATCTGAGCGGGTTCTCTCTCTAGCTCTGTAGTCCTCGACCGTCTCTATTTGTATACTCTCGCCCTCGACGCGAAAGTACACCTTCCCACTATCATGATCAGTCACCGCTTTGGCTGTGGCCAAAAACGGACGACCAAGGATGATGGGGGTATCGGCCACTGACTCAGGGATCTCCATGTCCAACACTACGAAGTCCACGGGGAATTTCAGACCCTGAATCGTGACGATAACATCTTGTAATAACCCCTTCGTCCTCTTGACAGATCGATCAGCGAACTGAAGGACTGTCCTGCTCTGTCGAAGAGTGCCCAACTCGAAGCGGTCGAGAAGGGCTGCCGGAAGAAGGTTGATCGACGATCCGCTATCTAGAAGAGTACGGTCGAACCTCTGCTCACTGATCTGGCATCTGACATTCGGGGCCCCTAAATCTGGCCTCTTGGCCGGCAGTCGGTTCTGGATCGCAAAATACGTGGCTTTGGTCAGCACGTGAATCTCGGAAGTGTGGTTCCTCCTCCTCCTCCTGACTGTAGTCCTGTCTCTCAAAGAACGCTGGAGAAGTGGGATGTGCTGCAAAGCCTCCTGGAGGGTCAGCTGGATGTGGAATCGATCGATCATGCTCTGGCTGAACTCCTCAAGCTCTCTTTTTTTCGGATTTTCTTTTTTCTTCCCCTTCCCCATCTGAAGGGCTCTAGGGAAGGGGATCACAGGGTCCTTCTCAGATGAAGGACTAGGAAAAGGCCTAGACGGTTCGATGACCGGATCCACACATACATCATGCACCACAGTGGGACTAGAAGAAACTAAACCTTTTCCTTTATTCACAACAGTGTTCTGAGGTACATGCACTGAAGGAAAGACAAAATCTCTATCACAACAAACACCGGTGGCCTCAGTACCACCTATGGCTGGCTCTGCTGCTGCTGCTGCTGGTAGACGTCTCGCGGCATCAGTACCGCGGGCTGGCTCGGCTCTACTGGTGGCGTCAGTACCACCTCCTCGAACTGGTGAAGCGGCGGCCTCAGTACCGCCGGTGGGATCAGCATCCTTGGTGACATCAGTGCCACCATCATCATCTGGAGCGGCCCCAGTACTGCTCTCCTCCTCCTCATGTGGCGCCTCTGAAGTATCCTCGTGGTGAAGCTCAGACGAGGCGCCGCCGCCTGCTGGGGTCCTACCGCTCCTAAGTGTGACAAAATCAACATCAAATAGATCCGAAGATGTATCAACAAATGGGTCACTAGGAGTGGCAAACTCAGTGTGTACTACCTGCTCAGATTTTCTCTTGAGGTTGTTCGGGTTCGGCTCAATCTGGGCTGGAATGGCGGCCTTCCCTCTCACCAAGTCCCGCATCTCCTGGCGGAACTCGTCCATCTCCCGTCTGAATGTGGTCTGCTGGTCCGTGAGGAGGCGGGCGATGTCATCCAAAGCGGGGCTCTCATGGGAGCCCGACGGGTAGCCTCTCTGGGGGTGAGGCTGCTGGAACTGCTGCTGGTTGTAAAAGGGGTATGAGGAAGGGTGCTGCTGCTGAACTGGGTGAGCCTGATGCTCACGCCTCCACGACTGTCCCTGCTGCTGATAGGGACGAGGACCGAAGGATGATGGCTGGTGCTGCTGGTGTGCTGGGTGCTGCTGCTGCGACTGCTGATGATCTCTCTGTTGGGAGTACTGCCCTCCCTGTCCTGACGGCTGCTGCTGGGGCTGGGCACCACCACTCCCCCACCTGAATCCGGGATGGTCTCGTCGGATACCAGGCTGGGGGCGGTCATACCAAATCCCGTTGACATCCATCAGCGGCTCTGCATCATAGGGGTCTGGCGGGAGTACTGCCAGAGGCTGATCCGGCTGCTAGACCACCATCTGCATGTCTGGAGATGGTGGGGACTGGTAGGTAGGCTGCGGCTGCTGGTACGGCTCCGCCTGTACAAGGTGAACCTGTCTAGGCTGCTGTGAGGAGCTGGAGCGCTGGGACGAGCTGCTGCTGCCGCCGGTATCGCCTCGAGACAGAAGACGGGGCTGTGAAGCCGTCTGTGTCTCCTGGAGACACATGAGCTGGGTCTTCATGTCGCTCAGAACCTGTGCCATCTGTTCCATCTGAGTGATGCTCTGGCACTGCTTCTTCTCAATCAGCTCCATGCGGTCCAACTTCTCGCTGATAATACCCATGTCCGCAGCGGATGACTCTGCCTGTGATGCTGCGACTGCGGACGAACTAGATGGACCTGCATCTACCCGTGCTATCCGTTGGTACTGCACGGGTCCTGGCTGCTGTGGCTGGGGTCTCTGAGCATACAACCTGGTCTGGTACATCACCATGTAATTTTCGGACATCTCCTCGTAGATGGCCCAGACCTGGTCGTGGTCCTTGGCAAAGTAGGACCCGCCGCAAGAAGCGTTCACCAGACCCTGAAGCTCTGGCGTCAACCCGCTGAAAAAGCTCTGAACTAGGTTCGGCTTGGAGATGTCGTGGTGCGGGCATCTGTCTAGGAGCTCTCGAAACCTCTCCCATGCCTCGTGAAACTGCTCGTTGGGGAACATGGAGAAGTTGCTGATCAGGGCCCTCGCTGCATTCGTCCGCCCGAGTGGATAGTACTTTTTCAAGTACTCGGTGCGGAGCTGCTCCCAGGTGTAGACAAACTTCCCTAGATGCTTCAGCCAGGTGGCTGCTCTATCTACCAGTGAAAAAGGGAAGGCTATCATCCAGATCGTATCCTGGTCCACGTGGCGATCGTGGACAATACTGCAAATCATCAGGAACTCCTGGAGGTGGAGGTGGGGCTCCTCAGTGGCAAGTCTGTGGAAACGGGGCAGCAACTGCAAGGTGTTCGGGGGGAACTTGAAGTCCCCCACGATCGCTGGCACTACTACCCAATGATGCATCAGAGTCGATCCGGGGTTGTGCAACTCCCGCATCGGTCGTGGTGGTCCTCCTGCCGCGGCGGCTGCCGCTGCGGCGGCGGCGGCTGCTGCTGCTGCTGCGGCTGCTGCGGCTGCAGCCTCTGCATCGGGTATCTCCTCAGGCTCGCTCTGCTCTGAACCTCGCTCTGCTCTAAGCCTCTCCAACTCTTGCCTCATCTCTATCATGAATGCCCCCTGATCACGTAACTGCTGCTGAACTTTCTCGAGTGATGCGATCAGGGTGGAGTTGATCGCCCCCTGGTCCAGTACAAAATGCTGGTCTCCTCGTGAACCTCCGGGGTGATCGCCTGAACTGGCGGCCATGGCGACGTCTGCAAAATCAAATGAGCCCAACTCAGGTGCTGTCAAATCTGCTAATCTCTCCTCGGGCTCATGTCTCTCAGTGCCGAAAGAAAGGGGGTCGAGGGGGAACAGGGCGGAATCGTACTCGGGCTCGGAGAGCTGGTCTCGGCTCTCGCGGGCCAACCTAGATGATCGGGTAGACGTGCCCGAAAGCGGTGCAGCCAGAGGCTGCCTAAGAGACCGTCTACCCATCATCTTGATCTGGAGAGTAAGGCGGATGAGATCTAGAGTCAACTATGATCACAAAACAAACCCCCGGTTCACCAACGCAACGCAAGCTGAAGACCGTGAAAGTTCGATCAGATTATCTTGTCTATTTTATTTTGGTGAACACACAAAATATTAGAGCGCTTACGTGACCTGTTAGGATATCCGATGCTATCCCAACCGACTGGCCCGCACGGAAGAGTCGGTAATCAGTCGAGACTAGCACCGGGAGGCTCTACCTAGGGTGCGGGTCACTCTCTCGCGCATCCAAACCATGCAATGAGGGGGTTGCTCTCCCCAAGACAAAATTTTTAGGGTGAGCGGTTTTTAAGATCAATAGTCTTAGCCAGTCCCAATTTTATGGTTTTTCTTTTTAATATTTTTCAACTCAAACAAAAGGCCTAACGAATTTTTCGGTTCTCCTGATTATTTAGTCCGAAAACTGGGGGGAGAAGACGAAAAAGCCGATGCGCGAGAAATCAATGATGCATGCTGAGATAGAAATGCGTACCTTGTCTCCAGCACTCTACATGCAAGTGATCCGCGCAGAATTTAAAGACAGAAAGAAAACTACCTAAATGATGCAACGGGAAAAACCGAGTCCTAGACGAGCAATTTCTAGCGAAGAACCGTCTAACTCAGTCACTCGCCCTCGATCCAAAGAGTCCAGTCTAGACCCACCCCTCCTCTTCTCGACAGGTCGAGTTCAGGAGTAGCGCTTGACGGGGCAGGCTCGCGGCGCGTAGTCTCTCAGGAAAGTGACTAAGTTATTTTTATTATTTATTTATTAGTAGGTCCAATTAACGTTCTATGTGAACAGATAATCAATTAGGTGTGTGGATCCTACTAATTACGTCACAAGCACCAGAAATTCCTAAGTCTAGGGGCTCGAGCAAAAACCGCGTAAACACCGGAAAAGGCAGAAAAAGGTAGAAGAAAACCGCGAAAAACCGCGAAAACTCCTAAGGGTCCCCCGAGCAATTCGGTGCTCGGCGAAACAAACCCGCTAAGTGTTCAAGCACAGTTCAAGTCTCTGAGTCCCTGTATTATTACAATAATAGTCAAATAACCTAATCTAACCTCACCCACTCAACTCTCTCTCTCGCTCTCTCCTGCGGCTCCGTGTAGAAGGGAGCCGCCTCCGAGTCTCGCGGTTACGTCGGCTTCTCGAAATCGGTCGCCTCGATCCTCGGGCCCTCGCAAGAAACAGAGAGAAGTGGTCAGTCCAAAATTATTGTCAGAAATATGAGAAAAATATGTATACAGAAACCTATACAAAAAGCCGCGAAAATCAAAAAGCCGCGGAAAACTAAAAAAGCGACTACTAAGCCGTGCTCCCCGGCAACGACGCCATTCTGATGACACGCCAAGCGACAGAGGTAAAGGTACAGAAAATAGGTCGTTGTGACCTCTATCACTTGACTAAGTCAATCAAGAAAAATGAACCACTCGAAACAAGTCAAATCAATCAAAGCAAAGCAAGCGGTCCTGCTATGAGATTAACCTGGTATAGCACCCAGGGTCGAACTCAAGGAGCACGGATTGGCCGAAGGCCTACGAAGTAGTCAAAAATGAATAAAATAAAAGACAAAATATTTTTTAGTGGTTTTAATGATTTTTATATTTTTTTGGAATTTTTAATATGTGAAGAAAATAAGAAAAGCAAAAGCAAGCAACTTTGACAAAATATTTAATGCATCAAAAATCAATCAAAAATTCAGATAAAAATATTTTTATGTTTTTTGTGTTTTTTAATGTTTTTGGTGAATTTTTGGAATTTTTAGGATGTGTATTTTATTTTCTAAAAATCAAACAGTAGCGAAAATGCAAGGTACTGTCCAGCCAGGCCCAAAATCCCTAGATAAAATATCTAAGGACCTTAAAAGGACCTGGAGGTATTTTTTCTGTAAACTACGTAAAACAAGGAAAATTTAAGTACCAAAATTATTGTTTTTGGGTTTTTAGGTTATTTACTAGAATTTTTAGGGGTTTTCAAGTGTTTTTAAGTTTTTATGATTTTTAAGCAGTAAAAAATAGCCAAAATTTGCTAGAAAATCAAGGAACACAAAATAAACAGTATCTAATTTTTATAGAATTTTTAGGGGGGTTTTATATTTTTTGTGATTTTTCAAACCAAACAGTGCCAAAAATAGATGTTTTTGAATTTTTAAAAATAGCAAACAAGATCAGAAATGTCCTCAAAAATCTACAAAAATCCTACACCATGGCAGGAGCCATGTGTCAAATTTTCGTTGGATTTGGAGGTGATTTGATATTTTATTCAAAAATGACAAGAGGGCACTATGCACAGGGACCAAAGTGCAAATACCCAAAGTTTTGGGGGACCCGGTGCAATTAACCCAAGAAGTCACGCACCAAGCGCGTGCCTGGGGCACTCAGGGACCTATATGTAAAGAAAACAAGTCCCAAGGACCTATTGGTAACTCGTACCAAAAGTCCAGGGGGCTGTGTCGCAAATTACCCACAAATAAACGCACATGCGAAATCATATCACTCACAGGGGCATAAATGCAAATACCAAAAAGATTTCATTCATTTCAGAACCATCCAGAACTACGAGGGATAAGATGCAAATAACCCAAAAATACACGTGACGAAGCACGTGGCTCACACATACAGGGGTATAAATGCAAATAAACTAAAGCTCAGGGTCCATTGCGCAATTTTCCCAACGTAAATAAAATACGAAAAATATTTACAGTACTAACACTAAATGCATAAAAGAAAAAGGGGCCTAAGACAATTTACCCCTTATTAAATATTGGAGGCCGGATGAGTGACGCGTGGCTGATCTGACGGCTCTGGACGACGGCGCCTTTGTCTTCGAAAATGTGGGCCTAATCGAACGGCTGAGGGCTCTCCACGTGGCTATCAGACGGTTGTGGTGCGCTGGTGGACGAAACCCTCGAGTAGCTAACGGCTGAGATCGATCCTCGGGAGATCTGGCGGTTGGTGCAGCTCCGTGGATGGACGGACACGATGTAATCTGGAGCGCCGAGGTCAATCTGACGGTCGGCGAGGATCCTGGAAGAACTAGTCGCCGGCGACTTTCGTCGGCCCTCCGTGCACGCGGTGGTCCTCGTCTGCCGCTCCTGGAGATCGGAGAAGCTCCGCACTGACGCTCCGCGGCTGATGGTAGGCTCCGATGACCCAGCCGAGCCTTGGAGAGGTCCGGCGAGGTCGGCGGAGGAGAAGCTCCTGGCTCGAATGACTCAGGCCCTCAGATGGGCTCGCAATGACCTGCAAAGGAGACCAGGAGACTCGCGGGTCGAGGGCAAAGTGCCTCGACCCCGTTAGGCGTCGTGGAGGTGATCGGGGAGGCGAAGTGGTCGAGCTCCGGCGATGCGATGGACGGAGGAGCTCGAATCCCCAGCTCCTGTGCGAGCTGGGTTGAACGGAGGTGCGGAGAACGTGCGCGGGAGGAAGGCGGAGGTGACGATGGATTCCGATGATCGAATGGAGGTGTGAGGTGGGCGGAATCAGCGAAAATCGACGGCGGCGCGAATTGGGGCAAAATGGAAATTAGGCTAAATGGCTAAGCTAAAAGATTACCTGAGTGGGTGAATAGACTGTGCTGGAGCTGGTGAAGCCCCCGGTCGTGGCCTCAAGGGTCGTCTCGGCCCGAGGCTCGAGCTCCTGCTCTGGGCGGAGCACGACGGTGCTGACTCGCCGGATCAGTGGTATCCAGCCCCTCTCCACGCTGCGACAGCACCTGGAGCGAGCTGTCACTCACGCTCGAGCACTGGAGGTCACTGGGGGTGGAGCGGATTAGCCAAAGATGAGAAATGAGGGGGCGGAGCTGAAGCTTTATATGCTGGAGAGTCCGAGAACGACGAGCGCGGGTAGGGCGTGGAGGCGCGCGGATCCCGAGATTGATGCCCGGCGAGGGTGTCGGATGTGGGAGGTATCAAACGGAGCCGGGGTTTGGGTGATTGGGAATCGGGTCGAGCGGGTATAAATCCGAGAAAAGGGTCCGGTGCTCGAATCCGTGAAAAGTGGTCCTGGGGGGGTCAGTTGACCGGGCGGTCAACATCCCCCAGGGCCAATGGCTGAAGGCCACGTGGCTGAATCAAGAAGTGACAAATACACATAGCTAGGGGCCGAATCAGCAAAAACCCAAAACATGAAATATTTTTATTTTATTTTTTTCTATTTTTTGGTGATCTTTAATTAATTTTTGGAAATAAAAATAAGGTATTTACACTATATAGCTATATATAGGTATATGTACAATATGCAGGCTTTTGGTTTTTTTGATTTTTAATTATTATTTTTATACAATTTTATCCTTATTTTATATTTTATTTATTTACATTATAAAATAAGGAATAAAAGAGTGTTTTTATTTTATTTTTATTATTTATATACATTGGTAAAATAAATAGATATGTACATCTATATACATGGCATATGTACAAGGTATTTTTGTATTTTTAATTTTTCTATTTTTGTTTTGTTTTGATTTTTAACTTTTTATTTTGTTTTTATCTTTTATAAATATGTAAAAATATTTACAAGCATATTTTTGGGTGAGGAAAATATAGTTTTATGTATTTACACAAATATTTACACATGAGCTCCTATCTCCCTCTACTTTGGCTTTTATGCGGTCAGGCCCATGCTGAGCCCTCCCTTGGGTTAGGTTGCTCAATATTTATTCTAAATATTTCCCTCTTTTTCTTTTTGATCTTTATTCTTTTATTTCTGCACAAAAACATGCTAATTATAGGTTTTTACACAATGCATGCTTTTGGTAATTATTTATATTTACATATATCAACATGCATTTGCAAAGGTTTTTGTAGCTAAAATATAAGAATAAAGAGTGATGAATGGGTATTCATCAGAGCCCAACCAGTGTAGCTAGGTCTCCCTACTGCAAGCTTCATGATATGGTAATGGGTAACATAAGATTTTTCTTTATTTGGCTATATACACTCCGGTGGGTATTTTATTTTCAATCAGACCCACCACTTTTTTTGGAGTTTTTCTTTCTTTGCACATTTTTATGTGCATATGTACAACATATCTACATGGTGCAGCATATATACATAAGGTGTTTTTCCTCTTGAGCCAGTAGACTCCCTCTTTTCAAGCTTTATTGCAACCCACAACTCCTGTCTTTAGAATTCAACACCACCAGACCAAGTTGAGATGCACTTCCTTCACTATAAGAAGAGAGGTTCCTCCTAGAAGTACTACCCTCATATGCTACCCCATGCCAAAGGAAACTGCCTCCTCACCACCTCATCGGTGGAGAGCTATGTGTAATGTGCTGGTGCAAGTAAAGCCATCGTCTCTGAGAGTCATGTGTGTGTTGTTAAGTGTTCTACTTAAGCTCATCAAGATGACATATGATCATAGTCTATTGGACTCTAAGAATTAAGTCCCAAATGGTTCGGAAAAGTCTTAACCCTAAGCCCTATAAGGTTCCTCTTAGAATTTTGTGGATTAAGGTCTTAACCAAGCTCCATTTTCCAATTTAATTCCAGGCCAGTTTAAATGTCAATCAAGATTCAGAAAAACTGTACAAATATATATAAAAATGTTTTTATGTAAATTTTTAGAAATATGCAAAATTTTTGAAAAAAATGTTTGAATGAATGAATGCATGCAGTTTTGCAAAATATTTACAAACATTTACACAAGGGTTTTTGCAAACTTTTGTTTTTCAAACATTTACAAAAATTTTGTACTATATACATATTTTTTATATCAAAGTATTTACAAACTCTTTACACAAAATCATTTTTACAAACCTTTGTACAAAATTAATTTTTATAAATAGTTATGTATGTGCAATAAGAATTTTTATGTACAAGGAAAAATTTTAAATTTTTATGGTTTTTGGGTAAAAGAATTTTAGGCATTTTATTTACTTGCACACTCACACAAATTACGAGTTATAGCTAAAGTACATATGAAATATATACGACACCCCCTATACATAGTTCGAACGATGTCCTCAGAGTGGATCAAGAGCGATGAAGAAGACATAACTCGTGCTTGGTATAGGGAAGTGAAAAGAAATGGTATACTACAAAGACGAATCAAAGAATTGAATAAAGAGGACTCGGTTTCCCCCTATACCTAGGATCAAGTAATCCTAAGAATAACAAGCTATAGATGAAGGGAAATCTGAGTGGAAGAAAGTACAGGGTCTACCTCCCCTATACTTAGGGTAAAATATCCTTAATTATAGGCATCAAAACATAGGTAGAAAGAATCAAAAGAATACCCAAGAGTCCTACACCCCCTTTATACTTAGGGTAAAGTACACCCTAGGTATAGCATAATCATAAGATGACGATCGGGTGTGGAACTAAAGAATGGAATGATATGGACAACTGGATCTATACATGGCGGGAGATAGTGCTAATCAGGCGTGAGATGCATTAGATGTCAGTCAAATACCACATCTCACGCAAAATGAATAGGGACGACATCAACGACCAACGGCTCATGATCTAGATATGGTTTGAGCCACTGCCCATTAACACGAAAGGTAGATTCAGAAGACAACTCAGATATGTCAATGATTCCATTGTCATGTACCTTTCGGACCAGGTATGGTCCCTTCCACTTGCTCTGCAATTTCCTTGGAAATAATCTAAGCCTGGCATCAAATAACCATACTCTCTAATCTGGCTCAAACTGCTTGTGGCTAATATGAGAATCATGCCTCTCCTTCACTCTGTCCTTTTAATGTAGGATGTTTGAAAAGGCTTCATCTCTAAGATCCTCTAGGGCTATCAATTCTGCCCTCTGGTCTCCTACACTCACTGGATCCAAAAGTATTTCTGTAACAGTCCAAAGTGACCTATGTCTCAGCTCAACAGGTAAATGGCAGAACTTGCCGTAAACGAGGCGAAAGGGAGATGTACCCAAAGGAGTCTTGAAGGACATCCTATATGCTCACAAGACCGAGTCCAAAAGCTGTGACCAATCCTTTCGGTCAGGGTAGCAAGACCATTGGTCTGAGGGTGGTATGTAGTGCCCACTCGATGGTCTATGCTGAACTCGCTAGCAAGGGCCTTTACCTTGTCGTTGACGAAATGAGACCCCCCATCAGATATCAACATTCGAGGTACCCTGAATCGTGAAATGATGTTCTTCCTCAAAAATATGCATACAATCCTAGCATCTGCGATTTGGGCGGGAATGGCCTCAACCCAACGGCTCACATAATCAATGGCCAACATAATGTACTCGAATCCCTAACTCTTAGGGAAGGGGCACATGAGATCGATGCCCCATGCATCAAAAACCTCACAGAACTGAATGGGCTGCATCAGCATCATATCACGCTGTCCACAAGTGCCCATCCTCTGACAGTCAGTACATCTCATCAGGAATTCATCATAATCCTTGAAGAGAGTAGGCAACCATAGGCCTGATTGGAGCACATTCTGTGTCGTTCTCCTCTCGGAATGATGTCCTCCTTCCTCCAGCTTGTGGTAGTAGGTGAGGACGCTAAGATGCTCCTCCTGAGGAATGAACCGTCGCCAGACACTATCCCCTCTCTCATGGTAAATGATGAGATCCTCCCAATGGTAAGTCTAGGCATCCACTAAGAAGGTCTTAAGTCTCTGCCTGGGCCAACCTCGTGGAACTTTCTTGGCAACAAGATATTTCACAATGTCAGCATACCACGAGATCGAGGCTATAGCAAGGATCGTCTCGTCTAGGAAGGTCTCACATATAGTATCATTCTGCTCATTATCCTCAAGATGCTCTAATTGGGAGAGATGATCCGACACCACATTCGTAACTCCAGGCTTATCCTTAATCTCAATATCAAACTCCTGGAGTAGTCCATATAGTCAATCTCGCTTTGGCATCATTCTTTGACATAAGGTACCTGATGGCGGTATGATTGGTGTAAATAGTCACTCTAGATCCAATGATGTACGATCTGAACTTATCTAGGACAAAGACTACAGCTAGCGTCTCCTTCTTTGTGACTGTGTAGTTATGCTACGCGGCATCCAATGTACGGCTAACATAGTGAATGGAAAAAGGCAATCCATCCCTCCTCTGTCCCAGCATGGCCCCCATGGTAAAATCGGAGGCATCCGTCATGATCTCGAATGGGAGAGACCAATCAGGCGGTTGGAGGACAAGAGGCTCAACAACTAGACTCTTGAGAGTCTCAAATGACGCATGACACTTATCATCAACTATGAACTTGCTGTCTTTAGTCAACAAATCAGTCAACGGTCAGGCAATCCTGCTGAAATCATGAATGAATCGTCGGTAGAAACCGACGGTCCCAGAAAAGACCGTAATTGTCGCAAGTTGGATGGTGGATTGAGTTTTCTAATGATATCCACCTTGGCTGGATCAACCTTCATGCCCCTGTTGGAGATGATATGGCCAAGCACCGTCCCCTGAGTCACCATGAAGTGAGTCTTCTCCCAAGCTCATACAAGGTCGACCTCAATGCATCGCTTTAGGACGCGATGTAGGCACTCAAGACAAGCATCAAACCCATCACCGTAGATCGAAAAGTCGTCCATGAAGACCTCCAAGCACTCACCCACCATGTTCGAAAATATGGACAACATACACCTCTAGAATGTCACCGGAGCGTTGCATAGACCAGAGGGCATGCGTCTGAAAGCATACGTCCCAAAGGGACAGATGAATGTACTCTTGTCCTGATCCTCTGGCGCAATGGCCACCTGATTGTATCCGGAGTAACCATCAAGAAAACATTAATGACTCTTCTCGGATATCTTCTAAATGATGCTTCTTGGTGGTTTGGTTCCATCATCTGTAGTCCATACAGAACCTCCAAGAAGTGGGTACCCGGGTAGCGATCTCCTCTCCAGACTCACTCACAACTGTATTGATGCCCGTCTTCTTGGGCACCACATGTAATGGACTAACCCACTTGGAGTCGGAGATGAGGTAGATAAAATTGACGCTCCTCCAATTTGAGATTTCCTTCATGACAACCTCTCGAAGATTCGGGTTCAGCCACCACTGGAACTCATGCGACGGCTTCTGTCCTCCTCAAGATAGATATGGTGGGAGCACAGGGCCGGACTTATCCCCTGGAGATCAGCTACTTTCCATCCTATCGCCTTGTGGTTCTTTTCAAGAATCTCCGTCAGACGAGATTCTTGGTCTCCAATCAAATCTGCTGAGATAACGATTGGGTGCATCTTATGCTCACCCACAAGGAACCTATACTTCAACGACTGCGGCTAGCTCTTCCGCTCTAGGCAACTGAGAGCTGGTGGATCTGGTCTCTGAAATGTCTTGAGTGAATGCGACCAAGTCTGCATGGGAAAATAAGAACTCTTGCTGAAAATCAGAATCTGGTGAAGACTGCTCTGCTGGTGTATCTGTACTCTGAATCGGATCGGTCTCCACCCTAGCTGCTGGCTCTGTGGAATCAGATATGGAATCCTATCATCAAACTCTACCCAATCTATGTCTGACTCCAAGGGATCTGAATGTGAATCAAACAAATCAACTGCCTCACTATCAGGAACCTGGTCTGCTGCCTCAAAGGTGTCCTCTGCTAGGAATGATCTCTCCAAGCTCTCCCCTACTAGAATCTATACATCAACGGGGTCTGAATCTGAGAGGATGGCTCGTGAAATGGGGTCTGCCTAAATTGCCTCATCATCTGTGATCACAAAATCACACTCCTGGTGGACATCTCACTCTGCCTTTGTCATCTTATCTGGATCTGTGAGCGGCTCTGAGCAAGCTGAATCTCACGCTCTAGTCTCATCGATCATCTCTACTTGTATACTCTCGCCCTCAACGCAAAAGTATACCTTCCCTCTATGATGGTCGGACACTGCCTTGGTTGTGTCCAAGAATGGGCATCCTAGAATGATGAGGGTATCGGTCACAGACTTAGGGATCTCCATGTCCAACATTACGAAGTCCACGGGGAATTGCAGGCCCTGAATTGTGACGACCACGTCCTTCAATAACCCCTTTGGTGTCTTGACAGATCGATCAGCAAACTGAAAGACCGTCTTGCTCCGTCTAAGAGGGTCAAACTCGAAGCGATCGAGTAAGGCTGTCGTACGTAGGTTAATCGAAGAACTGCTGTCTAATAGAGTCCAATCAAACCTCTGCTCATGTATGTGGCACCTGACATAGGGAGATCCTGCATCTAGCCTCTTGGCTAGCAGATGGTTCTGGATGACGAAGTAGGTGGCACGAGTGAGCACATGGATCTCTGACTGGTGGTTCCTCCTCTTCATGCAAATGGTGGTCCTCTCTCTAAGGTTCTGATGAATACCCATTCATCACTCTTTATTCTTATATTTTAGCTACAAAAACCTTTGCAAATACATGTAGATATGTGTAAATAGGAATAATTACCAAAAGCATGCATTGTGTAAAAATCTATAATTAGCATGTTTTTGTGCAAAAATAAAAGAATAAAGATTAAAAAGAAAAAGAGGGAAATATTTAGAATAAATATTGAGCAACCTAACCCAAGGGAGGGCTCAGCATAGGCCTGACCGCATAAAAGCCAAAGTAGAGGGAGATAGGGGCTCATGTGTAAATATTTGTGTAAATAAATAAAACTATATTTTCCTCACCCAAAAATATGCTTGTAAATACTTGTATATATTTATAAAAGATAAAAACAAAATAAAAAGTTAAAAATCAAAAAGATTAAAAATACCCCTTCATCATGTACATAAACCATGCCTACATATTTATTTAACCTTGCAAATAAATAAAGTCATTTTCCAAACTTTTTGTAAATAGTCTATGTTATATATTGTAAATAAATAAAATAAAAACAATTAAAATCAAAACAAAATAAAAATAGAAAAATCAAAAATACAAAAATACATTGTACATATACCATGTATATAGATGTACATATCTATTTATTTTACCTATGTACATAAATAATAAAAATAAAATAAAAATACCTTTTTATTCCTTATTTTATTCTATAAATAAATAAAATATAAAATAAGGATAAAATTGTATAAAAATAATAATTAAAAATCAAAAATCAAAACCCTACACATTGTATATATACCTATATATGGTACATACTATGTAAATACCTTATTTTTATTTCGAAAAAATTATTAAAAATCACAAAAAATAGAAAAAAATAAAAGAAAAATATTTCATGTTGGGAGTTTTTGCAGATTCGGCCCCTAGCTACCCCAATTTGTCACCTCAAGATCCAGCCACGTGGCCGAACCGCATTGGGTCCTGGGGATGTTGACCGCCCGGTCAACTGACCCCCCCAGGACCACTTCTTACGGATTTGAGTGTCGGACCCAACTTCTCGGATTTGCCCCCGCTTAACCCGATTGCCTATCACCCAAACCCCGGGTCCGAATCATTCCCCTTGCATCCGACATCCTCGTCGGAGCCGCTCCCTCGGGATCCGCGCGCTCCTGAGCTTGCCCGGACGCTTCCTTTTCGGACCCCTAATCATATTTAGCTGCAGCTCCGCCACCTTCTCTTTCCATCTTTGGCCATTCCCCTTCTTCCCTGTGAGCTCCAGCGTGACTGAACGAGTGACAGCGAGCGTCTCCGCCTGTTGCAGCGAGGCGAGGAGGAGGAACCCACTGATCCGGTGATACACCCGCCGCAGCTCCGCGACCTGGGAGAGCTTCGAGCCTCAGGCAGAGACATCCCTTGAGGCGACGACCGGGAGCTTCCCCAGCTCCGCCACAGTCAAATCCTTCACCCAGGTACCCTCTTAGCTTCGCCATTTCATTCGATTTCAGCTTTCCCCCAAATCGCACCGCCGTCATCTTTCTTCGATTCACCCCGGTTCCGACCATCGTTCGACCATCGGACCCGACCCACATCTTCGCCTTCCTCCGCCGCACGTTCTCCACCCACTCGCACAACCCAGCTCGCACAGGAGCAGGGAACCGGGCTCCACCGTCTTCCACCATCGCCGGAGCCCATCGCCCCGACGCACCAGTCACCTTCACATCGCCTAACGGGGTCGAGGCACTTTGCCCTCGACCCGCGAGTCTTCTGAGCCCCTTTGCAGGTCCTACCGAGCCCATCTGAGGGCTTGGTCATTCAGGCCAGGAGACCCAGCTCCGCCGACCGTGCCTGAGCTCCTCCGAGCTTGGGTCGATCATCGGAGCACCGCAGCAGACGCAGGAGCGCACCAGCATTCTTCTCCGATCATCAGAGCGCTCCGAGGAGGAGGCCAGCACCCGCACGAGCCCGACGAAGTTCACCGGGGACCAGTTCTTCCAGCACCCTCCAGCGTCGTCGGATTAGCCTCCAGCTCCAGATGTCATCCTGACCGTTGGTTGCTGGAGCCCTCTTTGACGTCAGATCCGAGGCGACAGATCCGGACCGTTAGATCCACACGTGTCCTGGCCTGGACCGTTGGATCGACCAGAGCAGCACCTGCGTTGAGCGCCGCCCCCATCCTGACCGTTCGATCTCCAGGTGGCGGCCATCCAGCAGCTCCGGTTAATAAAGGGTAATTTACCCTTAGGCCCTTATCTTTGCGTTATTTCATATCAGTCCTGTAAATATTTAAATACGTTGTTTAGTTTTAGGTTTATTTGCATAGAGGACCCTGCGCCTTAGTGTTATTGCATATATACCCCTGCCTGTTGTGAGCCACGTGCTTCGTCACGTGTTATTTTGGTGTATTTGCAGTCTATGCCCTTGTAGTTCTGGTTGTTTATGAATGAATGAAAGGTTTTAGTTAATTGCATTTATACCCCTGTGCGTGGTTGTTTTACGCATGTGCGTTTTATTTTGGGTTATTTGCAACTGAGCCCCTTGGACTTTTGGTACGGGTTACCAATAGGTCCTCGGGACATATTTTCCTTACATATAGGTCCCTGAGTGCCCCAGGCACGCGCTTGGCGCGTGATTTGCTGGGTTAATTGCACCTGGACCCCCAGAACTTTGGGTATTTGCACTTTGGTCCCTGTGCACAGTGCCATATCTCTATTTTTGAATAAAATATCAAATCACCTCCAAATCCAACGAAAATTTGACACATGGCTCCAGCCATGGTGTAGGATTTTTGTAGATTTTTGAGGACATTTCTGAGTTTGTTTGCTATTTTTAAAATTCAAAAACCCATATTTTCGTCACTGTCTAGTTTGAAAAATCACAAAAAAAATATAAAAACTCCTTCAAAAATTCCCTAAAAATTAGTTACTGTTTAGTTTAGTTTCCTTGATTTTCTAGCCAATTTTGGCTATTTTTCATCACTGAAAACCACTAAAAACTTAAAAAAACTCAAAAACCCATAAAAATTCTAATAAACACATTAAAAATCCAAAAACAATAAACTTGGTACCTAAATTTTCCTTGTTTTCTCTATTTTACAGGAAAATTACCTCCAGGCCATTTTGAGGCCCTTAGATATTTTATATAGGGTTTCTTGGCTCGGCTGGACACTACCTCTTATTTTTGCTACTGTTTGATTTTTAGAAAATAAAATAAATATCAGAAAATTATCAAAAATTCACCAAAAACAAAAAAAATATAAAACACATAAAAATATTTTTGTTTCGATTTTTGGTTGATTTTTGGTGCTTGAAATAATTTGTTGAATTGTGTTCTTCCTTGCTTTTCTCATTCTCTTAATAAACTTAAAAATCCAAAAAAATATAAAAATAATTAAAGACCACTAAAAATATTTTCCTCTTTTCTTGTATTTGTTTTGACTACTTCGTAGGCCTCTCGGCCAATCCGTGCTCCTTGAGTTCGACCCTGGGTGCTATACCAGGTTAATCACATAGCAGGACCGCTTATTCGTGCTTGATTGATTTCTGATTTATTTAGTGGTTCGATTTTTCTTGATTGACACATCGTCTGAGTGACCGAGGTCGCAACGACCACTTCTATACCTTTACCTTAGTCGCTCGGTTTTTCGTGTCGATCAGGTTCCTCTGGAAGAGGGGGATGTGCTCCAAGGCCTCCTGTAGAGTCAGTTGTATCTGTTGGGGACGGATCCGATCAAGCACCACACGACTAGAACCACAATCGAAGAAGAAAGCACTCACAATCGCACAAGACAAGGATTTATAGTGGTTCGGCAATGTGCCTCCTCCACTTGCTCACACCAGACTCTCTCTACTATTTCTTGAATGAAGTTGGGATACAATATGTGGTGCCACAGGGCTCCTTTTATACTACAACAAAAGAATACCAATCATTCAGCAATCCCCACCATCAGCTCTCAGCCAATCAGGATGCAGGATGTGGATTAATTATCTCAGCAATCCAAGACAACACCTCTCAACCAATCAGAATGCAGGCGGTGGATCATACACCTCAGCAATCCAACCCAAGAGATCTCAGCCAATCAGAAGGCAGGAGGAAGATCAGCCACATCAGCAATGCTTTCTACTTGTATTCAACCAATCAGTCTTCACAGGATACATCTCAACAATCTCCCACTTGAAGACTGATTTGTAGTACACACCACTTCTTCAATAGTCCTGGTGTGAGCTTTCCCTTGTCTTATATGCTTGAAGACCAATAGAAGCTGAACATATCTTCAGCTTCTCCACTGTTACAGACTTTGGGAACATATCAGTAGGATTTTCTAGTGTGTGGATCTTCTTCAACTTAAATTGACCATCTTCTAGATGCGTCCGAATGAAGTGGTATGTCACATCGATGTGCTTAGTCCTTGAGTGAAAGACGGAATTCTTTGCAAGATGAATTTCACTTTGACTGTTGCTGGATAATTGACAATCTTCACATTCTTTATTCAGTTCTTTCATCAGACCTTTCAACCATATCATTTCCTTGCAAGCTTCTGTTGCCGCCACATATTCTGCTTCCGTGGTCGAGATGGTCACTATCGTATGGAGCCTAGAGATTCAGCTAATGGCTCCATTCCCCAGGGCAAAGACATACCCTGTTGTGCTTTTCCTACCATTGATATCTTCTGCAAAATCTGAGTCCACAAAACCTCGAATGGAAATGTTAGTGTTCTCATAACACAATGACACGTTAGAGGTACCTCTCAAATAACGTAAAATCCACTTCACAGCCTCCCAATGTTCCTTGCCAGGATTCGCCATAAATATGCTCACAACTCCCACTGCATGGGAGATGTCTGGTCTTGTGCAAACCATTGCGTACATCAAACTACCAACAACAGACTGGTAGGGTACCTTTGACATGTACTCATGCTCCTCCTTTGTAGCAGGTTCTTTCTCCTTTGAAAGTTTGAAGTGGCTTCCTAAACGTGTTAGAGTAGATTTTGTATTTTTCATATTAAATTTCTCTAATACCTTCTCGATGTAATCTGATTGAGACAATCTCAGCTTCTTGTTCTTCATGTCTCTACTAATCTACATTCCAAGGATTTTCTTTGTAGGACCTAGGTCCTTCATTTCAAACTCCTTAGACAACATTGCCTTCAGATTTGCTATTTCTTCCTTGCATGAGCCTGCAACAAGCATGTCGTCTATGTACAACAATAAAATGATGTAAGACATACCAAGCTTCTTGAAGTAGCAAAAATGGTCAGCATGGCATTTGCGGAATCCAGAAATTTCTCATGAAATCATCAAACCTTTTGTACCATTGTCTCGGTGCCTGCTTCAAGCCATAAAGGCCTTTTCTGAGTTTGCATACCATGTCTTCCTTTCCAGTAGCTACATAGCCCTCTGGTTGTTGCATGTAGATGTCCTCCTCAAGATCTCCATGGAGAAATGCTGTCTTAACATACAACTGCTCTAATGTAGGTTCTCAGCTGCAACAATGCTTAATACTGCTCGTATAGTTGAGACCTTTACAATAGGTGCAAAGATCTCTGTGAAATCAACTCCTGCTTTCTATTGAAAGTCCTTCGCCACTAGCCGAGCCTTGTATCTAATGGAACCATCAGCTTCCTCCTTCACCCTGTACACCCACTTATTGTGCAGAGACTTCTTTCCCTTCGTAGCGGGACTAAGTCCCACGTTTTGCTTCTCGAGAGGGAGTTCATCTCCTCATCCATGGCTAACTCCCACTGATTCCTTGCCTCACCTTGTATAGCTTCATCAAAGCATTCAGGCTCACCATTATCAGTCAACAATAAATAATTCAAAGAAGGTGAATACCTTGCAATGGGTTTGCTGAATCTGGAAGATTTCCGTAGTACCGGAGTTTGCGGATTATTCTGTGGGATGGTTTGAACATTCTCATCACTTGGCTGTGATGTGCTTTGTTCAGGAATTTCATCAAACTCCACAAAGTCTGGCTCTTCCGTTGTCTATCCTTTTATCAATTCATCCTTGTATAAGGAAGACTCATTGAATGTGACATCAATGCTTCTAACTGTCTTCTTGTTCTCCAAATCCCACAATCTATATCCATAGTTATATGTACCATAGCCGACAAAGATACACTTCCTTGCTTTGGGATCAAGCTTTCCTCTGTTTTCCTGCTCAATGTGAACATAAGCTATGCATCCAAAGGCACGTAAATGAGAAAGTGTTACCTCCTTTCCTGTCCACGTTTCTTCTGGAAGATCCCCATCTAAAGTAATGAAATAATGAGATCCACCAAGGGAAGGTACCTGAGATGGACCCCATACGTCTGTATGAACCAACCCCAGTCTTTCAGTTTTTCGTACTCTTGCAGTCTTTGTAAAACTGACTTTCTTCTGTTTTCCCAAGATACAATCTTCACAAAAGTCCATATCAACGGTCTACAATCCCATCAACTTTGCCTTCTTCTGCATGATCTTCATTCCTTTTTCGCTCATGTGACCAAGCCGTCTATGCCAAGTGTTAGCATCACACCCAGACGATGCAACATTTATCCTGTCATATAAACCTGATGCAATATACAGGGTTCCTTCTTTCTTACCTCGAGCAAGGATCAATGATCCCTTTGACATCTTCCACGAATCAGAATCGAATGATGTCACCACGCCACTTTCTGATAGCTGTCCGACAGATATGAGATTCCTTGTTAGACTGGGTACATGTCTAACATTCTTCAATCTCAAGAAGCCACCATTGGGTTGGGATATGTCAATGTCTCCCTTTCCAATTATGCTGCAACATTCATCATCTCCCATATATACCTTCCCATTATCACCTTCACATAATTTTGGAGGATATCCCTTTATAAAGTGGTATGAAATGAAGCACCCGAGTCCACAATCCATGACTCATTTCTAGCATCTGCAACACATACTAAGTCATCTCTATCATCATCATCAGTAAGATTTACAGTTTTCTTACCTTTGTCATTTTCTCCTTTCTGTTTTCTTGGGGCCTTGCATTCTGTCTTGTAATGCCCCTTTTGATTGCGATTCCAGCAGACCACGGACTTCAGATCTCTGTATTTGGATCTTCCTCGTACCAACTTTCCCCTGGAATGCTTTTGGTTTGTGTAGCTCTTCCTGCTTCTTCCTTCTGTATTCAAGGCAGAACCTGATGAGTGTTCTTCTCCAGACGTCTTCCGTCGTGCCTCTTCTCCAAGAAGAAGACCAACAACATCCTCCAACTTCAACTTTGCAGAACCAGAGGAGTTGCTAACCACTACAACTAAAGCATTCCAACTATCAGGTAAAGTAGAAAGAAGTAAAAGAGCTTTTACCTCATCATCAAACACGATCTTCACAAACTCCAACTGGTTGATGATACTGTTCAGATCATTCAAGTGTGAAGCCACCACGGAATTCTCACTCATCTTTAAATTGAAAAGCTTCTTCATCAAATACACCTTATTTGATGCAGATGGCTTCTCATACATCTTTTCAAGAGCTTTGAAAAGATTCACCGTCGTCGTCTCCTTTGTGATATTTGAACCACCGATGGAGCAAGGCCGAGCCTTACCGTTCCTAGAGCCTTTCGGTCTAGAACCTTCCACTCATCATCTTTCATGGCTTTGGGCTTCTTCCCTTCGATCAGAAGATAGAAATCCTTCTGATATTGAACATCTTCAATCTGCATCTTCCAGAATGCGAAGTTCGATCCATTGAACTTCTTGATCTTGACCATCGATTATTCCACCATCTATGTAGAGGTTGATCTCCGAACCTTGCTCGATCAACAATAGCTCAACATCTGTGTAGAGGTGAAACGATGGCCTGAGTACTGTCGGCTGGATCAACGTCCTTGGTGGCTTCAGCACCACCGTCATTATCTCGAGCGGCATCAGCACCACTCTCCTCCTCATCTGGCGCTCCTGAAGCTGTGAGTGCTCGTTGCTCAGATGAGGCACCGCCTACTGGCATCCTACCGCTCCTAAGTGTAACAAAGTCGGCATCAAAATGATATGCAGAAACATCACCAAGAGAATCACTAGGAGTGGTAATATCTGTATACTCTACCTGCTTAGATTTCCTCTTCAGGTTTTTCGGGTTCAGCACAATCTGGGAAGGAATGGCGGCCTTCCCTCTCACAATCTCCCTCATCTCCTGTCAAGCTCGTCCATCTCCCATCGGATGGTGGCCTACTGCTCGGACATGAGGCAAGCTAAATTATCCAAAGTGGGATTCTCATAGGTGGGCCCATGAGAACCTGATGGGTGGCCTCTCTAAAACTGAGCCTGCTGCTGCTGAGGAGGGTGAGAGGGGTACTACGAGTGATACTGCGGAGGTTGCTGTTGCCTCCAAGACTGTCCCTGCTGATAGGGACGAGGACCATGCTGCTGGTACGGATGTGCCTGCTGCTGCTGTGGTGGGAACTGGGGCTGCTCTTGCTACTGGTCGTACTGGCCATCCTGAATTGGAGGTTGCTGCTGGGAGCTCGTACCTCCAATCGACCATTTCATCTTATTTTGCATCATGGACAAGTTTCGTATTTTTCAGACATCGTTTGATAGACTTTTACTTTTTAGTCCCAAAAATAGGCAAAAATTGCATTTCACATCCTTTATTGCATTAAAAAAATTACAAAAAAAGATCACCTTGAAAACCGCGCACGAATTTTGATAAACATAATTCTAGGTTGTTCCTTTGCCTCCTTGTGTTCGACCTTGGGCTTGTCCAAGTAAAATAAACATAAAACCGTATTCATTAAAAATTGACAAATATTTTGTGCGGTTATTTTCTTGACCGATTCTGATTGCCGCCTACAACGAACGACAAATCATATTTTTACGTACGATCAAAAACATCTTTAACACAGTGAATTTCGGACTCGTCAGCTACGATCTGAGTGTTCTGAGATGGTGGTGGCTGGTAGAACTACTGCGGCTGCTAGTACGACTCCGAATGAACATGATGGACCAGTCTGTGCTAGCTGGAATGTTGGGACGAACTACCGTTGTTGCTCAGATCTGCCCGTGAACTGAGATGGGGCTGAGAAGTAGTCTGTGCCTCCTGGGGACACATGAGATGGGTCTTTAGGTCACTCAGTGTCTGTGCCATCTGATCAATCTGTGATATACTCTGGCACTGCTTCTTCTCGATCATCTCTTTCTGGTCCAACTTCTCGTTGATAATCCCCATATCAGTGGATGTAGACTCCGCATGCGTTGCGGCTGCTGCAGATGTAGAAGGACTGGCCTCAACTCGTGCTATCCTCTGATAGGACACGACTGGTGGATGGGGCTTCCCTTGAGTGTATAATCTGGTCTGGGACATCACAGTATAGTTCTCGGCCATCTCCTCATAGATGGCCCAGACCTGATCCTCATCCTTGGAAAAATAGGAGCCCCCACAAGAAGCATTGACGAGACCCTGCAACTCCGGTGTATGCCCACAAAAGAAACTCTGGACAACGTTGGGCTCGGATATATCGTGGTGTGGGCACCGGTCTGTGAGCTCTCTAATCCTCTCCCATGCCTCGTGAAATTGCTCATTGGGGAGCATGGAGAAGTTGTTGATCAAGGCCCTAGCTGCATTGGTCCGACTGAGTGGATAGTACTTATTCAAGTACTTGGTTCGGAGCTGCTCCCAAGTGTTAACAAATCTCCCTAGATGCTTCAGCCAATTGGATGCTCTGTCTACGAGGGAGAACAGAAAGGCAATCATCCAAATGGTGTCCTCATCCACATGCCGATCGTGGATAATATTGCAGATCATCTCGAACTCCTGGAGATGGAGGTGTGGCTCCTCAGTGGCGAGCCCATGGAAGCAGGGAAGAAGCTGAATCGCCTGAGGAGGGAACTTGAATTCCCCCATAATCATTGGCAGCACTATCCATCTATGTGTGAGAGTCGACCCGGGGTTGTGCAACTCCCTCATCAGTCGCGCTGGTTGTGCTAGCTGGACTGGCTCCTCAGGGTCTCGGTCCTTTGGAATATCTCTTCCTCCTCCTGCGGCTCTGCGGTGATCTCTGTCAGCTCGCAACTGCTCCATCTCATGGCGCATATCCACCATGAAATCCCCCGGCATATGATCTGATGTTGCATGGTCTCCAGAGAGGCTAACAGGGTAGTGTTGATGGCACCCTGATCCAATATATATGTCTCTGTAACGCGGGGTCCATTAGTGCGCTCCTTGCTGTTGGACATGGTCTCTGCAAAGGCAAAAGAACCAAACTCGGGTGCCGATAAATCATCCGATATCTGTTGTGGTCTCTGCTCGGGCACCTCAGGATTGGTAGAAGGGTGGTCAAGGGGGAATAGGACGGAATCAAACTCGGGTTTGGAGAGCGAGTCTCAGCTCTCACGAACTAACCTAGTTGAGCAGGCTGGAGTGCTGAAAAGCGGTGCAGCCAAGGGCTGCCTAAGAGACCTCCTGCCCATCATCTCGATCTGGCGAGTGAATGCGAATGAGATCTGCAAAGCACACAAGATGAGAAAGCAAACCCCCGATTCACCTACTCAATATGGAGCTAAAGATCGTAAAGGCTTGGTCAATTATCTTGTCAATTTTTATTAGGTGATCAGGCAGTCTTTCAGAGCGATTAAGCGAGCTGATAGGGATCCAATACTCTCAACAGACTGTCCCATATAAAAGGCCGATAGTTTGTCAAGAAATCGGATATGGTTATAGCCTAGTGTACGGGTCACTCTCTCGCTCATCCAAACCGGACAATGAGGGGATTACTCTCCCAGTACAAATTTTTAGATGAAGTGTTTTTTAAAGTCAATTGTCTTTACCAGTCCCAATTTTATAGTTTTTGTTTTTTAGATATTTTTCAATCAAACAATGCCTAATGAATTTTTCAGTTCTCCTGATTATTTTAGTTCCAAAAACTAGGGGAGAAGGCGAAAAAGCCGATGCGCGATCAAACACGATGATGTATGCAGAGTAAGAAATGCGTACCTGACTCCATCTCTCTACATGCAGGGTGATCTGCGTATAAAATAAAGACTGAAATTAAACTACCTATATGATGCACAAGGAAAACGTCCTTAGACGAAGCAAATTCTACACGATAAATATAGTAGTCCGGCAATCAAGCTAAGTCCTGAGTCCGATCTTGGGAGCCACTTGGTGTTCGCCACAATGGATCCTGCACGTGTTGTATGTGACTCCTTACGGCACCTGGACTCGAGCCTAATTATTCTGACTTTTTCTATGTGATTTAATTAATTAAATTCAATTACCGATCTATAGGAACATGTAGATAATTAGGTTTTGGTATTAATTAATTACGTCACAATCAGAGAAAATCCTAAGGCTAAGGCTAAATCCTCGAAAATCAGATAAGCAGTAAGTAAAAGCGGTGAAAACAAATCCGACGAAAATCTGCAGTGAGGTCCCCCGAGCACACCAGTGCTCGATGAGACAAACCTCGAGATACCACCAAGTCTGAAAGTATCTCTATCCCTGTATTATCACAACACTAATGTGCGGGAAATAAAAACAAAATTACAGCTAACTATGCTTCCCACATTCCTGCCCCGATCCTCCTACGTCCTCATGTGGCTCGATGTAGAAACGAAGCTGCCTCCGAATCCTGCGGGTGCTTCGGCTTTCCGAAGAAAGCCGCCCTCGATCGTCGGGCCCTCGCTAGAAAACCAGAAACAAGAATGTGTCAAGCCACGATTATTATAAAATATGAAAAAATGGAATGGAAATAAATGATAGAAAATACAAGCAAAAACAAAAGCCAAAAAACGAGAAAACCGACTACTAAGCCGTGCTCCCCAATAATGGCACCATTCCGATGACCCAAAATCTCGCAATCGGGCTACGGTGTAAATAATCAAGGTCGTTGCGACCCGAATAGCGAGGCTAAGTCAATCAAGAAAATCAAGACCACCAATATAGATCAAGCAAGCAAAACACGAAATAGCGGTCTAGCTATTTATTTTACCTGGTATAGCTACTGATGAATACCCATTCATCACTCTTTATTCTTATATTTTAGCTACAAAAACCTTTGCAAATGCATGCATATTCATGTAAATACAAATAATTACCAAAAGCATGCATTGTGTAAAAATCTATAATTAGCATGTTTTTGTGCAAAAATAAAAGAATAAAGATTAAAAAGAAAAAGAGGGAAATATTTAGAATAAATATTGAGCAACCTAACCCAAGGGAGGGCTCAGCATGGGCCTGGCCGCATAAAAGCCAAAGTAGAGGGAGATAGGGGCTCATGTGTAAATATTTATGTAAATAAATAAAAATATTTTTCCTCACAAAAATATCCCAAAATATGTTTGTAAATATTTGTACATATTTATAAGTATAAAACAAAAGAAAAAGGGTAAAAATAAAAAAGGACAAAAATACCACTTTTCATCATGTACATGAACCACTCTTATATATTTATTTAACCTTGTAAATAAATAAAATTAATTCCCAAAATTTTTGTAAATATTCTTTGTTATATAATGTAAATAAATTAAATAAAAACAATTAAAACAAAAACAAAATAAAAATAATAAAATTAAAAATACAAAAACATGTTGTAAATATACCATGTATATAAATGTATATATGTATTTATTTTACCTATGTAAATAAATAATTAAAATAAAATAAAAATACCTTTTTATTCCTTATTTTATAATGAAAATAAATAAAATATAAAATAGGAATAAAAATTGCATAAAAATAATAATTAAAAAAAATCAAAAATTAAAAAGCCTATATTGTGCATATACCTATATAATATAAGTACCTTATTTTTATTTCTAAAAATTTATTAAAAATCACAAAAAAATAGAAAAAAATAAAATAAAAATATTTCATGTTTGAACTTTTTACAAATTCGGCCATTTGCCACATGTTATTTCACTTCCAAATAATATCTACGTGGCCTATTCCTATTGGGTCCTGGGAGTGTTGACCGCCCGGTCAACTCCCCCCCCCCCAGGACCACCCCGTCTCGGATCTGGGTGTCGGATCCGATTTCTCCCTTTTCTACTCGCTTCATCCGACACCCATTTCACCAAATCCCGGGTCCGACTTCTTCGTGATACACCCGAGACCCTCGCCGGAGCCACCGCATCGAGATCCGCGCTCCTGATTTCCCTACCCGCGCGATTCTTTCCGGATCACCCCCACGTATAAAGCCGAGCTCCGCCACCCTATTTCCCAATCTTTGGCCATTTGAATCCTTCACCTGTGAGCTCCAGAGAGTGTGCGAGAGTGACAACTCGCATCCGAGCCTGTCGAAGCGAGGGGAGGAAGAGAATCCATCGATCCGGCGAGCTACGCCGCCGTTGCTCCGCCACCAGTGTGAGCACCGAGCCTCGGAGGGAGACGCTCCTCGAGGCAAACACCAGGAGCTTCCCCAGCTCCTCCCCAGTCTCTTCGTCCACCCAGGTATCCATTTCGATTCGCCTTTTCCTTTAATTTCCGATTACTCCCAAATCGTCGCTCCGCCGCATTCCATCGATTCCGACCATTCAGTAGATAGATTCGATCATCGGACCCCACAGACACCTTCGCCTCCTTCCGACGCACCTTATTCCCCCCTCCATCCAACCCAGCTCGCACAGGAGCTGGGAGCCGAGCTCCTCCGTCTTCCCCCTTCGTCGGAGCTCGCCATTTCGACGCATCAGCCACCGCCACCTCGCCTAACCGGGTCGAGGCACTTTGCCCTCGACCCGCGAGTCTCCTGGATAGATTTGCAGGTTAAAAGAAGTCCATCTGAGGCCTTTTGACATCAGGCCAGGAGGCGCAGCTCCGCCGACCTCACCGGAGCTCCTCGGAGCTCGGCTGGATCATCGGAGCCTATCACCAGCTGCAAGACACCAGTGCGGAGCTTCTCCGACCTTCAGGCGCAGCAGAGGAGCCTCGGAGCGAGCCCACCAGGCCGGCGAACCTCACCGGTCGTCTGTTCTTCGAGGACCTTCCTCTTCCGTTCGATCACTCCTCCCGCTCCAGACTCCATCAGGGCCGTCCATCTCTGGAGCAACCATCACCGCTCGATCCGAGGAGGGGAGATCTGGTGCGCCCATCGATCACCACCATCAGATCCTCCATGTGGCGCGCATCCAACCGTCCGAGTAATAAAGGGTAATTTACCCTTAGGCCCCCTTTCGTATTTTATTTCGCTTTAGTCCTATAAATATCGAGTTTAGTTGTTTAGTTTTAGGGTTATTTGCATAGAGACCCTGGTACTTGCTCTTATATTCTGAGATACCCCTGTATGTGATGTGACACGTGCTTCGACACATGATTTTCTGGGTATTTTACATTTCATGCCCGTGTAGTTCTGGTTGTTATTAGTTGAATGAAAATTTTTACTTATTTGCATTTATACCCTTGTGCGTGGTTTATTTGAGCATGTGCGTTCATTTTTGGGTATTTCGCAGATAAGCCCCTGGACTTTTGGTACCTGTTACCAATAAGCCCTCGGAACTTTTTTTTCTTACATTTGGGTCCCTGAGTGCCCCAGACATGCGCATCGCACGTGTTTTGCTGGGTTAATTGCACCAGACCCCCCAGACTCTTGGGTATTTGCGCTTTGGTCCCTGTGCACAGTGCCCCCTCTCTATTTTTGAATAAAATAGCAAATCACATCCAAATTTAATGAAAATTGGATAAATGGCTCCTGCCATGATGTAAAATTTTCTATAAATTTTGGAGACATTTTCGTCACTGTTTGATATTTTTAGAAAATCAAAAACCTCTGTTTTCTTCACTGTCTAACTTTAAAAATCACAAAAAATATTAAACAGTGTCCAAAAATTACAAAAAAATTGTCTACTGTCTATTTTGATATGTTTGATTTTCTAGCCAATTTTGGCTATTTTTCATTATCTAAAACACCTAAAAATTGAAAAACACCTAAAATCTTATAAAAATTCCAGTAAATCAATTAAAAATCCAAAAACAATAAAATAGGTGCCTAACTTTTCCTTATTTTCTTCTCTTCACAGGAAAATTACCTCCCAGCTAATTTGTCCTTTAGATATTTTATCTAGGCCCTCTTAGCTCGGCTGGACAGTACCTTTGATTTCAGCTACTGTTTGATTTTTAGAAAATTAAATAAACATCAGAAAATTCTCAAAAATTCATTAAAAACGCTAAAAATCATAAAACACATAAAAATATTTTTGTTTGAATTTTTGATTGACTTTTATTGCTTTTAATAAATTGTTGAAGTGTGTGTTTCTTTACTTTTCTTATTTTTCTTAATTCATTAAAAATCCCAAAAAAATCTTAAATAATTGAAAACCGCCAAAAACATTTATTTTATTTTATCTCTTTTGACTACTTCGTAGGCCGAGAGGCCAACCCGTGCTCCTTGAGTTCGACCCTGGTCGCTATACCAGGTTAATCCAATAGCGAGACCGCTTTCGTGTTTTGATTGATTTTATCTATTATTAGTAGTCTGATTTTTCTTGATTGACTTAGCTGAGTGACCGAGGTCACAACGACCATCTAGATACCTTTGCCTTAGTCGCTCGATTGTCGTCATCAGAATGGCGTCGTTGCCGGGGAGCACAGCTTAGTAGTCGCTTTTTGAAGTTTTTCCGCGGCTTTTTCTTTGCGCGGCTTTTTTATAGCTTCCTGCACATATATATATATATATATATATATATTTCTGACATTTTTATAATAATTTGGTTTGTGGCACTTGCTCTTTTTCTTGTGAGGGCCCGAGGACCGAGGCGGCCGATTTCGAGAAGCCGACGCAACCGCGAGACTCGGAGGCGGCTCCTTTCTTCACGGAGCCACAGGAGAGAGCGAGAGAGAGAGAGTTGAGTGGGTGAGGTTTAGATTAGACTTTTGATTATTATTGTAATAATACAGGGACTCAGAGACTGGACCTTTGGACTGTGATTGGACTTAGCGGGTCTGTTTCGCCGAGCACCGGTGTGCTCGGGGGACCCTTAGGAGTTTTTCGCGGCTTTTTAAGCGGTTTTGTTTTCCTTTCTTTTTACTGCCTTTTCCGGTGTTTACACGGTTTTTGATCGAGCCCCTAGCCGTAGGATTTTCTGCTTGATTGTGACGTAATTCATAGGATTCAAACACCCTAATATAATTGCCTGTTCCTATAGTGCGGTAATTGGACCAATAATAATAATAATAATAAAATAGTTGTTCCATCACCTCCGAGCCTACGCGCCGCGAGCCCACCCCGTCAAGCGCTACTCCTGAACTCGACCTGTCGAGAAGAGGAGGGGTGGGTCTAGACCGGACCCTTTGGATTGGAGGCTGGTGGTCGGCTAGCCGTTCTTTCGAGTAGCACTGTTGTTTAGGGACTCGGTTTTCCGCCTGCATCATTTAGGTAGTTTATTTCCTGTCTTTAAATTCTGCGTGGATCACTTACATGTAGAGTGCTGGAGACAAGGTACGCATTTCTATTTCAGAATGCATCATTGATTTCTCGCGCATCGGCTTTTTCGTCTTCTCCCCCATATTTTGGATTAAATAACCAGGAGAACCGAAAAATTCGTTAGGCGTTTGTTTTCTATTTGAAAAATATTAAGAAAGAAAAATCATAAAATTGGGACTGGATAAAACTATTGACCCTAAAAGACACTCACACTAAAAATTTGTCTTGGGGAGAGCAACCCCCTCATTGTATGGTTTGGATGCGCGAGAGAGTGACCCGCACCCTAGGTAGAGCCCTCTGGTGCTATTTCTAGCTGACTACCGACTCTTCCGTGCGGGCCAGTCGGTTGGAGTAGCATCAGGTATCCTAACAGGTCACGTAAGCACTCTGATATCTTGTGTGTTCACCTAATAAAAATTGACAAGATAATTTGACCGAGCTTTTACGGTCTTCGGCTCGCGTTGCGTTGGTGAACCGGGGGTTTGCATTCTGATCATAGTTTCTCCAGATCTCATCCGCACTACTCACCAGATCAAGATGATGGGTAGACGCTCTCTTAGGCAGCATCTGGCTGCACCGCTTTCGGGCACGTCTACCCGATCATCTAGGTTGGCCCGCGAGAGCCGAGACCAGCTCTCCGAGCCCGAGTACGACTCCGCCCTGTTCCCCCTCGACCCACTTTCTTTCGGACCTGAGCGACATGAGCTCGATGAGAGATTAGCAGATTTGACAGCACCTGAGTTGGGCTCATTTGATTTTGCAGACGTCATGTCCGGCAGTTCTGAGGATCACCCTGGATGTCCACGAGAAGAGTAGCATTTTGTACTGGACCAGGGTTCGATCAACTCCACCCTGATTGCCTCCCTCAAGTCAGTGCAGCAGCAGCTGAGGGATCAGGGAGCTTTCATGATGGACATGAGGCGAGAGTTTGAGCAGTTGAGAGCCAACCGCGGAGGAGGAGCAGGAGGAGGCCCCGCTGATCCGGCAACAGGAGGAGGACCTGATGATCCTGCAGCCGGAGGTGGCGAAGCAGGCGGAGCAGGAGGAGCACTACCACCACCACTTAGATCGATGCGGGAGAACCACAATCCCGGGTCGACCTTGACACACCGCTGGGTGGTACTTCCAGCGATCGTGGGGGACTTCAAGTTCCCCCCGAACACCTTGCAGCTTCTTCCCCGATTCCATGGCTTGGCGACAGAGGAGCCTCATCTCCACATGGATTTGCAGTACTGTCCACGACCGTCAGGTGGACCAGGACACGATCAGGATGATCGCCTTCCTCTTCTCTCTAGCAGACGGAGCAGCCACCTGACTGAAGCATCTGGGGAAGTTTGTTTACACCTGGGAGCAGCTCCGCACCGAGTACTTGAACAAGTACTATCCACTCGGGCGGACGAATGCAGCGAGGGCCCTGATCAGCAACTTCTCCATGCTCCCCAAGGAGAAATTCCATGAGGCATGGGAGAGGTTCCGTGAGCTCACAGACCGATGCCCGCACCACGATATTTCAAAGCCGAACCTTGTGCAGAGCTTCTTCAGCGGGTTGACACCAGCGCTCCAGGGCCTGGTGAATGCTTCTTGCGGCGGGTCCTATTTTGCCCAGGATCACGACCAGGTCTGGGCCATCTACGAGGAGACGGTCGAGAACTATATGGTGATGTCCCAGACTCGGTTGTACACACAGTGGAGACCCCAGCAGCAGCCAGGACCCGTGCAGTACCAGAGGATAGCACGGGTCGACGCCGGCCCATCCAGTTCATGCGCAGTTGCAGCAGCACAGGCAGAGTCGTCCGCTGCGGATATGGGTATTATCAACGAGAAGTTGGACCGGATGGAGCTGATCGAGAAGAAGCAGTGCCAGGGCATCACGCAGATGGAGCAGATGGCACATACTCTGAGCGACATGAAGACCCAGCTCTTGTGTCTCCAGGAGGCACAGACGGCTTCACAGCCCCGTCTTCAGTCGCGAGGCGATACCGACGGTAGCAGCAGCTCGTCCCAGCGCTCCAGCTCCTTTCAGCAGCCTAGACAGGTCACCTTGTACAGGCGGAGCCATACCAGCCGCAGCAGCCCTCCTATCAGTCACCACCATCTCCAGACATGCAGATGGTGGTATACCAGCCGGATCAGCCTCTGGCCGTACTTCCGCCAGCCCAGTACGACGCCGAGCCGTTGATGGATGTCAACGGGATTTGGTATGACCGTCCCCAGCCTGGATCCGACGAGACCATCCCGGATTCAGGTGGGGGAGTGGAGGTACCAGCCCCAGCAGCAGTCATCCGGGCAGGGAGGGCAGTATGGCCAGCAGAGAGATCACCAGCAGCAGCAGCCCCAGCCTACCAGCCACAGCAGCAGCGTCCGAATAGCGAGGCTAAGTCAATCAAGAAAATCAAGACCACCAATATTGATCAAGCAAGCAAAACACGAAATAGCGATCTAGCTATTTTATTTTACCTGGTATAGCTACCAGGGTCGAACTCAATGAGCACGATATGATGAACCTACGAAGTAGTCGGAAATCAAAAATAAAGATTTTTGGTGGATTTTTAGGTTTTTATTTTTTTTGGATTTTTAATATTAGGAAAAAGAGTAAAAGCACTAACAAAATCACAATCAAATAATTATTAAATACCTCTAAAACAATCAAAAAATTCAAATAAAAATATTTTTGGATTTTAGAAATATTCAGATGTTTTTGATATTTTTCTTAGATTTTCTGATTTTTAATGGATTTTATAAGAATGAAACAAATCCAAAAATGCAAAATAGTGTGCAGTCAGAACCTAAAGGCACATTAAAAACACATAAAGTGCCAATAAAATTCAAGCAATAATTTTATGAACTAGAAATAAAACTCAATGTTTTCAATTTCTAGAGTTTATATAAATCCAAATGCTGCAAAAATGGATTGAAGCCAAAAGGACAACAAAACACACAATCATGATTTTTTTGGATTTTTAGAGAATTTTTATTAATTTTAGTTTTTTGTAAAAGTGGACAGAAGCAAATTTTTAGGTTTTTGAATTTTAAAAATATCAAATGAAAACAAAATGACTCAAAAATTCATGGAAATTTTTACACCATGGTAGGAGCCATGTATCCAAATTTCAAGAAATTTGGGTGAGATTTGCTATTTATTTCAACCCAATCAAAGAAGCCACATCACACATGGGCATAAATGCAAATAAATAAGTTCCAGGGCTTGATGATAGCACGTGTCAAAAACCTTAGGGGCCTTACTGCAATTTTTGCACAATGTTCAGCACATGTCCAATTTTAGTACGCACAGGGGCATGGATGCAAATAAAAAACTATATTATCAAAACATAACATTCATCAAGTCCAGGGCTAACCATGCAAAAATCACAAAAAACACACGTGACGATGCACGTGCTACCATACAAGGACCAAAATGCAAATTCTAAAAACTGCAGGGGCAAAGGTACAAAATAGTCCACTGTGCTACTCTCTTTTATAAACAAAACAAAAACATAAAAGAAATACAGGGGCATAGGAGCAAGTTACCCAAGTAGGTGGTGCGACTCACGTGGGGACAAGTGGCGCTCTCTGAATGGTCGATGATGTATGGCTCTGGCTGCAACACCTAACGCACCCAACAGTCTGACAAAGGGGGCGAACATGGGGCGTACGGGGCTGTTAGATGTCAGATCTAATGGCCAGTCAGGCACGGGCTGCGGACGGCTCAGATCAAAACTGGTGGAGAGCGGCGATCCGACGGTGGAGGAGGCTGCTGGAAGAACTCCTCCCTGGCGAAGTTCGCCTGAGAACTGGTGGAACTTCGGGCGTCCGATGAACGATCAGGAGGCGGGTCTCGACTCACGACGCTCCTCTGCATCGGGTGGCGGTGCGGATGGAGCATCCATCGGTCGGATCTCCGGGAAGGAAGCTGGGACTTGGGATGGCTCCAGCGAGGTGAAGCGGAAGTGATTTGGAGCATCTTCACGCGCTTTCGACCTGCGGTGTAAAGCTCCTTCTCGGAGGCGTGCTCCAGCGATGGTTATTGGACCTAAAACAAAGTGAAGCGATGGTGGGATGCGAAGGGGTGTTCCGACGATGCATAAGATGGAACTCAGACCTAATCTTGGCTTGAATAACCAAGATTTGGGTGATCAGGAGCGAAAGAAGTATAAAGGTGTAAGGCCTTGAACTTGGCATATCTCGGATCCTATATAATAAGACTCGGCTCGTCAAGAGAAACAAACGAAATTTGTTTCGTGTGAATCGGTACTTCGTTTCAAATTGTTATGATCTTCGGAAGAAAGAGAAGGAAGGAAGGATAAGATGTCATTAACCCATAATGATTGTCATTAAGACTAATTAAACAAGATTAAAGAAACTAATGACAAATTGAAAACCGCTAATGATCATTAGCAAACACTAATCAATAGTTAGCAAAAGATAAGCATAAATCGCAAAAGTTAAATCGCGATTAGTGAAAGTTAATCACGATTAGTGTTAATTAAGCGTCATTAGCGAATCTAGAATTCTCTAGAATGTTCTAACTTAAGCCCCAAGTTTGGGATAAGTTTCGGCTAAAATCATGGGCCAAAACCATGGGCCGCTAAACCATGGTTAAGGTCTAAACCATGGTTTTCTAACAATGGTTAATGGTTTTCTGGGGCCTATAAATAGACCCCTTACCCATTTATTCTCTACGACTTCCACTACCACCACCACCCCAAGGGCTAGGGTTGAGAGGTCGGGAGGAGGAGTGGGAGGCGAGGGAGGAGCCCTAGTGAAGCGCTGCCGGGAGAACGAGGAGGAGAAAGGTACGATCCTCTCTTAGTTTCTCCGTAAGATAGGCTTTCAATTCATCCTCTTGTTCTTCCAAGTTTTGCTCTTGATTCATCTTTCTTTCCGATTCATTTTCCTGTTGTGGTTCAAGGAGAATCTGTGTAACAACTACTTAGGTGCGGGCGGCAATGCAGGTCAGTGACCCTGTGATTCGTCATACGTTCACTCATCTAAGACACAGTGGTGTCTACCGATTCTCCATCGTTTATGTTTCTATTCTTTCTGTTATGCTTTTATAGTTTTTTTGATGGAGAAATCTGTGTAATACCCTACTTAGGTTTGGGCGGCTATGCATGTCAGTGACCTTGTGATTTGTCACACGTTCACTCACCTAAGATGCGTGGTGTATACAGATTCTTCATCTCTTGTTGTTTGAGTATATTCTTTCAGTTTCGTTGTTATTTTCCTCTTAATTGATTTTATAGAGGAAACTCTTTTCGAAATATGTCCCGATATAAGGGGAAACTCTACCGAAAGTTTCCGAGAAATATGTCCCGATATAAGGGGAAACTCTGCCGAAATTTTAAGAGAAAATATCTTCTTAACGTTCTTCGTGTTCTTCGCATTCTTCGTTCGTTCTTCACGTTGTTGACATGTTCTTAGCATTTTGATATGAAAATGAAATTCGATCTTTTCAGGATCCTTAAAATAGCCTTTCTAAAAACGAAACACGATAAAGCCTTGCATACACGAGAGAGAGCTCGATTAGGTAACAAAATCCTTCCTTTTGCTGTTGGATTTTCATATGAGATTATTGAAATTCTTGACTTTATATTCTTTGCTTTGAAGAACCCTAATTTTTGGCTATTTTTAAAAAGTCTGAAGAGTTGCTCTGTGATTTCCACCAAAATAAGATTTAAGCATCAAATTGATGCGGTAGTTTTGAAAGTTAGGGTTTGGAAGTTAAAATAGGCATAAACACGTGTATATATGCATACGAATAATATATATATGAGTCTATACTAAGTATTACTGATTATGCAAATCGAAGGCTTAACGAAAGAATTACATCATGGGAATTGATGTGGTTTGAGTTGGATCCTGAAAAGGATCGTGTGTCACGTTAAGGATGACTGGGAGTAGAACTACAGGTCAGGAATGCAACCTATAGGTTTGTTGGAAGGAACCCGTATTGGAGTTTCCCTACCTAGGTGGTACACGGTTGCCCTGTTATATTTAGTGCGCACGAAATGAATGTTTTGCAACGCGTGGTACGGGGAGCCAATATCTTCGGGTTGAACGACGGAAGATGGGATCGTGCCATGTAAAGGCACGGGGGGTTCAATAGCAGCTGGGTCACGATATTATGTATTTAACGCTGGTAGGTTATATGATTGAATGTTAGCCTGAGGTTTTAAGCAACCTAGTCCTCGAAGATGGTGTGCTTATTTGTTTTTCCAGGCTAAGGGTTGAGACCTTGTTTAATAAAAAGAAAATTGTCAGGGTAGTATTGGAGGATTGGTTGAGGTGACGTGCGGTGGCATAAGCTTACCAAGATCAACGCAATCTACAATCTCGAAGTATCCACAGCTTCAGAGTCCAAGAAGGGTGAGGTAATTCCCCTGGACTAATCCCTGACGTGGAATAGAAAGGCACTTAAATTAACAAGATGGAATGAAACCTTTGGTGATAACAAGTTTTGCAAAATTTCACAATTTGTTTGCATTTCTCTTCTTCATTACTTAGCATTCGCTAATTTTTTTATCCTATGATTTATGGAAAACCCAACAGGTGTCGGTGAGCCATCGCAAGGACTTTAAAAAAATTCATCCAGCTTACATACTAGACATCCAACCATCCACAGTAGCTTTACTCTTTAAGGTAGTTAGTAATCTTTTGTATATTTTCCTTTCAAGCTGATGTACATGTAAATGGCTATAGTGGGACAGTGTATCATCTGAACTTTATTTTATGAATGGAAAAGTGTTGAAATACTTTCTTTTGAGTATTTTTATGTGCAATCTATTTCTGAATGTTAGTTGTGATTGCAGAATAAATTATTGCTGAGTAACCCGATCCGGATATGGAAGGATTCGACGGCCCGGAATCGGGGTCGCGACAGATTGGTATCAATGTCCGGTTATTCCATTAATTTATTTAGTAATTGACAACTATGAGCGATATTCAGAAACTAAGGTTGTATTAAGATCCTTTGATCTTAATAAATGACTGCAATACCATTCACAAGTTATTGTCCCTTATGTACATCATGCTAAGACATATAGGATCTGACCTTTGACCTTGACTCATCCTAGGATCATGGCAAACCAAGATGTGTCTAGGCAATTAGCGGCTATGATGACAATGCTCCAAGATATGGGGCAAAAGCAACAAGCATTGGAGGAGAGGCTCAATGCACAAGCTGAGAGTCCCGAGGCATCTAAGCCTGCGATGCTAGGATTGAAGGTTCTGTCCATCTTCCTGACGAAGAATCAAGTTACCATCCTTCAACTGAGTCTGCTCCTACTCCAGCTAAAGGATCAATGGAGAAGGCCCTTCTTAGACACCAAACATTATTAGATAATTACCGAAAGGGAAGGATTCCTCGATTTAAAGGCATAGAGACACCTGCTGAGGCAGAACTATGGCTTGATGACGTCAGCAGGATGTTGAGAATAATACACGCACCAATAGATACTTGGGTGCACTTTGCTGATTACTCCTTAGTAGACTATGCAAGACGATGGTGGAGAGCCACTTCCAAGAAATTAGCAGATCCTGTTCCATGGGATGTTTTTGAAGAGAGGTTCCGAGCCCACTTCTGTCCCTCCCATTGGGAAGAATTGAAGAGGAGGGAGTTAGCTTCTTTGACCCAAGGATCCAAGAACGTACGAGATTATCATATTCACTTTACGGAGCTACTACGTTACTCTCCAGCTTAAAAGCTTCACCACAAGAGTGTCTTACCAAGCTTAGCGGTCTTCAGAGAGATTTGAGAGAGAAGCTTGCAGGTTTTAGAGCCACCACTATAGATGAAGCCATGGACATCGCCTCTCGTATTGAGATGGAGATGAATGAAAATTGCCAAAAAAGAAGCTTTCACTTTACTGGTGGACCATCCAAACGTAAGGAGAATTATAACCGAAGAGACAATCGTTATCATCCAGTCAGTTCCAATATAAGCTCAGCACAGACCTTGGGCTAGGAATTATCAGAAAGAGGGGGTTTCTCGTGACCTCCACTATACCCCCGTAACTCAGTACCAGGAACTAGTACCTCTGTGGTTGGGTCTTCAGCTCAGACAGGAATACGTGCTTATTATCAATGTCATCAAGAAGGTCGCATTAGGAAAGACTATCTGCAGTTGAGAGGTTCGGGGTTTAAACCAACTCCGATTAACAGTATAACATCCACCCCGAGCAATGAAGAAACACATAGAGGAAGACATGGTAGAATTCATGGCTCGCAAGGAGCATCTCCTACACAACAACCACCACAAACGTTGTGGGTTCTAGCTTGCCTATTCCTAATGGCCAGCTTCAATGCAATCACTGAAGAACAAGCCTACAATTCATGGCACAGTTGTACAAGGTATCGTTACTATTCATGGCTTTTCAGTACATGCATTATTTGATTCTGGTGCTTCACATTCATTTATTGCTCGACGGTTAGTACCCACTTTGGGTAAGATACCAGTAGAAGTACAACAGTCCTATCTGATCAAGGGACCAGGAGGATAAGAATTTATAATCCGAGAAATCCTGGATAATTGCATAGTAGTGATAGCAGGACATCAATTACCTGTTCACTACTACTAATAGAAATAGAGGACTTTGATCTTATCCTAGGGATGGATTGGCTAGAAAAATCATCATGCATGTATTGACTATTTTCAGAAGACAGTAAACGTTTCACCTTCCTAACTCGATAGAGTTCCAATTCATTGGAAAGACATCCAATGATAATATCGAATATATCTCTACATTGAAGGCACAACGGTTGTTAAAGCAAGGATGCCAAGGTTATTTAGCTTATGTATCACTACATCAGTGTCAGACAGAATGATGGAATATATACCTATAGTATGCGAGTTTCCTGATGTATTTCCAGAGGAACTACCTGAATTACCACATGAGCGAGAAATTGAATTTGAAATCTCTCTCATACCTGATACTCAGCCTATTTCAAAACCTTCATATAGGATAGCACCAGCTGAGTTATGAGAGTTAAAGGTACAATTGCAAGAACTATTAGATAAAGGATTCATTCGTCTCAGTACTTCACCATGGGGTGCAACTGTTTTATTTGTCAGGAAAAAGGATGGGTCGATGCGGTTGTGCATTGACCTAAACAAGATGATAATAAAGAATAAATATCCACTTCCAAGAATATATGATCTTTTTGATCAGCTACAGGGTTCAACTGTTATTTCAAGATTGATTTAGGATCTGGATACCATCAGTTGAAAATTAAAGATATAGATATTCCCAAGACAACTTTTCGACTAGATACGGGCATTATGAATTCTTAGTTATGTCGTTTGTACTAACAAATGCCCCAACAACCTTCATGGATCTCATGAATAGAGTATTCAAGGAGTTCTTAGATCACTTTGTAGTAGTCTTTATTGATGATGTGCTTATTTACTCCAAGGATAAGCATATGCATGAACACCATCTCAGGCGGGCACTTGAAACTCTAAGGAAGAACAAACTATATGCTAAATATAGCAAATGTGACTTCTGGCTATCTGAAGTATCTTTCTTAGGCCACGTTATTTCTGGGGAAGGTATAACAGTTGATCCTACAAAGGTTAGTGCAGTGATGAGTTGGGAACGCTCAAAGACTGTCGCAGAAAATTCGATCTTTTCTGGGTTTAGCTGGATATTATAGAAGATTCTTGAAGGACTTTTCACGAATAGCATTGCCAATGACTAGACTAACTCAGAAGGAGGTCCCATTCTTATGGTCTGATACATATGAAGCTAGTTTTCAGACATTGAAAGAATGCCTAACATCTGCACCAATCCTTAATCTACCCTTCGGTAGTGAAGGTTTACAATGTACACTGATGCGTCTAAAGAAGGACTTGGGGCAGTTCTTATGCAACATGGTAAGGTAGTTGCATATGCATCACGACAGCTCAGGACACATGAAAAGAACTACCCAACACATGACCTTGAATTAGCTACTGTAGTTTTTGCTTTAAAGATATGGAGACATTACCTCTATGGTATTACTTTTGAAATCTTCACTGATCATAAATGCTTGAAATATCTATTTGATCAGAAGGAACTCAATATGGGACAGAGACGGTGGCTAGAGTTGTTGAAAGACTATGATTGCACTATCTCCTACCACCCTGGTAAGGGGAACATTGTAGCAGATGCCCTTAGCAGAAGAACTTATCCACCTGGGTTGGTGAGTTCTATCCACTTCTGGGATTTACTATCAACGTTAAGTGAATGAAAACCATTTGATAATACATACTATAACTATTCCTCATCGATACAAACCAGAGATCTGTGATAAAATAAAGAAAAGACAGGAGGATGATCCAGTCCTTAAAGACTTGAGACAACAACTTGAGAAGAATGAGATAGAGGGATTCCAGATACAAGATGGGTTACTGTATAATCATCACAGAGTTTGTGTACCAAACACACCTGAACTAAGGAAAGACATCTTACGAGAAGCACATTGCTCAAGATTATCTATTCATCCAGAAATTACAAAGATGTATAAGGATCTTCATTCATACTTTTGGTGGCCAGGAATGAAGAAAGATGTTGCTGAGTTTGTAAATTCATGTTTCACTTGCCAACAGGTAAAGGCTTCACACCAAAAACCACCGGGATTATTGCAATCCCTCCCTATACCTGAATGGAAATGGGAAAGCATTTCCATGGACTTCGTTACTGGCTTACCTCAGACGACTGGCAGAAAAGATAGTATCTGGGTTATAATAGATCGTCTGACAAAGGTAGTACACTTTATTCCGATAAGCTTATCTTTCACTCTAGACCAGCTTGCTGAGTTATATATTACACATGTGATTCGCCTCCAGGGTATCCCAAAGGAAGTAGTTTCCGATCGAGATTCACGATTCACCTCACACTATTGCGAGAACTTCATGAAAGCCTTAGGTACACAATTATGCTTAAGCACAACATATCATCCACAAACAGATGGTCAGTCAGAATGTACGATTCAGACACTAGAGGATATGCTACGAGCATGTGCCTTAGAATGGAAGGGATCGTGGATAAAACATTTGCCTCTTGCAGAATTCACCTACAATAATAGTTACCATACAAGTATTGGCATGGCACCATTTGAAGCACTATATGGACGAAGGTGTACTACTCCTTTGTATTGGCAAGAGGTCAGAATAAAGAACCTTTATGATTCAGATAGACTTCAGGAGACACGGGAAGCTGTAGAGCTTGCTAGAAAAAGACTATTAACTGCCCAGAGTCGCCAGAAAAGTTATAGTGATACCAGGCGAAGAGACCTTGAATTTGAGGTTTGTGACTTTGTATTTCTCAAAGGTATCACCTATGAAGGGTGTTCAGAGGTTTGGCTTGCGTGGGAAGTTAGCACCCAGGTTCGTGGGTCCCTTTGAAATTATTCAATGGATTGGAAAAGTTGCCTATAGACTTGCGCTTCCTCCACATCTTTCGACAATACATGACGTATTTCATGTATCAAATCTGAGAAAGTACTTTAGGGATTCAGAGCATAAGATAAGTTATGATGATTTACATGTTGAGCCAGACTTGACATACCAAGAGACACCTGTACAAATACTTCAAAGGAATATCAAGAAGTTGAGAAACAAAGAGGTGCCTCTAGTTAAAGTATTGTGGCGGAACCAAGAGTTTGAAAAAGCCACATGGGACCTGAGGCAGAAATGAAAGATAAATACCCGTTCTTGTTTGAATGATAACACTATGTATTATGTATATGTTCATTATAAATGAAAGGACATTCATTCTCTTTAAGGTTGTTATGGTTTCAATCCTCTTCAAGGTTGTTATGCCTGCATTTCTAGTCTTGAGGACGAGACTTTATTTAAGGTTGTTATAATTGTTAGGCCTTGAACTTAGCATATCTCGGATCCTATATAATAAGATCCGGCTAGTCAGGAGAAAACCAACGAAATTTGTTTCGTGAGAATCGGACTTCGTTTCGAATTGTTATGATCTTCGCAAGAAAGAGAAGTAAGGAAGGCTAAGATGTCATTAACCCATAATGAATGTCATTAAGACTAATTAAATAAGATTAAAGAAACTAATGGCAGATTGAAAACCTCTATTGATCATTAGCAAACACTAATCAATAGTTAGCAAAAAGATAAGCGTAAACCGTGAAAGTTAAATCACGATTAGTGAATGTTAATCACGATTAGTGTTAATTAAGCATCATTAGAGAATCTAGAATCCTCTAGAATGTTCTAACTTAAGCCCCGAGTTTGGGATAAGTTTCGGCTAAAACCATGGGCCAAAACCATGGGCCGCTAAATCATGGTTAAGGTCTAAAACCATGGTTTTCTAACCATGGTTAATGGTTTTCTGGGGCCTATAAATAGACCCCCTACCCATTCATTTTCTACGACTTCCACTACCACCACCACCCCAAGGGCTAGGGTTGAGAGGTCGGGAGGAGGAGTGGGAGGCGAGGGAGGAGCGCTAACGAAGCGCTGCCGGGAGAACGAGGAGGAGAAAGGTACGATCCTCTCTTAGTTGCTTTGTAAGCTAGGCTTTCAATTCATCCTCCTGTTCTTCCAAGTTTTGCTCTTGATTCATCTTTCTTTCCGATTCATTTTCCTGTTGTGGTTCAAGGAGAAATCTGTGTAACAACCTACTTAGGTGCTGGCAGCTATGCACGTCAGTGACCCTGTGATTCATCACACGTTCCCTCATCTAAGACATGTGGTGTCTACCGATTCTCCATCGTTTATGTTTCTATTCTTTCTGTTATGCTTTTATAGTTATTTTGATGGAGAAATCTGTGTAATACCCCACTTAGGTGCGGGCGGTTATGCGCGTCAGTGACCCTGTGATTCGTCACAGGTTCACTCACCTAAGATGCGTGGTGTCTACTGATTCTTTATCTCTTGTTGTTTGAGTATATTCTTTCATTTTCGTCGTTATTTTCCTCTCGATTGATTTTATAGAGGAAACCCTATTCGAAATATGTCCCGATGTAAGGGGAAACTCTGCCGAAATTTTCCAAGAAATATGTCCCGATATAAGGGGAAACTCTGCCGAAATTTTCCAAGAAATATGTCCCGATATAAGGGGAAACTCTGCCGAAATTTTAAGAGGAAATATGTTCTTGACGTTCTTCGTGTTCTTCGCGTTCTTCGCGTTCTTCGTTTGTTCTTCGCGTTCTTGACATGTTCTTAGCGTTTTTATACGAAAATAAAATTCAATCTTTTCAGGAGCCTTAAAATAGCCTTTCTAAAAATGAAACACAATAAAGCCTTGCATACACGAGAGAGAGCTCGATTAGGTAACGAAATCCTTCCTTTTGCTGTTGGGTTTTCATATGAGATTATTGAAATTCTTGATTTTTATGTTCTTTGTTATGACGAACCCTAATTTTTGGCTATTTTTGAAAAGTCTGAATAGTTGCTTTATGATTTCCACTAAAATAAGATTTACGCATCAAATTGATGCGGTAGTTTTGAATATTAGGGTTTGGGAGTTAAAATAGGCATAAACACGTGTATATATGCATATGAATAATATAGATGTGAGTCTATACTAAGTATTACTGATTATACAAATCGAAGACTTAACGAAAGAGTTACATCATGGGAATTGATGTGGCTTGAATTGGATCCTGAAAAGGATCGTGTGTCACGTTAAGGATGACTGGGAGTAGAACTACAGGTCGGGCATGCAACCTGTAGGTTTGTCGGAAGGAACCCGTATTGGCGTTTCCCTACCTAGTGGTACACAGTTGCCCTGTTTAGTATGCACGAAATGAATGTTTTGCAACGTGTGGTATCGGGAGCCAATATCTTCGGGTTGAACGAAGGAAGATGGGGTCGTGCCATGTGGATGCACGGGTGGTTCAGTAGCGGTTGGGTCATGATAATATGTATTTAAAGCCGCTAGGTTATATGATTGAATGTTAGCCTGAGATTTTAAGCAACCGAGTCCTCGAGGATGGTGTGCTCATTTGTTTTTTCCAGGTTGAGGGTTGAGACCCTATTTAATAACGAAAATTGTCAGGGTAGTATTGGAGGATTGGTTGAGGCGACGTGCGGCGGCATAAGCTTACCAAGATCAACACAATCTCCAATCTCGAAGTATCCACAGCTTCAGAGTCCAAGAAGGGTGAGGTAATTCCCCTGGACCAATCCCTGATGTGGAATAGAAAGGAACTGGACTTAAATTAACAAGAAGGAATGAAATCTTTGGTGATAACAAGTTTTGCAAAATTACACAATTTGTTTGCTTTTCTCTTCTTCATTACTTAGCATTCGCTAATTTTTTTATCCTATGATTTATGGAAAACCCAACAGGTGTCGGTGACCCATCGCTAGGACTTTAAAAAAATTCATCCAGCTTACATACTAGACATCCAACAGCCACAATAGCTTTACTCTTTATGGTAGTTACTAATCTTTTTGTATATTTTCCTTTCAAGCTGATGTACATGTAAATGGTTATAGTGGGCAGTGTATCATCTGAACTTTATTTTGTGAATGGAAAAATGTTGAAATACTTTCTTCTGAGTATTTTTATATGTAGTCGGTTTCAGAATGTTAGTTGTGATTGCAGAATAAATTATTGTTGAGTACCCCATCCGGATAGGGAGGATCCGACGGCCCGGGAATCGGGGTCGCGACAGAAGGTGAGCAGGGGATGTGATCTGAATGGCTAGGGATGGCTCATGGGGCTCCGACCACCGGGTTAGAGCTGGCGGAGCGACGGGTGGAAAGATCGAAATAACGGGAACTAAGGAGCAAATGAAAGCTACCTGAAAGTCTGAGATCGATCCTTAGATCCAGGAGGTGAAGGGGGTATGGGCCTTTGCCTCAACTACGCGGTGGAAGGCGAGGAGGCTCGAACGCGGTGGAGGTCCGGCCACGTGCGTCGGGCGTCGGCTGCAGCACCTCAATCCGACCACCAATGGGTGCTTCCGAAAGCAATCACCAAGGGAAGGTCTCTCGGGCAGAAAGAGGGAATGTGGCATGAGCTACGGAGCTGGGAAATGGAATGAAAGTTTTATAGCATGCTCTAGGTGGTGATGAAGATCGGGCATGGACGCATGAACCGAGGAAGATCCGCTCTTCCCTAAGGATCAGTGAGGGTCGTGGATCCCAGGGGAAGAGGCGGGTGGTGGAATCAGAGCGAAAGGTGGTCAGATCGATGAGGGAAAAAATGGGAGAAATCGGGCGAAAACTCGGATCTGCAGAAGAGGTGGTCCAGGGGGGCAGTTGACCGAGGTCAACAGTCCCCCATGGACCAATCTAGAAAATTCTGAGGACAAAATTATTTATAAAATAATAAAAAAATTGAAAATGATTTTATTTAAAAATATGTTCGACATGAAAAATATTCCTTATTTTCCAAACTATTTTTTAGTGATTTTTATTTTTTTTTTGAAAAAATAAATTAAGGTATTTACATTTATATTATATATATAATATTTATTTGTTTTTATTTTAATTTTATTTTTTATTTTTGTACAAATTCCTCAATTTTATATTTTATTTATTGACAACATAAAAATTGGAGTATAAAATAATTTTTATTTCTTTTTTATGAATTATTTGCAAGTATTAAATAAATAGGTATATGTTACATGTATACATGTATTTTACACAAGGTGAGAGAGAAATTATTTTTTTTCTTCTAATTTTGTTTTATTTTTAGAAATATATACAAGTTAATATAAATATATTTTTATTTTTGTTTTTTTGAAAATTATATATATATATATAGAAGGCATATGTACAAGGTTGAGTGTCCCTATCTCTCTACTTATTTTATTTGGCGAGATAGCCCATGTTGGGCCCTCTCTAGGGATTAGGTCACTCAATATTTATTCTAAATATTTTCCTCTTTTTCTTTTATTCTTTGTTATTTTATTTTTGCACAAATACATTCTAATTATTTCTATTTAACAAATGCATGCTTATTGATAACTTATTGTATTTACAATTATATACATGATGTTTTGCTAAAGTTTTAGCTAAAATAAAAGAATAAAGAGTGATGAATGGGGATTCATCAATTAACTATTGATTTTTTTGGCAGATGTATCCAATATTACAAATTGAGCTTGAATTTTTACAAAAATATTACTGAAACTTCAATTACAACAATAAAATTATTACTAACTTTGATTTTATTTTACAAAGTAGAATACAAATTTACAATGTCAATGCAAATTTTATAAAGAGTTCTGATATTCTACATTACAAGAAAATGCTGCCACGTTGGCAATCTAAATAAATAGTAACAAAAATACCAAATCAGATGGGCTAAAAATGGGGAAAAAATTAAAGGATTAAATGAGATTTAAATTCATATTGAAATCGAAAATGCAAGGACTAAAATGTCTATTTGGATAAAGAACCGTTAGATTGAAATCCAATGGATCTAGTGATGAGCTTTCTATACACCTAGGAAAGTTGCTCCTTCTTGGAAGGTCTCTCTCTCTCTCTCTCTGTCTATATATATATATATATATATAAACAAATAGGAAAGGAAGCCTACTTTTTGAAGTAGGTAACCTTACCTACTACACTTTCATTTCAATTTTTTTTTATTTTTTTGAAAAAAACATCAATGGATTTTCATAACTATATCCCTCTAAAATTTCATTAAAATTTCATCATAAACAGAGACTCATATGCCCTCCATCCAGAATAGGTAATTTTAATGGTCTTAGATTTGCCATAATCCATCTGTTCTGGATGACAAACATAGGAGCCTCTATTTCTGACGAAATTTGAATGACATATCAGAGAATATAGTTATGAAAATCCATGGTGGTATTTTAAAAAAAATAAAAAAATTTGCTAAAAATGAATTAGAAGTAGGTAAGGATATCTACTTCACAAATTAGGCCCCCTTTCCTCATACATAGATATATATATATATATATATATATATATAGGGTTAAATGGGGATGCCCCATATAGGGTGCTAACTTTGCTCACCGCCCTATTTTTCTGATTTTTAAATTTTTTTGAATTCTTTCCGTGAATATTCATCACTATATCACTATATTATGTCATTAAAATTTCATGTCAATTTGAGATTTCTACAATCTCCATCCAGAAAGGGTCGATATCAATCATTTTATGATTGTTAAAAAATAATTGTATAGATCGAGGTCGTTAGAGTCTATGTTTTGCACAAAATTTGAATGGTATAATATAGGGATATAGTGATAAATATTCATGGAAGAAATTTTAAAAAAATAAGAAAAATGGGGCGGAGGAGCTAAGTTGGCTCCTCTTTGGGCAACCTCATTCCCTCCCTGTGTGTGTATATGTACATACATACATACATACATACATACATACGTACGTACGTACATACATATATATAGGGCCCTTCTAATAGGAATCAGTCCTTCCTGAGTTCAGGAAGGCTGCTCCTTTTTTGTATAAAACACGAGCACTTTAGTGGAATACGTATACAATTTGTATTATAGGTGCACGTTATAAATACAAGTCGCATACAAAACTGTACATTATAATACAAATATTAAAACAACACATTATAATACAAAGTGTATATGTATTCTACTGAAGTCATCATGTTTTTATAAAAAAATGGTTGGCCTTCCTGAACATAGGAAGGACTGCTCCTATTTGAAAGAAATCATATATATGAAAAACATGAAATGTGGTGGCATCCTCTCCACAGTTACGGTGAAGCACCTCAGTTCATTCATCTGATAAAGATCAATGGCTCCCATTAATACAATTAAGTTGAACAAAATCACCCATCCCATCCGCATATGATTGTCATTTTTAGTAACAATTATCTCTCTTTTATTTTGAATCCCTTATTTTACGTGTAATTACTATCACGTTCAATTAATTACAAAAATAATCATTCAACACATGGAAGTGCATGGAGGCGGTGGCAGAAAGTTGAGGCAATGGTGGTGTATGTTGCGTCGAAGAAGGTGCATTGCAATGATGACGGTAGTCCATGGAGCGGCATGAGGTGGTTACACATGGAGGATCTTGCTTATTCATAGTAAATTTTCATATTTTTTGTACTAAGCCATTAATGGAGTTCCGGGTTAGTTTAAATTTGTTTTTTTCTTTTAGTTTTTGTCTCTATTTTTTATTCCTTCTTATCCAATCTTCATTCGTCCTCATCAGAGATTTCGATCGTCCTCTGCATCATTCTTGAATCCATGTTTCCATTTTCATTTCTCTTAAATACACCTTAAACTCTTACGTTGAGACAAATTTTATATGATCTACAAGTGGATTCAGCCTTAGATTATAATGTGTTTTGATTTGTTTAATAACATTATGTTTGATTGCTTAATGGTTTCATTGGAATGAAAATGATGATTATATTTTACATTTTGATCTACTAATTTAAATAAATGAAATTATAAGTTACATTTTAATTTGTTGATTTTACAATTATGCATGCATTTTTTTACATGTTCTTTTCATGGGGAATAAATGATGAATTACTAATTGACTTTTTTTACAAGTCTACATATAAATTTTACAATGAGAGCACATATATATATATATGTAAATGAATTTTGATGGACATATGATAGTGGCATACACGTTGACTAGAAAAAAATAAAATAATGTATACTTTACCAACAAGCATTTTATTTTACAAAAGCACTTGTTATTTATGAAAGAGCCCACGTAATATATAAAATATTCCAATTTAGAAACATTGCGAACGGAATGTTTGGCTGAAATAAATTATATATTAACATTCTCTTTTACAAATATCACATGAATTTTACAAAAGAGAACACGGAATTTAGAAAAAAATAGTTACAAAAACAAAAAATGAGATTTAGTATATACTATATCATGTATTTTTAGTTGAAGACATACACTCCATATTTAATACCCACCCAAAAATAATATGCATATGATGTGTAACATATTTATTGTGTTTGCAATTCACTCTATAAATATATTAGGAAATATAGTTGTAATAAAAATCACATCATTCTACTAATATTTTCCATATCTATATCAATTAATTAGCACGCGATCAAAGCACCCTGTATTTTAAGAAACACAACTACATAAAAATAAACAAATTTTCATTGAATTTGGGATTTTTTTCTAACATCATTAATTACAGTTTTGTAATTTACTACACATGATTACAAAATGTATCAATCTTCTATAAATTGAAAATAGTTATAAAGCAAGCCTTTGCTCCATCATATTTTCTCGAAAATAAACTCCACAATATCTATCTATATATAGAATGTTTAATGTCACGGATTTTACTAATTAGCCATTAATTTAATCCATCCACTACTTGAGAAAGTTTTATTACACAAAGACACCAATTATCATGATGATTTCTATCTCAAATTTACACTTACCTTAATTGAAATGTTCCCTACATACATACATACATACATGCATAGGGAAATCATCTAATGGATCATGTGTCCATTAGAGTTGTAATGAGTACATTAATTTTTTACTCATAATTTCTATCATTTAGAGCATATACTTATTGGTTCACAACTATTATATTATATTCTTATTATTGGTCACCATTTTCACAAAAAATCTCAAATTCATACAAAATGATTGCATCTTTATTTGTATCATTGATGTTTTTTATGTTCTTGCTAATGTCCATTTCGTATGAATTTAAGATTTTATAATTGGAAAATGGTTACTGTAATAAGAACATGATATAACAGCTGTGAACCAATAAGTATTGAACTCGAAATGATTTAAAATCTTACTAAAAATGAGTGTGCTCACTATAAATCGAATGTGCACATGGCAAAGTGGATAAGCCCCATGTGCATGTATACATACACACACATACATAGAGGAGCAATCCTATGAGATGGGGCTTTTGTGTGATGGTGAGATGGGTAATCTCAACCATTCATTTTACCATCAATCATGGCAAGAAATCTTGGGGGTTTTAGATCACCACATATCACCATGATGTTATTTCAAATTCAACTTATTTTGAGGTCTATATCCCTTCCATAAAGACTATCAATTTTTAAAACTTTTATAGTTGTTGAAATCAATCAATCATGATGGACATGTTAGGAGTTATATTTTCATGAAAATTGAAACACATTCTACTTATTATTATATCTAAATCTCACAAGATTTTGTTCTTTTAATGATGGTAAAATGACTAGTTGAGATTACCCATCTAACCATCTCACAAGATTTTGTTCCTTTAATGATGATAAAATGAGTGGTTGATATTACCCATCTATCCATCTCACAAATGCCCCATCTCGCAGGATTGCCCCCCCCCCCCCCCCGCTCTCTCTCTCTCTCTCTCTCTCTATATATATATATATATATATATGTTCAATGGGGCTGCCCCCCTATTTTTAGCTTTTAAATTTTTTTCAAAAATATCACCATGTATATTCATCTATATATCCCTCCTATAAGTCATTTGAATTTCGTCAGAAAAAGAGACTCATATATCCTCCATTAAGAACAAGTCAATTACAACAATGTTTAGACCATTAAAGTTACCTTTTCTAGATGAAGGGCATATGAGTCTCTATTTCTGATGAAATTCAAATGGCTTATTGGAGTAATATATAGATGAATATTCACAGTGATAGTTTTCAACAAAATAAAAAAATTTGCTGAAAATTAATGGCAAGGGAAGCCATGGGGCAGCCGCATTTTTTCCATATATATATATATATATATATATATATATATATATATACATACACATATGCATACATATATATATACACATACATACACACAGATATATAGGAGAAACTTGAAATGATGTGGGGGTTTAACCATATTTTTAGTGAGACACCGTCAATTTAGGCATCTTTTCTATATATTTTACGATTTCGTATCTCGTAGATTTAATGATAAACATTACATAACATATATAGTGAAAAATAATTATGAAAATATTAATATATAGGAAGAAATGTTAATTTGAATATGAATGCTAAAGAGAAAGGGAAGGCCTTGTCTAATAAGTCGACGGGGAAGGTCTTGAAGCGTCTAGCCTCATGTGTAACTCCTAGATAATTCATTGTTCCACATATCATCTCAAACTTCTGCAAAAAGGTGAATGTCTCCTCTAATATGTTCCCATAGAATTTGGGAAACAACGAAAAAAGGACGATATCATCTCGTATGACCCTTAATTCGGTGGTAACCGAATCGAGTGATGTAGTGTTCTAGCTCCAAGGTCATACTCATGTCTCAAAATGGTGGGAACCACGATAGGTGATGGTGGGTTCCCGACTCCTTCTCTCGGCATAGTAGTCTCAGCTCCTAACTCATCTTGGACTCTACACTGAACGCATTTGTATGATCATCTGTTGGAGTGTTTCTAGAATCCCTGTTGTAACTTTTGAAGCTATATTATGTCTCTCATATGTGTGTCTCTCATCATTTGGTCTGTCCTCAATCACTCGTTCATCAATAGGTGCCTTCCCTCTAGCTATGATGTCCGTCGAATCCTTTAAGAAGAAAAAAGTCTCATAAGCATTCAGTCAAAAATGTGCAGGAGAAATCAACCAAAAAGATGAGGTGAGGGCCTGAACTGAAGGGCTAGGAGGCGAGGGAGTCTAGGTCTGACTCACCTTGCGACTAGGTGGGACTGACTCTGGAAGAGGGTCATCCCGAGTCTGTGATGATCTACGTGAGACGGTGGAAGATCGAAGGTTCGCGGAGCCTGAGCTTAAAATCCGACTAGACATCATAGTCAATGTCAATAGAATGCATGAGAGAATACGATGTCAAGACAAAAAGATGAGTGTGAAGGAATATAAGACAATGAAAAATACACACCCCACAAACAAACGCAATGCAAACCCTCAGTTCAGCAACTTCACATAGTGGAGAGTGTAAGAGTTTTGTTTTTTATCTTCTGACTTTTAGTGAGGTGATCAAGCAGTTATATTAAGTAGACTCACAGGTGGTGTCGCCCTGTCTCCCAATGTACATACTCACAATCCCCCAAATAGTGGTACAATATGCCTGGGCTGTCGAGTTATATTAGGCTCAAAGAGAACTTTGAGGCAGAGTACACCAAAGTGACTCCCTAGGGTCGGAGGCAAGTGCTTCCAATTACAACTGTGTACTAATGAGTGGTATACACATAGGGTGCAAGTCTAGGGATTTTTGATCTAATACTTATGGTTGCATCGCCACCCATTCTGTTTGGAGTTTGGTACCTGCAACAATGAGGGGTTTGCTCTCCTAATACAACGAAATCCATATTTTTTATTTTCGGTCAAAGTTTCAAAAGATTTTTTTAGAGTTTTCACCTTTCTTGGATGTTTTTAAGAATATCTAATGATGATTCAACTTCCTTTAATATTGAAAAATGGGCCTCACGTAGGGGGAAATTAAAGAATGCAGTGCAAAATGATGATGAATGCAGGGAAAGAGGATGTACCTGTCTCCAACACTTTGTAGGAAAGATGATTTGAGCAAAAATTTAATCCTAATCTAATGCATGCAAAAAGTTGTAAAAACTATGCCTTAAATCAACAGCTCTAGCATAAGCACATATTATTTTTTTCAAATCTTTGAATTACGCCTAAGTGTTGATTATGGTAGTGGGATCTACTTTAATCATCTAATCATCCATGCATGCAACCTTATGTTTTTACCAACTCACATGAAAACAAAAAAAGTCAGAAAAATCAAACACCACGGTGAGTTCCTCCAAGTGCAACTGTACTTGGTGAAAGCGACCCTGAGAAAATGTTGAATGACCACTTTACAAGTTAAAATGTCCTTAATGGACCTCTTGCTACAGAAGTAAAAATAGGCAAGTACCCCTTCCTCTCTCATCGAAAATAGAAAAATGGGAAAAGGCCTTGATCTCTCAAAGAAAATAAAAAATATAGTATTTAAAAAGTTCAAAAAATGTCTAACTGCTGCTCCACTACAATAGGCTTACAGAAGACTAAGCCAGTCTCTACTCTCTCAGTTGGTTTGGTTTCTTAAGAAGCCGACTAATCCTGTCGACCCTAAAACAAAGGTTAGCACATACATAGTAAAAGAAAAAAAAACAAACACAAAACTCAAGAAAAATAAAAAAAATCAGAAAGAACAAGTCAACTCATACGCAAACCCTTATGACTATGAATCTATCTTGGACAGTGTGTGTGTGATATGTAGCTCTCCTCGGTTGAAGCGGTAAAAGTCAGTCTTCTCCAACATGATGACCCTAATCTCCAATCCAGCAACACTTTCCTCGAGAAGAGGGGTATTCCCTTCTATGTTCAAGTACAATCGACTTAAGAAGAGGAGGTGGAGAAAGAAAGAATGGTAGCCAGTGTAACTACCTATACTAAGATGCTTGAATAATGTAGCCAATTCACCCGGCTACATGCTCACATGGGTATTTGACTTTGAAGCTCATGCTTTATTATTGGCTATACATCTATATAAATGCTTCGATGGGAATTGACTTTTTCCTTGGAATTTGATCTTTTATTTTTGAAATTTTTGAATATGAATTTTTTAAAATACTAAATATAATAGAATTTACAGGTGGACTTTTCCATCTTGAGAAGGTAGTCTATCCCTCTTTTGAAGCTTTATTACAATCCATAACTTTTGTCTTTAGACCTCTTTTCTACTAGGTCGAGTTGGGAACAATGGCCACGAATATGTGACTTTCGATGTTTCCATTGACTTGTGTCTCATGTCGGCAAATTCAATCCTCTACCACTTCAACTGATGTGAGCAAAGTGAATGGTGCAAATGCACAATCTAGGTCATTATCAACAAGAGTCATGCATGTGTTTTAAAATATTCTACTTAGGTAGTCATGTCGACATTGCACTAAGTCTCGTGGTCTCAAAAAATTGTCTAGCAAATAGGAAGTGCCTCAATTCCAGTTCCTATAAGGTTCCTGTGACTAATTGGATTAAGGTGTAACCAAGCTCCAATATTAGGATTTTATTTAGACTTGATCAATTATCAATATAAGGTTTTGCAACTATTTATGCAATTTTTAATAAAGATTTTGCAAATATTTGGGGGTTTCTAATTTTACAAATTTAGGTATTTTTTTAAAAGTTTTAGAAAAAGAAATAGGCATAGATATTTACATGGGAGTGCATATTGTTATTTACAAGAATTTTAGAGGGAATGATTTGCGTAAGGTATTTACAAGTTTAAGAATTTTATTTGTTTGGATTATGTATATAGTATTAAAAATAATTTGAAAAGATTTTTGAAACATTTTGAAAACTTTATTTTGCAAATTATTTTGACAAGTAATTTTTGCAAAATATTATAAAATGTGAAAATTATTTTGCAAAGATTTTTCAAACAATATGTGTAGATTTTTCAAACTATTTCTGGAACTATTTTCTCAACCTTTACAAATAGATTTTCAAAATAGTTTATTTCAAAGAAAGAAATATTTTTTTACAAATAAAAAATATTTTTACAAAGGTTGAAAATATTTTACAAAACATTTTCCAAACAATATTCAAGGAATTTTCCAAAAAGATGTCCAAACCATTTTTCTAACATTTTAACTTGATTTTAGTAATCAATATATACAAAGATTTTGATGTGTGTTAATTTTTATTATTACCCATATTTTTGAAAATACGAAAGTACGTGTTGTGGTTAAAGTATATACAAAGTATCTTCGGCCTCCTATACTTAGCTTGAGTTATGTCCTCATAGATCAGAGAGAAAAAAGAAGACATAATTCGTACTAAATATAAACAAGTATATATGACACGATTGAAGAATGAATGAATGAGAAGTTAACCGGCCCCCTAACTTAACAATGAAAAAAATCCTAAGTATTACAGACTGTGCACAAGGCATTGAGGGTCAAAGATGGGAATATATGAAATCATCGCCTCAACCTGTCCCCCCTATACTTTGGGAAAAATATCCCTAAATGTAGACTGGATATCAAGAGTCTAGGGGACATGTGAGGGATCAAGGAATAAACAACTCAGGGTACACCCCCCGATACTTAGCACAGAGTACGTCCTAAGTACAATAGTGATGAAAGTGGTGAACACCGATTCGAGAGAAAGTGAAAATGACAAGGAAAAGAAGAAAAGAAGTATTATTCACAAATGTTTTAGTCTACTTTGTATGAATCAACGAATGTGGTGGCTTTTATCTCATCTTCATATATAACTTGAATAGAATCCACGACGGATAGGAAGGTGTCATGTTCCAAGTATGGTTTTACTAGTTGTATGTTGATCACAAAGGAATGTACGCCAGATGATAATCCTAATATCATTACACTACCTTTGTCATGCACATGCTTTACTTTAATCTTCCTAGTCCATTTGCTTTTCAACCTGCCTAGGAAAATCTTCAACTCGCAATGAACAACTAGACCTTCTGACTCGGTTCAAAGTCTTTCGATGGATGTGCTTTTCATGCCACTTCTTGACATTTTACTTGGGCATCAGATTGTTGTCATATGCTCATGGAATTCAAGTAGTTTGTTCAGATCCAACTTTCTATTTTTCCTGACCTTCTTGGAATCTAGAAATGTTGATTGCCCACAAAGATTTATGAATGCATTCCACGGGCAGATGGCATGGCTTGTCATATACCATGCAATAAGGTGACATTTTTAAAGGTCACTTGTGCACTATTCTGTAAGCCCAAAGAATTGAGTCAAGCAACTAAGACCAGTTCATGAGATCCGGACGTACAATCTTCTGAAGAATTGTCTTAATCTCCCTGCTTGAGAACTCTACGAATTCATTGGACTATGGATGGTAGGGAAAAGCGACACGATGTTCAATACAGAATTCTTGAGTTAGATTTTTCATCTCTTTATTAATGTAATGGTGACCACCATTAAATACATGAATATTAGTAATCCTGAACCGAGCAATATGTGATCCTTCAGAAAATGACAGACTGTGCTACTGTCAGCGGCTCAGGTTGGGAAAGCCTCCATACAATGACTAATATAGTCTATAACGAGCAAAATGTAGTCAAATCCCTGACTATTCGAAAATGGGACCATGAGGTCAATTCCCCATGCATCAAACATGCATTAAATCTGAATAAATTTCAAGGACATTGTGTATCTCATTATGATTGTTCCGCCCATCTTCTAGCAGTCATTAGAGTGCTTCATATGATCCTCTACATCTTTGAACTAGGTCGAGCACGAAAGGCTGCATTGGAGTAATTTTGTTGTCATTCTTCTGCTTGAATGATGTCCTCTGGATTATCGATCATGACAATGTGCTAGGACACTAGCAAATTCCTCCATGGGGATGCACCTTCTCCAGATACAATATGCCCTCTCACTAAAGAGATATGGATCGTCCACTATAGAAATGGATATCAAACATGAATTTGTCTACTTTTAGTTTTGGCCAATCTTGTAGATTTTTCTTGGACACAAGATAGTTCACAACATTATCATACCAGAGGAGAAAGGTAAATGACAATATGGCTTCATCTAGAAAGGTTTCAGTGATCGGCATTAAATTCTTCTCATGAGATTAAAGCTCGGGTAATCTTAATAGATGATCTGCCACCACATTTTTGACTCCAGGCTCGTCTCGAATTTGTAGGTCAAATTCCTGAAGTAGAAGGATCCATTTAATAAGGTATGACTTGGCATACTTCTTATGTTGCAAGTACCAGATGGTAGAATGATCAGTGTAAACTACAACTTTAGATCCAAGGAGGCGGGATATGAACTTCTCTAGAGTAAAAGCTATTGCTAGCACTTCTTTCTCGGTGATCATGTAATTCTTCTGAAATATGTCTAATTATATGCTAGCATAGTGAATAATAAACAACACATTATCTTTCCTCTATCCCAACATGACACCAATGACATAATGTGACACATACGTCATGATCTCAAATGGTAGTGTCTAGTCTGGTGGCTACAGGACAGGGACATGAGACATCAAATCTTTCAACTGAGAAAAGGCTTGGATCACTCAATCATAAATAATAAAATTCATCTCCTTACCTAAAAATCCTGTCAACGATCGAGGAAGCTTGCTAAAATCTTTGATTAATCATTGGTAGAAACTGACAAGGCCTAGGAATGACTGGACTTGTTTGGGATTGGTAGGTGGCTCAAGTTTGCATATAACCTCCACCATTTCTGGGTCAATTTCAATGCAACTTTTTGATACAACGTGACCTAGCACGATCCCCTCTATCACCATGAATTTTCTCTTCTCCCATGAGAGCACGAGTTTCACTTCGCAGCACCTTTGCAAAACTCGATCTAAATAGTCTAAATTTATCAAATGAATCTCTATTGATCGAGAAATTGTCCATGAATACATCCAGGAAACTACCCACCATATCACCAAATACAAATAGAGTACATCACTGGAATGTAGTGGGGGTATTTCATAGCTCGAATGACATTCGTTAGAAAGTGTATGTCCCAAATGGACATGTGAGCATAATCTTCTCTTGGTCTTCAGCCGTGATTGTAACTTGATTTTATCCAGAATATCCATTCAAGAAGTAGAAGTATTCCTTCACGCCCAGTCTCTCAATAATTTAGTCAATGATGGGCAATGGTAAATGATCCTTCTTTGTGACAAGGTTCATACATCTGTATCCAACATAGACTCACCATGTGGTCGACATTCTGGTTGGAATCTCCTCTCCTTTGTCATTGGTAACGATGGTGATCCCATACTTCTTGGGTACTACGTTCAGGAGACTCATCCATTTACTATCATAGATGGGATATACGAATCTCGTATCACACCATTTCTTAATTTCTTTCATAACAACCTCCCGGAGGTTTGGATTCAGTCTCCTCTGGAATTTATAGGAGGGATTGATGTCATCTTCAAAAGAAATGTAATGCAAGCATAAGGAAGGATTGATCCCATATTTAATTCAAGAACTTCCATCAGCCAAGATTCTTGGTCTTCAATCAGATAAGCATTAATTATGACCGGATACATATTTGTTTCTCCCGTAAGGAAGACGTACTTCATGTTGGAGGGTAGAGGTTTGAGCTCTGGTGGAGTGGGAGCTACTTTAGTGGTGACTTCGATGATCACTGCAGACATTGATTGTTTCATCTGTACAGTGTCCACCTTTGGCAGTTCAGCTTCTTTGTTCAATGATTCCCAAAACTTTTCAATAATGACTACTTGATTGCAGAAATCCTCGATAATATGCTCTTTGTATTCTAGCCTTAGGGGGCCCATAAGGAATTCATCAAGTGCATCAACAAAGATCTCATCATCATTTATAGAGGGGAATTATAGTGCTTCCTACACTGCTTTCTTGAGGAAGAGAAATTCATGGACTTCGTTGTACATTAATAGATTTGTATCTTGAATTTCCATAAGAAAGTCATAGTCTTCAAAGAAGTTAGGTGCAAGCACACCACATCAGATGCAACCTCTGCTGGTTTGGGCTCAGGAATGGTTTCTATCTTTACTTTGTTGCTACTGGAGCTGAATGTAATCTCTCCATTGCCCTAATTCACTACTGCCTCAGTTACCTGGAGGAACGACCAACTAAGGATGATGGGGGTGTGGAGACGTCCATGTATAGCACAATAAAATCAACAAGGAACAAAATCCCTTGAATACTGATGATCACATCCTTCAACATGCCCCTAGGCTACTTGACTAATTTGTTTAGGAACTGCAGAGTCATCTTGGTTGGTTTAGGTGGTCCTATCTTGAATTCTTTGAGTAGAGATAATGACATAAGATTGATAGAAGATCCACTGTCGAGCAGTGTTCACTCAAACTCCTGATTGAACATATTGCACCTGATGAGTGGTGCTCCCTTGTTTTTCTTCTTATTTTGAAGATTGTTGATGGAATTAACGATTTCCATGGTGAGGATGTGTTTTTCATGTCTTCCATTCTAGATTCTAGAGTTGTGAGGCTGAGGCTGGCACCTTGTTGTACACATATCTTTAAGTTATTTTTTATTGTTGGCATGTACTCCATGACTTTCATCAATGGCATATTCAAGACCAATTTTTGAATGATTTCCACATTCCATATATCAGACAAAGCACTTTTCAAATTTTAATTTGTTTGGTCTATTTCATTGCTTAAGGAAATGGAATATGTACATAATTAAAAAATTCTTCATTCAAAATTTTATCCAAATCAATGTTTACGTGTAGATGGCAAAAATATGTAAAATCATCTACAATTACAAGTAGTGGACCAAAAAGTGCATGCTCGACTTTGTTGGATGGATCTAGATCTATTACATCTACGAGAGTCTCAAAGGCTGGCTGGTCTCCATCAGGTCTAGTGTTGCTGCTGTCTTTTTAGATTTTTATACTTTCTTTATTTTTTTGTTCTACACATGGTGCTTGTTAAAAAATGTCTTCCACTCCTACACTTGCCTAGCCGAGACTCGACATCAGATGCAAGATGTTTTCCCTTCATTGTAGCAGATGACCAAAGTGTTCTAACACTCCTAATAGTTACAATGTTAGATATAAACAAGTTATTTTCATATGAATTGGGTAGAAAATCGCAAGCTACTCCTTGCGCTAAAAACTATTTGAGTTGGTCTCAACCTGGCTTGGAATGTCGGTTTTCGAAGCTGATCTTTTGGCTCATTTTAGCCATATTCTTCATTAATTTCTAAAAGTAATCAAGAGACGGGTTTACCATTGCGGTCTTAGAAGATTTACCTTGATAGACCCTCTGACTCTGGTAGTACTCATGAGACTACTGATGGCACCTCTGAGAATAGTGGTGAGGAGTACTTGAAGAATACTGTTGGTGTTAGTGAGAGGAGTAAGAGTTAACTAATTTGCATAAAAGGTCCATTAGTATAATTAGGGTTATGTACCTAGGAATAATAAAATATGTTTTAATTCCTTAACATGTCCCTAAAATATTCACCAATGGTTGGTGTCGAATGAGCATTATTTTAAAATCGAAAAGTTCTCGTAGTATTGTTGTTTTTGCATGTTAACTCGAATATGTAATTAAATGTTCTTGCTTACTATTTTTGATCATGAAATATGGTAAAAGTACATTAATTATGTTAATAATTAAACCATTTAGATACTTGAATTTATTTCCCGTGATTTTGACTATGTTTGCCATAGATATTTGATATTTAGTGGAGATGGGTCGGAAGATGATTGGATCATCTTGTTGACATCTTTTAATGTCTGATCAATCAATATAATCAAGGAAATTTAAAATTTACGCTGATTTTTTAAGTTGTTTAGAGAAATACATGATAAACAACAACATTAAATGATTGCTTCTTGACATCAAAATCCTAGAGTCCAAACTTTACATGCAAAATCAACTTGTTTCCTTGATCTGACTAGAAATTTAGTATTACTAATATTTTAAGATACATAAATTTTTGAGTGACTATTATATAGAATCATGTCGATCATCAAGTGAAAATGATCGATAACATCTCAGTATAAATAATCCCAATTGTGTTGTTCTGAATTGGAATGGAGATGGTGTCTAGACCAGATACGACGTCTTGACTCCTTAATTAGTGCCTTGCATGTCAAGGAAATGCTCCCTCCCATCATAACTTGAACGTCTGGTTGGATCTATTTCAAGGAAGTATAACATCATGTGTTGTTACGGCGTACTCTAACAACTAATAGGAATATTAAATTTGTACTATCTAAGGGTGTGTGCTATATAATAATATCAAAAAAATGAATTATTTGTTGGTTGCATTGGATTGATGATTAACTTAATGTGATAAAATTAATTTAATCCAATTGAAATATTGATGAATCTCCATTTCATCACCTTTATCCTATCATTTTAGCCTTAAAAACCCTTGCTATCAATGAAAATAACATTTATTTGTACAAATTAACATTCATTCTTTACTCCATTTATGGTGCATAAAATGCAATCTCTAATGACAAAATTATAGAATAAAAAAGAAAAGAAAAATAATGAAACACCAAAGATATTTTATGACGCTAAACCTTGAGACCTAGGCATCTTGATGACAAGGAATAAAGTAGGGTGAGATAAAGGTCAATAATACAATAAAAATCCCATTTATTCATTCAACCTTTATTCAATTTTGGGATCTATTTTTTCTAACTTTTTATACCTCAAATCAAGAAAATTTGTACATTAAAATAGGAGATAATATATATATATACACAAAATTGAGTTTGCATAAAAATAATATGTAGCGTACATTTTATATAAAGAATAAAAAGCAAAAACCAAAACTTCACAGACCTATATCTAATAAATAAAAGCTCAAAATGCATCAAAATAACTTCTAATTGTATATAACTTGTAATAAGCTGTTTAATGAAGGTGGTTTCACTTAATTTAGAGCTAATATGCAAAATATAGGTTTTGGACCCCTATTGTATAATACACCCGAATACAATATTCATTTTATTTATTCTTTATTATTTTTACAATTTTATATTTTTATAATATTTAAATAATATTTATAGTATAGGTACATATTTAGAATCGAATAAAACCATAAAGAAAATACAAAAAAATAAGTATACAAAATATATAGAGAAAACACCTATATCTATACATATATAATTTATATCCCTATTTGTTAAAATTTCTGAAGAACATCATAAAAACAAAAATAGAAATATATTTATGTACATAAAAGTAATTTATAAATATATAATATAAGATTAAAATAATAAAATAATAAAATAAAAAAAATAAAAATAAATCAAAACATAAATGAATATACCTATAAATACACCCTTCGAAATTAACTTATAGTAAATGAGATAAAAAAATAAATAAAAATCATATTAAAATTCTACATAAAATAATAAATATCTTTTATTTTATGCCCAAAAAATAATAAAATCATTTACTATAATTAATTAATTAATTTTGAATAAATGGGATGTTTTCTTCTTTCGGCATGTGTGGACCAATCACAGCCCGAGGTTCGTTGACCCCTGGTCAACTGCCATCCCAGTATGTCCAACATGACTCGTGCCTCTTTTCTACTGATTTATGCCCTTTTTCCTAGGCTTCTCATCCATCATTATCATAGACTAATCATGCAAAGATCAACGTCAACCATCAATGATCCACGCTCAAACCCCAAATTCTTTGTGTATACCTTCGATTCATCCTAAATCACCAGTCAATAAGGATCTTCAACTTCGTCTAAACCCCTCTGCCTCCTACCTCTGTTTTGATACTTCTCTAGGCCTTGAATTCCCCCATCGTGCATGAGTGTATGTTCCTGGTGATAATCGGAGAAACCACTATCGGACATGCGAGTCCACGATGAGCCATTATGCAATAAATGTTATTGCAAATATCATTCCCTGATGTGAAATAAAAATTAAATAATTTACATAAAAGGTCCTTTAGTACAATTAAGGTTACGTACCATGGCCATATTAATGATCATACAATTGTTGATTCAATTGTTGAATGATAGAGGCTTGTGCTTGGATGAATATCTAAAGAATTAGATTGAGGACTCATAAAGCACCTTCAAATGACTAGTAAGAGAGGATTTACAACCAGAGAAGGAGATGGTAATCTTTTCTCTAAATGTTGATATCTAACCGACCTCTTGATGCAGGTCCTCTGCATAGGAATAGAGATTCAGAGGTGTTAGATTAGTTAGGTCAAAGAGTTGACTTAACGAGATCGAGATAACCAAATTCCAATGTCATATGCTATCAAGATATAGGCACACATCCTCTGACCGAAGATAGATGTGTTACTATATGTCTGAGTATGTACATTTGGCAGAACAATAGCTTGATGACCTAACCAAGGTCTATACACCGGCTCTCTGGTGTGCATGCAATGGTATATGACTAATACGGTACCTCAAAGGGATCATACAGGTTCATTTACTGAATCGGAAGACATGAGCTCACTCATGAGATATTGTAAGAATAAATTCTATGCATGGTCATCTTGCTTTGGAAGCTTGAATGAGTTTGTATGTTTGATATATGCTTTGGAAAAGTATATGATCAACACCTAGGTATGATATATGATTTTGGAAAGCATATGATCGATACCAACACCCAATGACCAAATGAGAAACTTAATGATAAAACTCCGAAGGAGACAGTCTAAATAGATCTAAAACTTTGGGCTTATTCTTGGTCATCCAATGTACAGGATGTATAAGTATTTGGAATACCTGAGGGTGATGTGATCATAAACGATTGTATAACCATGACGCATCCATTCCAAGGGAGTTATGAAATGGGTCTAGATTTTAGTGACTCCTCTCAGTAGAGATGTAATCAGATCTTGGTCCAAATGTTGGACAGTGATCTGAATGTGATTCAGATGCAATGAGAATATTATATTGGCGGTCTTGATTTAATCAAGCATCTATGAGAGGTCTGCAAGATCTGGATTTGAGATGTGATCTCAATATCCAAGACACTATACATGGAACAATACAATCAGCCCATCCTTGTCTCCAAGTATCCGTGGAGAAAGCACATTACCTTGAAAGAGGTCATGGATAATTTTATTATTGATATTATATATCCGAGCAGTGAGAAAATTAATAATTAAATGTGATTTAATTATCAGGAATAGTATGAACTTGATTCATATTATGAGGAGAGTTATCTGAGATACTTAAATGTGGTCTGATTATCAAAGATGTGAATAATATGAATGTCATTCATATTATTTGAGTACATGAGAATATAGATCCAAGGCGATTAAATGTGGTTTAATTATCATGGATATGAGTAATGTGGATTGCACTATCCAATTATTCTTATATACTATAAATGTGATTTATAATATATCAGAGATGACCTATTGTGATTTATATTTCTTAATTAATTATGGATGTGAATTGGATGCACATTGGATAATTAATTAAAAATATAATTTACATTTTATTTTGGGATGTTAATGTGATTCATATTTTTCCAATAGCATGATTGCAATGTTCACAAATTAATTATGAATTTTTTTTGAGATAATTTACAACAATTTTTTTTATAAATCTTGGAGATATCATGAGGTAATGAGATCTCATGGTATAATGAGATCTCATGAGATGATTGGGTGGCCATCCACCTTTTTAGTGGATATGGTAAATCTTCTCATTATCTCTAAGATTGATTATTTAATTTGATTTAAAATTAATTTATATTGATCGATTGATATATATTAAATTGAATTAATTATTGTTGTATTTTCACAAGAAGATCATGGCCATTAAAAGAAAAACAAATCAATCTCATCTATTGGTTTCATGTTGTCCACGGATTGAGATCAATGGATCCCAAAATACTATTTAAGAAATGGCACCCTTTTCTCTTCGATACACATCAATCAATATGATATCTCCCATTATCTTTCTACACACCTAGTATCTCTTCTTCTCTCTCATTGTGGTCGTCCACCATGGAGCCATATTGAGAGTCACCATCATCGCAGCATCGTCGTTATATTACCCAATTGTTTACATGTGGATCTCTGTCTCCTTTAGTGCACCACGCTCATGAAGAAAACGTTGTATCTCATGTGACGAGATCAGGGGATTCATTGCTTGGATCATCAACATGGATTGCGAGGAGCACGCGTCTTATCAACGCGCTCGCAAGCGTATGCTCCCTTGGATCGACCTTGAGACTAGAGGTCTCTTCGTTTAGAGACTCTATCCAACAACGCTTCAAGAGGTAACTGTAGAACTTGTTTGTGGTTTAGATGAAATTACTCAAAAAGTGTTCTTGGATCATGTGATTTCATCAGATTAAAATTTTTTAAATTCCACTGTCTGGAGCAATTAGTGCGACTAGTCGCTCATGATCGCATTCGATGCAATCCTCATGCTTCCAAGATGCGCTTAAGGATTTTCTCATATCCTTCAAGTGGTATCAGAGGTAGATAGGAGGTTTTGGATACGATCCACAAACCTAAAAAGACTTAGGTTCATTAGGGCTTGTAAAAATCTTATCACATTTCATTCTTATCGCCATGTTTTGTGATTATTTTCGACCCTATTTTAGATGTTTAAACACAAAGTTATCATTTGGATAATGTTACTCATTATAAGGAAACTGTGAGATTTGAGTTTGTGTGAGTTGGAATCCGATAACTCAAGTTATGATCCTTTTAATGATCATATATCCACTATTTTGGGGATGGAGAATCTTGACGTAATTAAAGGATTAGTTACTATTTTGAAACATATGGAAATGTGTGCTAATCACTTGTTTCTATTATGAATCAAATTAGCAAACTCTAGAAACTTACTTTGAATTTTTTGGATTTAAAGTGATTGATATATGACAATTTTAGTGAGTGAGGGTCACTACAGGAAATTACGATTCTTAATCAGGAACCTTGTGATTGTCATTTAAGAAATTAAAAGTGAAATTAATGGTTAATTTCATGTAATATTTATGGATAAATATTTGATAAATATTTGATGATAATTATTTCCTTAAATGAGATGTCCTTAACCAATAATTGATTAGATATGATCTAGATCACAAACTGGTTACATGATATACTTTGCAACAATCGGAGTTGCTTGAATATGATTGGGTATTTGTTTAGCGAATTTCTTTATAATTAAAATGGTTTTGATTATTACTATATGGTATAATTTCGGTTGAATAACTGATTACCATCTCAAGCACAAAGTGATCGATTTTGCATTATCCTTGCCCGAGGTGGATTTGGTGTCTAGTCGAGGAGCGTTGGGGTAGCAGGTTGCCCTATGAGCGATCGCTCCCACTCCCTTTGGTACTTGCCATGATAGCAGGTAGGGAAGGGATATTGATTGAGAGATCATGATGTATTTTTTATAATTATTAAAATTCAATATAATACGTATTTGAGATAATACCATATTTCAAGTAACAACAGAGAATGTGTGTTGGATATTAATTGAATCATTACTTTAATATGATTAAATTATTTGGAATCCAATAAAAATTAACACTCTATTATGAATAGAGTTGTTATTTTCCTTGGAAGAATAAATTTTGTGAATATGATTCATTGTAATTAACTAGAATTTAAATATGATATAGAGGATCACATAAGTGACATCCACGGTCTCACGTCAAGGCGAAGGGTTCCATCACCAGGGATTATATATAGGAGATGCTTGTCAGAAGTGACAGGTACTACATACAAGTGCATCTGGATCAGGTGCTTTGCTTATCGAAAGAGTAAGGCCAAATGCATAGTGAATCCAATATCGAGTCCTCATATTATTGAGGCAATGTTAGATTGCACATAGAGAGTGCTATTCTTGTTGACGGTTTATTCAATTAATGATAGGTCAACATCACCTTAGGGGTGGTGAGTCCGAGTGTTGAAGACCAACTTGGGAATGCAGGTTGGACTTGCAAGGAGGAATGTGTTCCCTCTTCTTTCTATCGTACTTACAGGTTCTCATATTATTGGGATGTGTTAAAGATAAGAAAGGAGATCCTAGATCTTGCCTGAGATATAATGGTAAGTATATCTCTTACATTGAATGTGATTAAGGGAATGGACTTTCAATGTTGACAAGGAAAGATAATTTTGATACAAAATCCCCAAATCAACGTAATATATATATATGCAAATTTCTTATTCAGATAATACTTCCTTAAACCCACTTATACTCAATAATAACCATTAAATTATCATGTACTGGATCCATGATTAAGATATTGTACTTGCAGTTAGACACATAATATATGTGTTTTCAATATGCAAGTTCCTCATAGTAATGAGGAACGACACATAAATAGACAATGGGACAACAACCTAGGTTTTGTGTGTCTCTATGAGATGGATTTCCCATCAAATGTACTTTGGATGTGACATTTCGATGATGATCGTAATTGTCAAATAATCCTTATAAAATATAAGAAAGTGTTCTAGCATACAAATGTGCTCTCGACAGTTAATCATGAATAACATGGTTCTCTGCATGATACAGAAAGATAACTCTATAATAGATGATGTATGCAAAATGTTTGAGTACCTATATGAACCAAAATCTGTTAAAGGTTAGATGGATGTAGATACGATGAGTGTCATCATTCTACTATCTATACTCTAGTCATTCATGAAGCTTTATAATATTCATATTGTATGAATTAAATGAAGCATGCATAGATGTTGAAATACTCCTATGTTGGAACCTTTTGAATACAACATAAGAGATCCCTTGTCTTAAGCAATGGTTGTTTATAGATGAAGGGAGCACACTGGAAGCATGGGTCTGACCCGGGTGAGAAGGAAATTCAAAGAGTTAACTATACTTCTATGAATTCCATATGACATCCAAAGAATTGGACAAATACCAATACCGCAATAAGCTAATGTACCGATAGTGTGACTATCTAGACTATCTAGGATCCTTAAAGAAGGACTCAGATAGTCCATCGGAATAATGTACATGTAATCATTGAAATTGACTTTCTTATTTGATAAGATCAAAGTATATTAATGGAATGTCATTCTTCTAATAACACTTGCAATTGGTTTTATATATTTTAGAAGACTAGAAAAATTGAGCTTAAGGTTTAATAGTCATACACATGGATGTTGATGCAATGGTTGCAACAATCTCTATTGGATAGATAGACTTCATATTTCAGTGGGAGAGCCCTTAGTATTAGAAAATGTCTCTATGACCGAGATATTAAAATACACTCACTATTTATGTCTAAATGTTAGGAATAAACATGAATTCCCGAATAGATCTATCATAAAGGTTTATGATGCATATATTTCAGAAAGTAGTTTAACATCTAGAGGACTCTATTGAATTAGAAAATTAATGAATGGTTCATTAACATCTCTAATACTGAAAGTTAAACCTTATAAGATCAATAGGAGGATAAAGATCATTTGACAATGATTTGGCATCAAGTCTTGGACATTTATCTCTTGATTTTATCAATAAACTAGTAATATATTGAACTTTAGATTGTCTAAAGCTTCAAAACTTACATACTTGTGAATATTGTATTCAAAAGCAGGAATTATCTAGTACTCCCTTCTTTGAGAATGGTGCAAGATGCTAAGGTAGTCAAGTTCTCATACATATTGATGTATGTGGATCATCTGTATCATAATAAACATTCATGATATGTGATATCATTTGATAATTATTTGTGATTTGAAATTTCTTCCATACATCTTTGAAACCTTTGAAATGTTCAAAGATTTCATAATTTTGGTTTAGATTCCATGTTTGAAGGAAAATGAAATGAATTTGATCTAATTAAGGTAGTCATTACCTATTAGATGAATTCGTGGAATACCTTATGGAGAAAGGAATATCATTCCTATCTCACTCTTCCTGATACACCTAAACTCAATAGAGCTGTAGGGAGATACAATTGATCATGTATGACATGATTTGATCAATGACGAATCTTAGCATAACTACCTCTTAGTTTTCAGTTATATATGTAGTAGAGACTATAATATATATCCTTAATAAGATTCCATGTAAATATAAACCCGAACATCCTCATAAGCTATGGTTTGGAACCTACCCTTGTGTTTGACACTTGAGAATTTAGGGTTGCTTGGTCCATGAACATGTCATGGATGCAAGTAAGCTGGAATATAGCATAAGAGACTACTACTTCATTAGGAAAATAAAAGATGGTAGTGGATAACTATTTTATGACCTTGAGATTCTTAAAAGATTTCATCTCTAAGGTTATGATTCTTAGAGGATGACTCTCTTGAGAATCAAGATGAAAATGAAGTAAAGGAACTCATTTAGTCTTGAGATGATAATGAGACTCCTGAAATCAGAAACTAAAAGGATAATTAAATATGAAACACTCATACCTCTTCAGATGAGTTTGAGGATTGTTTCTATGTGTTAGAGAAATATCACAATGATCTTACTTCATTTGATGAAGCTTCTGAAGATCATGACATGGGAAGATGGATGTTAGCAATAAAGTCTAAAGTATACTCCATATAAAATTGTTGCATATGTACCCTTGAGGATCAACCTATATGGGTATGACCTGTTAAGGTGTAAATGGATCTTCAAGATAAAGAGGGAACTTGATGATAAGGTAGATACCTTCAAACCACTAATTGTATCCACAAGATACATATGAAGAGAAGGCATCGCTTGTGATGAGACTTGATCTTCAGTGACCTTGCTTAAACCCATCAGAATATTGCTAACTATATCTACAAATTGACTTTGACATCTTCAAGATGGAAGTCACGATTGCATTCCTCTATGAATATCTCTCCGAGGATATTCATATGAAGTAGTCCTAGGGATTCATGGTTGAGGAAAGTAAGGTGTGCAAGTTGAATAACTCCATCTATGGACTCAAATAAGCTTCTTGTAGTTGAAACATAAGATTTGATGAAATTATAAATATTATAATTTCAGATAGAATCTCGATAAACCATGTAAAGCTTAGTGGGAGTTCCATTGTGTTCATCATGATAAATGTAGATGATATCGTAAACATTTTGAATGATATAAGGATGAAAATGAGTGTTTTATAATCTGGCTATTTCATGCCTTGAGATATGATATCAAGGATACCTCTTGGATCGTTGTTCTGAAGGTGTTCAAAAGCAAAGAGAAGAGGGTATCGGGATCGTCACATTTATAGTACACCTTGGACATATTCCATTCTTGGAAAAACCCATGGATGGCTTCCTTCCCTTAAGATATGATACTGCCCTATCTAAAGGGATAACAACTCAAAGAGTTGAGGAAGTGAATGCTAGCACTACTTACCCTTGTGCATCAGTTACGAGAAGCTGAGTGTATGCTAGATGTGTACAAAAGATAGATGACTGCCATGCAATGGGAGTAGTAAACTAGTACCAATCCTACTATGGAGATAAAACACTTAGTTGCATTAATAACAATATCTTCAAATACGACAAGATTTTTTAAGATAATGATCTCAAAGTCTTATCTTCAAGAACTTAAGACTTTATAGACAATGAGCTAAAAGGTCTTAAATGCAGATACCTTAGGATATAGAGATCTCTAGGAATATTGGTATTTTGATAAGGATAATGGAAAATACATACTGGTGATAATAATTATTGAGTTGTAGGGTCAATGACACTATTGAGTGTTGGTTGCATAAGATGCAACATTCACATTGGATGAGATCACTTTTACTATGAGATATGCAAGTGTCGTAAAAGGACTTGGTGTAGTCTATTGGGAACAGAGTGAATGATCATCTTACCTAGTTATTTTATAAACCCTAAACCCTATTTTTATAAATATCCTATTATTGTCACATGAGTGTGGGTTCAAAGCTTGGCCCATTAATGGATCTTTGGGCTAGTGGGAGATTCTTGGACATGTGAGCCCACGACTAGCCATTATGCAAGAAATGTTATTGCAAATATCATTTCGTAATTTGAAATGAAAATTAACTAATTTGCATAAAAGGTCCATTAGTATAATTTGCATAAAAGGTTCAGGAAACTACCCACCATATCACCAAATACAAATAGAGTACATCACTGGAATGTAGTGGGGGCATTTCATAGCTCGAATGACATTCGTTAGAAAGCGTATGTCCCAAATGGACATGTGAGCATAATCTTCTCTTGGTCTTCAGCCGTGATTGTAACTTGATTTTATCCAGAATATTCATCCAAGAAGTAGAAGTATTCCTTCACGCCCAGTCTCTCGATAATTTAGTCAATGATGGGCAATGGCAAATGATCCTTCTTTGTGACAAGGTTCATACATCTGTATCCAACATAGACTCACCATGTGGTCGACATTCTGGTTGGAATCTCCTCTCCTTTGTCATTGGTAACGATGATGATGCCATACTTCTTGGGTACTACGTTCAGGAGACTCATCCATTTACTATTATAGATGGGATATACGAATCTCATATCACACCATTTCTTAATTTCTTTCATAACAACCTCCCGGAGGTTTGGATTCAGTCTCCTCTGGAATTTATAGGAGGGATTTATGTCATCTTCAAAAGAAATGTAAAGCAAGCATAAGGAAGGATTGATCCCATATTTAATTCAAGAACTTTCATCAGCCAAGATTCTTGGTCTTCAATCAGATAAGCATTAATTATGACCGGATACATATTTGTTTCTCCCGTAAGGAAGACGTACTTCATGTTGGAGGGTAGAGGTTTGAGCTCTGGTGGAGTGGGAGCTACTTTAGTGGTGACTTCGATGATCACTGCAGACATTGATTGTTTCATCTGTACAGTGTCCACCTTTGGCAGTTCAGCTTCTTTGTTCAATGATTCCCAAAACTTTTCAATAATGACTACTTGATTGCAGAAATCCTCGATAATATGCTCTTTGTATTCTAGCCTTAGGGGGCCCATAAGGAATTCATCAAGTGCATCAACAAAGATCTCATCATCATTTATAGAGGGGAATTATAGTGCTTCCTACACTGCTTTCTTGAGGAAGAGAAATTCGTGGACTTCGTTGCCCATTAATAGATTTGTATCTTGAATTTCCATAAGAAAGTCATAGTCTTCAAAGAAGTTAGGTGCAAGCACACCACATCAGATGCAACCTCTGCTGGTTTGGGCTCAGGAATGGTTTCTATCTTTACTTTATTGCTACTGGAGCTGAATGTAATCTCTCCATTGCCCTAATTCACTACTGCCTCAGTTACCTGGAGGAACGACCAACTAAGGATGATGGGGGTGTGGAGACGTCCATGTATAGCACAATAAAATCAACAAGGAACAAAATCCCTTGAATACTAACGATCACATCCTTCAACATGCCCCTAGGCTACTTGACTAATTTGTTTAGGAACTGCAGAATCATCTTGGTTGGTTTAAGTGGTCCTATCTTGAATTCTTTGAGTAGAGATAATGACATAAGATTGATAGAAGATCCACTGTCGAGCAGTGTTCACTCAAACTCCTGATTGAACATATTGCACCTAATGAGTGGTGCTCCCTTGTCTTTCTTCTTATTTTGAAGATTGTTGATGGAATTGACAATTTCCATGGTGAGGATGTGTTTTTCATGTCTTCCATTCTAGATTCTAGAGTTGTGAGGCTGAGGCTGGCACCTTGTTGTACACATCTCTTTAAGTTATTTTTTTATTGTTGGCATGTACTCCATGACTTTCATCAATGGCATATTCAAGACCAATTTTTGAATGATTTCCACATTCCATATATCAGACAAAGCACTTTTCATATTTTAATTTGTTTGGTCTATTTCATTGCTTAAGGAAATGGAATATGTACATAATTAAAAAATTCTTCATTCAAAATTTTATCCAAATCAATGTTTACGTGTAGATGGCAAAAATATGTAAAATCATCTACAATTACAAGTAGTGGACCAAAATGTGCATGCTCGACTTTGTTGGATGGATCTAGATCTATTACATCTACGAGAGTCTCAAAGGCTGGCTGGTCTCCATCAGGTCTAGTGTTGTTGCTGTCTTTTTAGATTTTTATACTTTCTTTATTTTTTTGTTCTACACATGGTGCTTGTTAAAAAATGTCTTCCACTCCTACGCTTGCCTGGCCGAGACTCGACATCAGATGCAAGATGTTTTCCCTTCATTGTAGCAGACGACCAAAGTGTTCTAAAACTCCTAATAGTTACAATGTTAGATATAAACAAGTTATTTTCATATGAATTGGGTAGAAAATCGCAAGCTACTCCTTGCGCTAAAAACTATTTGAGTTGGTCTCAACCTAGCTTGGAATGTCGGTTTTCGAAGCTGATCTTTTGGCTCATTTTAGCCATATTCTTCATTAATTATTAAAAGTAATCAAGAGACGGGTTTACCATTGCGGTCTTAGAAGATTTTCCTTGATAGACCCTCTGACTCTGGTAGTACTCATGAGACTACTGCTGGCACCTCTGAGAATAGTGGTGAGGAGTACTTGAAGAATACTGTTGGTGTTAGTGAGAGGAGTAAGAGTTCTGATGTTGAGAAGCCGACTGCTACTGGTGATACTGGGGCTACGAGAAGTTCAGATGATATCCCTTCCTCCAGTTGTTGCCATGCTGCGGAGGCTGTTGGTATTGGGATTGGTAGGGGTAGAATCTCCTTCCTCCCTGCTGTTGCTGGTGGTATGGCTGGTTGGTCGAGTTTTGACCATGAAATTGTCCCTAAGGATGGATCAACTACTGTTCATTGTCCCACACACCATTTACTTCTTGGATTAGCGACAAGGATGGACAAAACTACTCCTGGTACACTAGATGAGGCTTGGGTTGATAAAATACCATATGCGTCTGCGGCTGCTGTGGCTGCTACTTAGGGGCCTGCACATAGTAGACACGCTGGATAAGCTGAGATAACAGAGGGCTTGGCTAAGGAGGTTGTGTATGTGCATGCTTCTTCTTCTTAGAAGGAGTCTCGATGGTAGTAGACACAAAGTTACAATCATTTATGGTCCTGACAAGTAACTCTAGTTGTGTGGCAATCTGATCGAGCTTGTCTTGGCATGGAGTTTGCTCCCAGCAATATATCCATCCCTACCCCATCGCATCAATCCCACGAGCCTCTTATCCATTTTATTCTCGTTTGATCGTAGTAGGAGGAAGTCAAACAAAATAAAATAGAAAAACTCACATTGGGTTTGAGTTTAGGGATAATCAGCCTCGAATTGATGACTTCCACCACGTCAAGGTGGCAAGACTTTCCTATTAGAATAGTTCGTTCGAAGGGATCCCCTGTTCTTCCATAAAATATTATGTTTTTTCTCGGATACTCAGGTTCAAATACCCATGGATTTGAGATATCTACTTTGGACAAGTGGCTCCCTATAATGCTCAAGTTGGAGCTCTCATCCTTGTCCTCTACATAAGTCGTCATATTGACAGGCTTGTGACTGGCTATGGGCACCTTCATGTAAGCACGTAACAAGGATTTAGTGGCCTCTCCCTCGACCATCTCCTCAAAAATATCCCATACAACATCCTTGTCTTTGTTAAAGTGCAAGCCACCACATGCGACACCAATCAATCATTGACTTTCAAGTGTCAGCCCATCAAAACACTGCTAAACCAGACTAGTCTTCAAAATTTTGTGGTGGGGACACTTCTCCTACAAATCTTTAAATCTTTCCCACACTTAATGAATCGTCTCATGGGGCTGCTGGATGAAATTGGAGAGCATGTGCGCAACTGATTCAAGCGACCGAGAGGCTAAAACTTGTGGAGAAATGCAGACTTCAGCTACTCCCATGTGGTCGCTACCTTCCCCAGATGATTCACCCAATAAAGGGACTTGTCTTGGAGGATGGATAAGAAGGCAATCCTCTTGACCACCCCCAGATGAATCTTGGGGTAGTGTGTTGCTGTACAGATGCAGTCGAACTATTGCAGATGGATGTGAGGTTCTTTTATTGTGTTCCTGTAGATGGACGGGAGTAGAGACAAGAATTGTGTCTTTAGCTCATAGTGGGCATGGATTGGTGGAATTTGAATCCTCTTGGTGAGTTTGCTTTAGAGTGGGCTTTTACGGTAGTCTTGCATTTCCTTTTTCACCACAGGGCCACCTACTAACAGGTTATCTTCTGCATTCTCCGTATTCAGATCATCGTCTTTGTTTAATTCATCCTCTCCTATGGCTTCTCTCTCATCGATCCTCCTCCTCAAATCATTAAGCATTTCTTGAACAGTAACCTAGACTAACCCTTGATTCGTTAACTACTACTAAATCTTTTGGATTGATGCTAGGAGCTGGCTATTGACATCTTTCTGCATGGTATACTGCCCATCACCATGTTTTGGCTACTCGGTTGAGCTGTGGTCCCTTTCCTTTTCATATAGGAGCCATTTTTGGATCTAGATGTAAATATGGATCTAGATCAGGTTCTCGATCTGCATGGTTGAATAAACCCTAATCAGTCTTTGTTTGAGCACTGTATGCTGACATAAGTATGGAATTAGGATCAATCCCATATGGTTGCGAATGGAGCACATGACATTGACTGCAATCGATCTCCATCCACAAAGGGTTGATTATGGGACAAGAGTAATCCTGATTTATTAGAAGAGGAAGAGCCGGCTCAGGCTGCAAGTCCATCTTTAACAACAGATTTGTTGGAGAAAGGCAAGTAATAAAATGTAAAGCCTTGAACTTGGCATATCTCGGATCTTATATAATAAGATCCGGCTCGTAAAGAGGAAACCGGCAGAATTTGTTTCGCGTGAATCGGACTTCGTTTCGATTTGTTATGAATTTCGGAAGAAAGAGAAGGAAGGCTAAGATGTCATTAATCCATAATGACTGTCATTAAGACTAATTAAACATGATTAAAGAAATTAATGACGATTGAAAGCCGCTAATGATCATTAGTAAACACTAATCAATAGTTAACAAAAGATATGCGTAAGCCGCGGAAGTTAAATCGCGATTAGTGAAAGTTAATCACGATTAGTGCTAATTAAGCGTCATTAGCGAATCTAGAATCCTCTAGAATGTTCTAACTTAAGCTCCAAGTTTGGGAGAAGTTTTGGCTAAAACCATGGGCCAAAACCATGGGCCGCTAAACCATGGTTAAGGTCTAAACCATGGTTTTCTACCATGGTTAGTGGTTTTCTGGGGCCTATAAATAGACCCCCCTACCCATTCATTCTCTACAACTTACACTACCACCACCCCAAGGGCTAGGGTCGAGAGGTTGGGAGGAGGAGTGGGAGGCGAGGGAGGAGCGCTAGCGAAGCGCTGCCGGGAGAACGTGGAGAAGAAAGGTATGATCCTCTCTTAGTTGCTTCGTAAGCTAGGCTTTCAATTCATACTCTTGTTCTTCCAAGTTTTGTTTTTGATTCATATTTCTTTCCGATTCGTTTTCCTGTTGTGGTTCGAGGAGAAATCTGTGTAACACCCTACTTAGGTGCGGGCGGCTATGCACGTCAGTGACCCTGTGATTCGTCACACGTTCACTCATCTAAGACGCGTGGTGTCTACCGATTCTCCATCGTTTATGTTTCTATTCTTCGTATTATGCTTTTATAGTTATTTCGATGGAGAAATCTGTGTAATACCCTACTTAGGTGCGGGTGGCTGTGCACGTCAGTGACCCTGTGATTCGTCACACGTTCACTCACCTAAGATGTGTGGTGTCTATCGGTTCTTCATATCTTGTTGTTGAGTATATTCTTTCAGTTTCATTGTTATTTTCCTCTCGATTGATTTTATAGAGGAAACTCTTTTCGTTTTTATTTTGAAATATGTCCCGATATAAGGGGAAACTCTGTCAAAATTTTCCGAGAAATATATCCCGATATAAGGGGAAACTCTGCCGAAATTTTTCGAGAAATATATCCCGATATAAGGGGAAACTCTGCCGAATTTCTAAGAGAAAATATGTTCTTGACGTTCTTCGTGTTCTTCGCGTTCTTCGTTCGTTCTTCGCGTTCTTAACATGTTCTTAACTTTTTGATACGAAAAATGAAATTCGATCTTTTCAGGAGCCTTAAATTAGTCTTTCTAAAAACGAAACTCGATAAAACCTTGCATACACGAGAGAGAGCTCGATTAGGTAACGAAATCCTTCTTTTTGCTGTTGGGTTTTCATACGAAATTATTGAAATTCTTGATTTAGTGTTCTTTGCTACGAAGAACCCTAATTTTGGCTATTTTTGAAAAAGTCTGAAGAATTGCTTTGTAATTCCCACTAAAATAAGATTTACACATCAAATTGATGCGTTGGCTCTGAAAGTTAGGGTTTGGGAGTTAAAATAGGCATAAATAGGAGTATACATATGGTTATGAATAATATATATGTGAGTCGATACCAAGTATTGCGGTTTATGCAAATCAAAGACTTAACGAAAGAATTACATCATGTGAATTGGTGTGATTTGAGTTGGATCCTGAAAAGGATCATGTGTCACGATAAGGATGACTGGGAGTAGTACTACAGGTCGGGCATGCAACCTGTAGGTTGTCGGAAGGAACCCGTATTGGCATTTCCCTACCTAGGTGGTACACGGTTGCCCTGTTATGATAAGTGCGTACAAATTGAATGTTTTGCAATGCGTGGTACCGGGAGCCAATATATTCGGGTTGGAACGACGGAAGATTTGGTCGTGTCACGTGGAGGCACGAGTGGTTCAATAGCGGCTGGGTCACGATAACATGTATTTAAAGCCGCTAGGTTATATGATTAAATGTTAGCCTGAGGTTTTAAGCAACCGAGTCCTCGAGGACGGTGTGCTCATTTGATTTTCCAGGCTGAGGGTTGAGACCCTGTTTAATAAAAGAAAAGGAAATTGTCAGGGTAGTATTGGAGGATTGGTTGAGGCGATGTGCGGCGGCATAAGCTTACCAAGATCAACACAATCTCCAATCCCGAAGCATCCACATCTTCGGAGTCCAAGAATGGTGGGGTTCCCCTGGACTAATCCCTGATGTGGAATAGAAAGGAATAGGACTTAAATTAATAAAAAGGAATGAAATATTGTGATATCAAGTTTTGAAAAAAAATTACACAATTTATTTGCTTTTCTCTTCTTCGTTACTTAGCATTCGCTAAATTTTATCCTATGATTTATGGAAAACCCAACAGGTATCGGTGAGCCATAGCAAGGACTTTAAAAATTCATCCGGCTTACATACTAGACATCCAGCCAGCCACAGTAGCTTTACTCTTTAAGGTAGTTAGTAATCTTTTGTATATTTTCCTTTCAAGCTGATGTACATGTAATGGTTATAGTGGGACAATGTATCCTCTAAACTTTATTTTGTGAATGGAAAAGTGTTGAAATACTTTCTTCCGAGTATTTTTATTTGCAGTATATTTCTGAATGTTAGTTGTGATTGCTGAATAAATTATTGCTGAGTAACCAGATCCGGATATGGGAGGATCCGACGGCCCAGGAAACGGGGTCGTTACATAAAATAAGGGAGGATCAGGGAATCCAAGGAGAAGTTCACAATATCCAAACGGGTGTCCTGGAGATTGCCCCATATTATTGGAGATGTCAGCATCACAGAATCGATATGGGTGTTAGTGGAGTCCCGACTAAACCATATGTGGGATGACATCTATGAGTGTCAAAAGGAGATAGATGATGGATGAAAGATATATAGATAAACAAGAAATAAAAGGGGTATAAAACAATAGATGGCTCAAGTAGGCAGGGTCAAACAGGAAAAGAAATCGACGAAGTAAAAAATGGTGTAATGACACAATATTTTTTATCTTGACCTTAACAAAACTAATTATTCCAACCACAATACAATGGATTGACTAACTCGACCCGTGATGCCGTGAAGGTTCGGTGATTATCTTTGTAAGTTTTAGATTGTTTTTTACGCAATAATCTTTCCATGAGTCCTTAAGCGCTAATCTTCTAGGAGAGAGACACTATCAAAAAAGTATCTCATACTTATCTTACTCATTTGTAACCTGTATCCTGTACTTTTTGAGGTCCTTGTGTCTAGATCTAGATTTCCTACTCAACTAAATAATAAGAGTCAAAACATCATTAGCAGCGGCGCAAATAATTCGAATAAAGTCCGCAACGGAATCACCCGTGAGTGGTCAAGAGCCTATTCAGACGTGGGACGATGAGACAGACAGTCTTGTAAAGGCATGGCCTAAGCTCGAATACTTCAGAAATTGTTGATGTTCTACACAAGGTGAGAGCATTATCGACGACAAAGTCCTACTTGCTCATGTACGATAACAACGTCGGTACTTCAGAAATCAAAGCGTACAACAAGGCAATATCCAAGATGTGTTTTTGGCTCTAATCCTTAAAATAGTGCTCTCTCACTACGAAGAACACCTCCTTCCCTCAATAGTACCTGAAAACAATGAGGTCTTTGCTCACCTAATGCAATGATTCCAACTAATCATTTTTATTTAGCTCAAGTGTTTTTAGTATTCTTTTTTTATCACTTGCTTTAAGTAGATTCAATACAAGCACTTAACATTTTTATTGATTTTCCTTTTTCTTAGGTTTTCAAAATCAGAGGGAGAAGGTGGGAATGCAAGGCAAGTCAAAAACAATGACAAATTATCAGATAGAAGACTCATGGTGATTCCAAACTCTCTCCATGTGGGGTTCAAGGAAAAAAATTTTAAACCAAATCTATATGAAAAATGAAACGATGAAATCGTAACAAGATAATGAAGTTCTATTAGCATAAAGAACTAAATGTCAGACCCTAGAATAATCACCCAAAAGTTCGATCTTGGAGACAACGCTATATGGTGGCTCTCTCAATGCTCGATGAACACTCTAAGTTTTAAGAATTATTTTTTGAGATAAGTCCAATCGTAATATAATCTATAGGAAAATAAATTGCCTTAGGGATGCGGACTTAGCTATTGAGCGATCACACCTAGATATTAGGGCTCAATCACAGAAAACAAATAAAACAAAGACAGAACAATCAAAACACAGGAAATAAAGAAAATAATGGCAATGAAAATCACAAAAAAAACTCGTTAGCCCCCAAGTGAACATACATTTGGAAATTGGGCTCGAGTGTCCAAGAGTCCAAGTACATGTATTATTACAAATTTAACGAATAAAAAATAAAGAACTCTCTCACCAAAAATAAAACAAAAAAACTATGCTAAATTCTTCTCTCTCTATTACTCTCTCCCCTTAGTTCACAAGTAGAAGGACCGAGTCTTCTCCATCTGGGTGCCTCAACCACCTAGGCGATCACCGTCGTCTCGAAGTCTCTCATAATAAAAATATAAGAGATAAATATTATCACAATAAAAAATTATATAAAATAAGAGAGAAAATAAATAAGAAAAAAATAAAGGAAAAATGACCTAAAATTCTATCCCATGTGTTTCTCCCCCGACAATGACACCATTTGATGAATAGAGAAATCGATGGGTCTAAAATGAGCCTCACAAGGCGAGGACTCACTCATTGTAGTGAATTATCAAAAACCGTGTTTAATCAACAATTAACTCACACAAGAAAATAAATCAAGAAGAGGGTAAAAATTAATTATACCCTATAATGAAATGTATAATGGACAAGTACAATAGGGGTCAAACTCAGGGAACAATGGAGAATCGACAATCAAAATTTACTGAAAGAAGACAATAAATGATTTCGAGTTTTTTGGGATTTCCTTATTTTTATGGTTTTTTTAATTATTTTTTAATTTGTGTTTTACAGTTTCATAATTATAATTTTATTATTTTTATATCCCTTTTGTATTTCCTGATAATTTTTATAACAATTGATAATGATAATACAAGTATAGATAGCTATATATAGAGACAGATGGCTTTTATAATTATATATATATAGCTATAAATATTAAAAATTCATGAAAAATCATATTTTTTGATTATTTATATTTTTATTTTTTTGTTATTTTTCTTTTAATTTTTGTTACTTTTTGTATTATAAGGTGAGTAAATAAGATAAAGCAGTGAACAAGATAAATAACCAGAATTGTTTGGAAAATTAAAAAGATCAAAATTGCTCAAAATTTTCCAACTATTTCAATAAAAAATAAATAATGTAAAGAAATTCAAAGATAGAAAGAATTATTTTTTGATTTTTAAAATTTTTCTAGATTTGTTATGAGGATTTAGGAGCTTTTTCATTTTTAGTTTTTTCTTTTCCTATTTTTCGGTAATTTTGGTATTTTTGCTTAGAACACAACAATAAACAAATATTTTTTGTAATTTTTCAAAAGAATATATAATTTTTTTGTATTTTTGAATGCAAACATAGATAAATAGTCAGTTTTGGATTTTTGATAAATAGAAAATAACCTTAAAATACCTAACCAAAAATATATAAAGTAATTTCTACAATGTTTTTATTTTTCACAAAATAATATCTATTAAAATAAAGTAAATATTGGCAGGGAATTAAAGTGCATATTTGAGGTTCTAGTATTAAATCGAAACACCACATAGAATATAGGGTGAAATATGCAAATTTTCCCAAAAATATCCAATAAACAATACGCAGAGGAGTTTTTTTGTAGTTAATGCAAAATCTAGGGTCCAAATGCAATTTTCCCAGAAAATATTATTCTATTATTTTAAAAACTAGGACTAAATCAAAATAGAAAAAGTCTAAGGTCTTAAGTGCAAAAAAGCTAGTCCCCTCACGCACACGGGTATGTGAGGCGATATGACTTGGACTTAAAAGCAATTATGGAAAGTACGAGATCATATTTGCAAATAGTATATAAATATTTATGATATAGATAAATGTTTATGGACTAAATAGAAAATACAAAAAAGCGGGTGGTGTGTTCGGAAAATACCCTTCATGTATGCGAATGACAACATGATCAACTTCACTTTACCACGTGTCGCTTCCATGATGGGTGATGACGATTCCCTTCTGGACGCTCTAGATTAGGTCCTGAGCTTGGATCTGATGGTGGAAGGCTCATGCATCCAATGGTTGTTGTGCACCTAGGCGTGGGTACACGATCAAACCGTCAATAGGAATGGTGGAAGAACAGATCAAAAACTCGACTGGGTCGAGCTTCGACCAGCCCTTCCTCGCTCCTTTGACAACCTTGAAATCTCGTTACAGGTAGAAAACAAAGCTGTAGCTCCTCCACATCGAGTGGTAATCTCAAATGGATCCCTAGAGCTCTGATAAAATTTGGCGAGGTCGAGGAAGCACAAAGGCTCCATGTGCCTTGTTCCTGGTCAAACTCAACCCAGGAGGGGTCCTTTGGCCCTCCAGAACCTATAAGAATCTATGGCATGCAAAAAGTATGGATATGGATGTCTTGTTAGGTCAGGATGAGTGGGGATGAACTTGAGCAGATCTCTCTGGCGAATGTCAAAGGAATGAGGGATGGCTGCCTGATCTTGGCAATATCAAGATGTACAGAGGTACGCGGGGCAGTGAGAAGATGAAGGTGAATATGTGGGAGGTGAAAGCAAAGGCAGAGGGTGTTCGAAGTGATCATAAATAGGCGGTGGAGCCAGAGCTTCTATAGGATCCTTATTTTTGGATTTTACATAAATTACAAGAAATCCAAGAAATAAACAGTGACTCTACTCTACTGCCATGCTAAGGAACGTAAATAACGAGCAAAGGTAGGATTACGTGACATATACCTACGTGGTGCAGAGCTCATGATGAAGGAGGTGGCAACACCTCAGATCGACCTCGATTCTACACTAGATGATTCGTCAAATCTTTCTCAAGGCTCCTGCTGTTACCAGGACACTCGAGATGCTTGAATAGTGGAAGAGGGATTAAAAAGTGAAGGAAGGTGGAATAGATATTTTAGATTGGGTGCCCTTTGAATGAGGAGGCTACCCAAGGTGATGATCCGTTGATCGAAAAAGTTAAGGGGTGTCAAAATGTGACGATCAAGGATAAGAAGTCAAGAAGGAATCATCCTAAAAATAATGACTACATTGGGCATAGAAATTTGGGGAAATCGAGGGTCATATCTCTAATAGCTACATGAAGATGGAGGGTGGAAAGTTCACCTGAGTCGATTGAGAATCGTCCCTCATTGGGCCATGCATGCAAGCTAAATGGCAAAACAACAAATAAAAAGTTTATTAATTTAAAATAAAATAAAAAACAATTTTATTAATTTTTTGTTAAAACATGAAAAATACTTATTATTTTATATAGTCTTTTATTTTTATTTTTATTTATTTTTACAACTTAATTTATTATTGGCTACTTTTAGTTACTTTTTAAGGGTTCATTTATAGGTATATTTAACCATGTTATATGTATTTTATTTCATATTTTATTATTTGTAAGCATAATATATATTTATAACTTATTTTAACATACTCAAATATATTTTTATTTTATTTTTCTAATGTTATTTATATTCTTAATTAAATATAGGTATTAATTATATAAGTATAAGTATAATGTATTTATCTATGTATTTTGTATACTATTTTATATTAGTATCTTTTTCATGGTTTTATCGTATGCTAGTTATATACATTTATTATAAATAATATCTAAATATTTAAAAATATAACATTATAAAAAACTAATGAAGAATAAATAAAATGAATATTTTATTCAGGTATATTGTATAATAAAGGTCCATAACCTGCTTTTGCATCTTAACTCCAAATTAAGTGGATCCACCTTCATTAAATATCTTATTAAAAGTTATATACTATTAGAGGTGATGTTGATGAATTTTGAGTTCATATGGAGAAGTATGGGTCTGGGAAGTTTAGGTTTTGACTTTTTATTTTGAGTATAGATTGTACAATTTGTATTATTTTTGTATGAAATAAATTTTATATTTTTCTATGTATTTTTATCTATAACTTTCATGTACGTAGTTTCTTTATTTGAGGTTAAATAATAACGAATAAAAAAGACCCCAAAAGTATATTATTGGGCATTGATAAATTAGGGTTTTATTGTCTTTATAGGCCCTTATCTCCCCCTACTTTCCTTGTCAACCCAGTCATCACAATGCCTAGGTCTTGGGGTATAGGGTCATAAAATACTTTTGGTATTTTATTTTATCTTTTCCTTATTCTTTTATCGTGGATTTAAACAATATATTTTATACAATATTTATACAATAAATAATGAATGTTAATTTATGGAAAATAATGATATATACATGCATTTAGCTAGAATTTAAAGACCAAAATGAAAGAATAAAGCTGATGAAATATATATTCATCGGATTCCCAAGATTCTCATTTCTGATTGGCGAATCCATTTCATCAATAGAGAAGTGAGAAAGCTAGTTAAGGAGTACGACATTGAGCATCGTGCCACATCTCCTTACCTCCCACAGACTAATGACTTGCCTGAGATCTCAGATAGGGAGATAAAGACTATTCTTCATAAACTTGTTATTCCAGATAGGAAGAATTGGTCACAGATGCTTGACTCGGTTTTATGGGCTTATCGTACGATGTATAAGTCTCCTTTGGGTATCTCTCCCTATTGCTTGGTTTCTGGAAAGACTTGCCACTTGACAGTTGAATGAATTCATTAATCTTTGTGAGCAATCCTTGTATGCAATTTGGATTATGAGAGAGCATAACAGAGTAGGGAAGTGGATCTAAACAGCTTACTGGAATTCAACGACTTTGCTTATGACAACAACCAGATGTATAAGTAGAAAGTTAAGAGATGTCATATTAAACATACTAGGAGAAAGACTTTTGAGGGGAATAATGGAATGATGTTCCACCTTTCCGACCTTCTTTCATTTGGGTTGACGAGTCTCCGCATCCTCCCATTTCTAAGATTCCGAAGAAAAACTTTTTTTGTCGCGTAAGAACCTACAACCCTTTCCTCTACTGGGTACTTCCACGAAATGAAAACGGGCAGCATCATCGTATGCTCGACATCTTTAGCCCTGGTGTAGGTACCGGACTAGTCCTATGGCCGATCTATCACCCCCCCCCCAGAAGCTAGCCCCCCCCCCCCCCCCCCGCTTCGCTCGGATCGACGGGCTTCAATTTGATGCAAAATTGAAGCTATTCCCAGGAAAAATCAAGAGCAAATGGTCAGGACCGTTTATTGTGAGAGATGTGTGTAACAACGGTAACATTGTCATTTATGAGTTCTTATCTAACACACAATCGTTTGTGGTTAATGGATAGTTGCTGAAGTCATATTTAGATAATGATGCATTCCTATCCATTGTGGATTCTATTCATGTAGTATCATGTGATGATTCTTTGACTTCTTATGCATCTGATACATGAGTTGGTTTTCTCTTGTAAATACTCCTTTCGTTTTATTCTTTTTTTATCATTCACCTCTTTTTCGTGTGGGTTTGCTATACTTAGGATGTACTTTGTCCAAAGTATGAGGGGTTGAATGAATTGAGTTGTTCTATTTTCATTATTTTTCATCACTCTTGTTGTTGCTTATAATCATAGACCCTTTACCTTAAGTATATAGGGAGTGATGTCGTTCATTTCATTCTTCTTTATTTTTGTTTTATTTTCTTTTGTTCTCTCGCTTGTCCGTAAACTTTTTTATAGTCCTTTATATACTAAGGGATCTTTTACCCTTAGTATAGGAGGGACAGGTCGAGCCGTTGAGTTTGTATATTCCTTTCCTCAATTTTCTGTTCGTACAATTTTCTTTACTTAGGATTATTTGATCCAAAGTATAGGGAGATCGTCGACTTCTATTCATTTTATTCTTTATTCTTCAAGTCATTGTAATGTAGGATTCCTTTCACTTTTCTATATTTGAGCACGAGTTATGTCTTCCATTGTCACTTCTTGGTCACTATATGGACATAGTTCGAGCTAAGTACATGAGGGTGCAGTATATATTGTATATATACATTAGCCATAAATTGTGCCTTTTTTGTTTAATAATACGGATAATAGAATTCGATTGAAAATGTTTTGTAAAAAGTTTGTAAAAATTATTTTCTAAAACTCTTTTGTAAATACTTTTTGTAAATACTTTTTGTAAATATTCATGGTAAAAATCTTTGTAAAATTATTTTTGTATATTTTTTTGTAAAATGTTTGTAAAATAATATTGTTTTTAACATGTCTATAAAATTATTTGTTATATAAATAGTGAATTCGAAACTTATTCTTAAAATATGTTTTAAAATAAAAAATTTTAAAAATTTGTTTGAAAATGTTTATAAAATTTTGTAAAATATTTGTAATTTATTTTTGCAAAATTTGTATAATTTATTGTAAACTAGTTTGTAAAATTATTTTCTAACCTTGTGTATAAATATTTTTTTGTAAATTATGTAGTTAAACATGTCATCAAATTATTGTAATAAAACATTGTAATTACTTACAAAATATGTGTATAAAATTCTTTAATAAAGCTCTTGTGTAAAACTTGTTATTAATATTTTTATATAAAAGTATTTAATAAAATTTTAATATAAAATAATTTTGTAGATAATATCCTTCTATAGAATGTGCACATAAAATCTGTAAATAAAAATTCTTTTTGTACATAAAATCTTGCATAACTCTTGTGTATTTCTTTATATAATTTTTTGTAAAATATGTATAAAATCCTTGTCAACTCTTGTAAATTTGTTTAATTCTCTAACTCCATTAAAAACTCATAAAAATTGAAAACATGTAAAATCCATAAAAAATTACATAAAAAGTTCAAAACAGAAAGTCTTTTCAGTAAAAAATTCTTGTATTTGCATTAGCATTTTTCAGAATGATATTAATGCCTAAACTAGTCTAGAATAAAGCCTACATAATGGAGCTTAGTTAAGACCTTAATCCACTTAATTTCAAAGGAACCTCATAGGAACCAGAGTTGAGATTTTTCATGTCATAACAACTTAATTCTTTGAGTCCATGAGACTATGTTTGCATGTCATCTTGATTGGTCTTAGTAGAATATTTCATAAACACGAATGATTCTTTTAGACAGTAACTTAACTTAGACAAGCACCTTGCACGTAGCTCAACATAGATGAGATGGTGAGGGGTAGAATCCTCTGGCAAGAAATGCACACGAATGGATACATACATAGTCATTTTGAGTGGCCAGTGCACCCTAACCTATTCTAGTGGCTTGGATGTTTAAAGACAAGATGTTGTGGGTTGAAATAGAGCTTCAGATGAGAGATGGTCTGCTGGCATGATTTTTTTCTGAGACCTCAAAACATGGACAAAAAATATTCTATAGTTGGGGGACAAAAGATCAATATAGTGCAACAATATTTTCCACTAAAAAGAAGCCAATACACCAAATATGCATACATGACCACAATGATCCAATCTTTAGATAACATGCATATCTTAGTGGAAACTTGGCTACATTGGTCAACTTCATAAGAAGATGTGGCTACACAGGTCACACTCCGATTCTTTTCTTATTCTTCTATCTTCTTCCCCTTTCGATTGCGAACACAACACATACCTGAACTTAGAAGGAAATACCCCAATCTCGAGGAAAGAGTAGCTAGATAAGGGAATTAGGGTCACCTTGCTAAGAAAACGTTATTCTTTGTCATTTCAGATGTAGGGAGCTACATATCACATACACAGTACAAGTAAGATTCATAGTCATCAGAATTGTCATATGAAGACTTGTTCTGACATGACTGTCAAGGTGAACTGAATAGAGACCTGTGGAACTTAAAGGATGTTGATTCTTAACCACTATTCCAAATAAGGTTATGCCAAAGCCGATGGTCGAGTTTATAGTCCTTTAGGAGTTCCAGACCTAAATGGCAACTAAAGATGCTAAAACAAGCATTTTATTGTTGTTGAATGACAAGTTAAGATGTAGATTGGGCCTATTTGCTACTAGGGTTTTTGGGTGGGTAACCTCCATTTTGAGGTTTTCCCTGAAAACTCTGAGTTTGGGGGTGGCCTTATTCCAAAACCCTCATTTCTACTCCCGTGGATCTCACAAATGTATTTTATTCCCTCTCTCATGGGATCCACCCAAAAACCACACTCCCTCTTACTCAATAAATGAGACAACTCATTTCTCTTTCATCTATTCCAACAAAATAATGTTATAATACCATCTTATCATCCAAAAATTATAAATTACTCAACATCTAATCATTTTTCCAAACTTCTATTCAACAACAAATCCTCCAACTAAACATCAAAACACGAAATTTACGCACTGGATAACGTACTTTTCGAGAGGGTTACCCACCGCTAGAAAACCCACCAACCAAAAGTACCCATGGTAGGAGAGGCACTGAACTAGAAATGGATTTGTATGATGTCCATGTATCCCTTTTTGTTGGGCATCGCTTTTGTTGCATTCTCTATACATGAGAATTTATTATCATTTGTGTTGCGTCTCTATACATGAGAATTTATCATATTTGACCCAGATTTGCTTTTCCTTTCTTATATATATCTCCGACAATGGTATGCATTTTATATGTTAATTGGTACTTTTTCGATTTAGTTTGCAGAGTATCAGCAATCGTACATAGTATCATGCAACAATACGTCTCACGTCATGGGTCCTGGTTGCTGTCATGGTTGGAAGTTCCAATACTTGGCAATTAAGGTAGCCCTTAACATGAGAAATTAAGTTTATCAGTATTCATAATTGTCGACTAAAACCCAACTAACGGTAGCCTTTATTTTAAATTAAGACCAACTTGCGGACATTCTTATCATGATTCTATCAAGAAGTGCCTTTAGTTGGATGATTCCTTCTCCTCGTAACAATACGAGGACAGAGTTGTTTACTTTGATTGATCACCCAATCGTTAAATTCCTCTATAGTACTCAAGATTAAGCTTCATAGTATCACGTAATATCTCATAATTATCTATTCATCGCGTCTATTTTTTTGAGTAGATAAAATATTGGAGGAGGGGGATTTAATCCCTAGTCCATTGGGCGGTGGAGACACTGCTCTACCTACAGGCAGATATTGCGTTCCTGCCCTTTTATTATTACATCCGCCAGAAAACTAAAAATATTGTGCCCCATGCGGCGAGTTCACAAAGGATGCTAACCCCGACTATCTGTAAAAGTTCCCCTTTTGTTACAGAAATATGTAACAAAAATCTAAATATTAAATATTTCGGATGGCTTGTCGAAGTATGCATCTGCTCGAAATTCAAGAGAGTAACTTTCTGAATGGTAATTAATAAGATTGGACCCTTCATTTTAAGGGTAGAAAATTTAATGCTCGACCAGTGCTTCGTTTACATGGGCTAAAAAAAGATTGCATACGTAGGAGCGAAATGTTGAGCACTAAAATGGTGTCTGCATAAACTTCCAAAGCACCTACAAAAAGTTATGACAATAATTGTTTTGAAGTTCCTTTTAAGCATCACTTTTACTCCGTAATAATTTAAGTTATTCTGACCACATGGAGCCAACGCAGAGGTCTTCTTTAAAGGCGTTACAGACTTCCTTTAGACAGCAATTCTGTGCCCTTTTTGTGATTTGAGAGAAGCCGGGACAAAGATTCAGGGACAAAAGCTCGAATTTGTTAATAAAAAGCAACTCTGGTAACAATAGAAAACATAATTAAGTAAGGAATGAGGATTGAAAAAGCTGATGATGACGATGACGACGACATCGATTGCTACCAACTATCAATATATCAATTGCGTTTATGGTCATCCCTCTGTGCACTCGTATTCTTACCTTTCTTTTCGAATGGATATCCTTCAGATGCTGCAAATCTTCAGATAATGTCTAGGAAATGTCAAATTAAAATTTCATACCACTTAAATGCATATTTTGTTTCCAAGTATGCCGGACGATCCCTATTACCTTTCACCTGCTTTAAATTTGTCAAGCGGATCCTTTCTATATACGTTAGCCTAATTTACAGAAAAGACGAACAGTTATGCCCCTACTTTCTATGTCGTCTCGATCTTTAAACTATAGTATGTAATCTTTAAGATTTATTTAAATTTAATATGAAACTAAAAGAGTATAACTAATGTAAATCTTCTGGCCTTAAATCACAGTATCCAAGAAACATATTTAAACTGTTGATTTATCTTCTGTTTATACCAGTAAACGAGATTATGAATAATGGACTATTTACTCATTTTTGTCTATATATATTGTATATACTCTACAAATATTATGCACACAATATCCAAGGATGGCAATAAAATAATGGAGCAATTATTTTATATAGAATAAACAAGCAAATTCAGTTATTTTCACTTAAATTCACCATTAATTCCATGTAGCTGAAAAATGTCTCGAAAAGGTCAGAAAGAGACTAAACTCTACTACTCAAGAACATTGAAAGCATCTTAAACAAGGGTCGGATAGATATCAAAATTTTAAGACAGGGGTCTTATTTGTAATGATCGAAATTATTGAGAGAAAATAATGACTTTTTTTCATGAGACCACAGGGTTTTCTTATATAGAGGTGGAACATGTTAGGCAAATTACATAAAGAGAACATAAAGAATAGAGAATACATAAAAGAATAAAAAGATAACTCATATCTCAAAACTCGCCCTTATGTTGGAGGAAAGATATCAATCATGTTCAGCTTGGAACATCATTTCTGGTTAGGTCTGAAGGATATTGAGTATCCTCAAGCGCATCACGGAAGCGTGTCGATCGCATCGTATGCAATCGGAGCAACTAGTCGTACTAGATGTTAGATGCAGCGGAAATTAAAATTTTTAACTTTAAAGATGAAACCACATGATCACGAGAACACTTCTCGGATCGTTTCATCAAACCACAAAGTATTAGAAATACCTCTTGAAGCGTGGTTGTGATCGCGAGATCCCAAAGTAGAGATCCTCCTGTCTCAAGTCCGACCCACGAAGAACGCACTTGCGGGCACGATGATGAGTCGCGTCCTTCCCGCAATCCTTGACGAAGGTCCAAGCGTCGAAGGCGAAGCAAGATGCTCTCCTCTTCAATATGCAAAGTGGACGGCCACTTGGATATTAAGAGAGAGCCCACACGAGAATGAGAGAGAGAGAGAGAGTAGTAGTAGTCTTCTACAACTCTAGATAATGTTGTACCTTGGAAGGCTACCCTAGCCCTCCTTTTATATTAGTTTAGGGTCCAATGGATCTCAATCCATGGGACACATGGATCCAACGGCCAGGCTTGTTCCATGTAAAATCAATGGCTATGATTGTTGTTGGTTAAAACCAACAACATTAATTTAAATTAAAATATGTTGCAACATTATCAACATAATTTAATTTAACTAATTAAGAGATAATGTGACAACAAAAAGGGAGTCAACCAACCACCCTAAATTATAGGGGGTTATTTTGTCTCCTTTTATTTTATCTTATTATTTCTTAATAAATTGCAATAACTATTGTTGCAATAATATCCACCAAATTAATTCCAAATTAATTTGTGAATATTTCAATCATGCCATTGAATATTATGTGAATCATATTCACAACCCAAACTAATTAGTAAATTGCATTTTCAATAAATGTGAATCCAATCCACATTATTAATTAACAAATGCTATTTACATAAATTCTCTCTCTTATATATGTATATTATAAATCATATTTATAACACACATATATCATGGATAGTGTTATCCACATTCTCTTAATCCTTGATAATTAAATCCCATTTAATTATCTTAGATAATCATTTTCATAATATGAATTATATTCATATTAAGCTTGATAATTCATTTAATCATCAAGTCCTTGCTTGGATATTTCATCAAATGAATTATTCTTGAACCCTTTCAATAATAATGTACATTCTCCGCAGATACTTGGAGATAAGGACAGGGCGATTGTATTATTCCACGTATAGTGACTTGGATGTTGAGATATCATCTCAAATCCAGATCTTACGAACCTCCCATAGATGCTTGATTAAATCAAGACCGCAAATCTAATCTTCTTATTACATCTGAATCTCATTCAGACCAATGTCCAACACTTGGACTAAGATCAGATTGCTTCTCTACTGGAAGGAGTCACTAAAATCCAGACCTGTTTCATCACTCCCTCGGAATGGAAGCGTCAATCGTTTATGATCACATCACCCTTCAGGTATTCCCAATACCTGTACATCCTGCATACTGGAAGACCCATGGTCAACCCGAAGATCAAGATCTATTTTACACTGTCTTCTTCAGGGTTTGATCACCAAGTTTCTCATTTGATCATTGGGATTTGGTATTGATCATATACTTTCCAAAAGTATATATCATACCTAGGTCTTGATCATATACTTTCCAAAAGTATATATCAAACCTACAAATTCAGTCAAGCTTCCAAAGCGAGACGACCGTGCACGGAATTTGATTCTTCCCAATATCTCATGAGTGAGCTCATGTCTTCCGGTTCAGTAGTGAACCTGTATGATCCCTTTGAGAGATCGTATTACTCATATGCCCTTATATGCACACCAACGCGCCGGTGTATAGACCTTGGTTAGGTCATCAACCTATTGGTCTGTCAAATGTACATACTCGGACATATAGCAATACATCTGTCTCCGGTCAGAGGATGCGTGCCTATGTTGTGACAGCATTCAACATAGGACTTAGGTTATCTCGATCTCGTTAAGTCAACCCATTGACCTAACTAATCTGACACCTCCGAATCTCTATTCCTATGCAGAGGACCTGCATCAAGAGGTCGGTCAGATATCAGCCTATGTGAGAAAGGATTGCCATCTCCTACTCGGGCTGGAGATCACATCTTAACAATCATTTGACGGTGCTTGATGAGTCCTCAATCTAACTCTTTAGATATTCATCCAAGCACCAGCCTCTATGATTCAATAATTGAATCAACAGCTGTATGATCATTAAGACAGCCATGGTACATAACCCTAATTGTACAGAGGGACCTATTATGCAAATTATTTATTCTTCATTTCAGATCAGGGAATGATATTTGCAATAACATTTATTGCATAATGGCTCGCCGTGGGCTCACATGTCCAACAATCTCCCACTAGCCCAAAGAGCCATTAATGGGCTAATCATTTAAACCCTCACTCATGTGACAATCATAGGCTATTTAGAAATAGCTAGGTAAGCTGATCAGTCACTCTGTTCCCAAAAGACTATGCCAAGTCCTTTTACGGCACTTGCATATCCCTAGGTAACAGTGCTTGCAACCAATGTGAATGTTGCATCTAATGCAACCAATACTCAATCTAGTCAAAGCAGTTATAGTGTCCTTGACACTATTGCTCAACAACTATTATAACCAGTATTTCCATAATCCTTATTAGAATACCCTTATTCCGGGAGATCACTATCTCTCAAGGTATCCACAGTTAAGACCTTTTAGATCTCTATCTATAAAGTCTTAACTTCTTGAAAATAAGACTTAGAGATCACTATCTCTAAAGCCTTGTCATCTTTGAAGATTTTATTATTACTGCAATCAAGTGTTTTCTCTCCATAATAGGATTAGTAACAGTTTACTACTCCCACTGCATGGCAGATATCTAGCTTTTGTTCACATCTAGTATACACTTAGCTTCTCGTAACTGATGCACAAGTGCAAGCAGTTCTAGCATTCACTTCCTCAACTCTTTGAGGTGCTATCCCTTTTGATAGGTCAGTACCAAATCTCAAGGGAAGGAAGCCTTTCTTGGAATTTCCAAGAATGGAATATGTCCAAGGTGTACTACAAATGTGACAGTCCCAATACCCTCTTTTCTTTGATTCTGAACAACTTCAAAACTAAGATCTAAGAGGTATTCTTGAGATCATATCTCAAGGTATGGAATAGCCAGTCTATAAAACACTTATTATCATCCTTATATCATTTCAAATGGTTAGGATATTATCTACATTTAGCACGATGAACACAATGGCACTCCCACCAAGCTTCACATGGTACATCAAGATTCTATTTGAAATCATAACATTTATAATTTCATCAAATCTTATGTTCCAGCTTCAAGAAGCTTATTTGAGTCCACAAATGGATTTCTTTAGCTTTCACACCTTACTTTCCTCAACCATGAAGCCCTGTGGCTACTTCATGTGAATATCCTCAGAGAGGTATTCTTAGAGGAATGCAATCTTGAATTACATCCTGAAGATGCAATAGTCAAGTTGTGTAGCTAAGGTTAGCAATATTCTGATGATTTTAAGAATGGTTACCGAAGAGCAAGTCTCATTGCGAGCAATGTCTTCTCTTCCTGTGTGTAGCTTATGGCTACGAACCGAGCTTTGAAGGTCTCTACCTTCTCATCAGGTTCCCTATTCTCTTGAAGATCCATTTATACCTTAATGGGTCTAACCCTTATAGGTGGATCCTCGAGGGTCCATATACAACACTTGTATATGAAGTCTACTTTAGACTTTATTGCTAATATCCATCTTTCCATGTCACGATCCTTAGGAGCTTCATCACATGAAGTCCGATCATGGAATACATCCTCAAACTCATTTGAAGAGGTATTAGTGCTTCATCTTTAACTGTCCCTTTTAGTTTCCAATTTCAGGAGCCTCATTGTCATCTCAAGATTAAATGAGTTCCTTTACTTCATTTTCATCTTGATTCTCAAGAGTCTCAATCCTCCAAGAATCACATTCTCGGAAATGAGATCTTTTAAGAATCTCAAGGTCATAAAGTAGGTATCCAATACCATCCTTTATTTTCCTAATGAAGTAGCACTTTCAAGTGCTAGATTCCAGCTTACATCCATGGAACCTTATTAAGGATATATATTGTAGTCTCTACCACACATATATACCAGGAAACTAAGAGGATAATTATGCTAAAATTCATCATTGATCAAATCATGTCACACATGATCCAATTGTATCTCCCTACAACTCTATTGAGTTCAGGTTTATCAGGAGGAGTGAGATAGAAATGATATTCATATCTCCATCAGGTATTCTTTGAATTTTATCTAATAGGTACAAGCTACCTAGGTTAGATCAAATTCATTTCATATTTCTTCAAACTTTGGTTCTAAACCAAAATTGTGAAATCTTTGAACATTTCAAAGGTTTCTCAGGTGAAGAGAAGAAATCTCATATCATACGTAATCATCAATAGATATCACATATCCATAATGTTTACTATGATATAGATGATCTACATACATCAATATGTATGAGATCTTGAATACCTCGACATCTAACACCATTCCCAGAGAAGGGTGTATTTGACATTTTACTTTGAATACAATATTCACAAGTATGTAAAATTTGAAATTTTAGACATTCTAAAGTTTCATATCTTACTAGTCTATTGATCAAATCAATAGACAAATGTCCAAGGCTTGATGCCAGATCATTGTCAAATGATCTTCATCCTCCTATTGATCTTATAAGGTTTGATTTTCAGTATTAGAAATCTTAATGAACCATTCATTAATATTCTAATTTTGTGGAGTCCGCTAGATGTTAGATTACTATCTGAAATATTTCCGTCATAACTCTTTATGATAGTTCTATCTCAGAATTCATGTTTATTTCCAACATTTAGAAACAAACAATGGGGTATTCTAATATCTAGGTCATAGAGACATTCTCTAAGACTAAGGGCTCTCCCACTGAGAATATGAAGTCTATCTATCCAATAGAGATTGCTGCAACAATTACAATAATATCCATGTAGATGACTACTAAACCTTAAGATCAAAATTCTAATCTTCTAATATATATATATATGCAACCAATTGCAAATGTCATTAGAAGATTGGGATACAATTGTCAGACTTTATCTTATGAAATAAGAAAGTCAGAGTCAATGATTATATGTAGATTATTTTGATGCTCTATCTGAGTCCTTCACTAAGGATTTTAGACAGACTTGATAGTCATACTATCAACACATCAACTTATTGCAGCATTGGCATTCATCCAACTCTTTGGATGTGATATGGAAGTCACAGAAGTAGGTCAACTCTTTGACTTTCCTTCTTACTCGGGTCCGACCCATGCTTCCACTATGCTCTCTTCATCAATAAACAACCATTGTTTAAGACAAAGAATCTCTTATGTTGAATTCAAAGATTTCAATACAAGAGCATTTCAACATTTATACATGCTTCATTAAATTCATACAATATGAATATTATGAAGCTTCACGAATGACAAGAGTATAGACAGTAGAATGATGACACTCATCATATCTACATACATCTTAACTCTTAGACTTAGGTTCAGGTAGGTATTCAAACATTTTGAATACATCATCTCTTTCGAGCCACCATTCTGCATAATACAGAGAACCATGCCATTCATGATTAAATGTCTAGAGCACATTTGTATGCCAAAATATCTTCTTTTATTTTATAAGGATTATTTGACAATTACGATCACCATCGACATGTCACTTCCAAAGTACACTCGATGAAAGATCAAGACTATAGAGACATACAAACCCTAAGGTGATGTCTTATTGTCTTATTTAATTGTCATTCCTCATTATATTGAGGAATCTTGCATATTGTAACCACATACATTATGTGTTCAATAGCAAGTACAATATCTGGATCATGAGTCCAATCCAAGATATTTTACTGGTTATTATTGAGTATAATATTGAGTGGGTTTAATGAAGGATTATCTGAAATAAGAAATTTGCATAAGGGTATATATATATTATATATACATGTTTTACTTTGATTTAGGAATTTTTATATCAAAGTTGTCTTGCCTTGTCAACACTGAAAGTTCATTCCCTTGATCACTTTCAATGTAAGAGATATTCTTACCATTATATCTCTAGCAAGATCTGGGATCTCCTTTCCTATCTTTGTCGCATCCCAATAATATGAGAACTTACGACTCCGATAAAAAGAAGCGGGAACTCATTCCGCCTTGCAAGTCCAACTTGTATTCCCAATTCGGTCTTTAACACCCGGGCCCACCACCCCTAAGATGATGTTGACCCGTTGCTAATTGAACCAACCGTCAACAGGATTAGAACTCGCTATGCGCAATCCAATATCGCCCCAATAATATGAGGACTCGATATTGGGGTCACTACGCATACGGCCTTACTCTTTCGAGAAGCAAAGAGCCCGATCCAGATGCGCTTGCATATAGGATCTGTCACTTCGGACAGGCGTCTCCTACATACAATCCCTGGCGACGGAACCCTTCGCCTTGACGGGAGACCATGGATGTCACTTATGTGATCCTCCACCTCATATTCAAATTGTAATTAATTATCGTGAATCATATTCACATAATTAATTCTTCCAAGGGAAATACACATCTATTCAAAATAGAGTGTTTATTGGATATAATTAATTTAATCACATTAAATTAATCATCAATCCAATCATCAATCAACAAACATGTCTTTTACTTGAATAGTAGGTATTATCTCAAAATACGTATTATTCAAATTTTAATAATTAGAAAAATACACATTGTCTGTCTCTGGTATTATACAGTCCCTACCCGCTGTCATGGCCAGTACCGACGAGAGTGGGACGGACCACATACGTTGCAACCCGTGACCCCAATGCTCTCCGACTAGGCACCACATCCGCCTCGGGAAAGGATAATACCAGATAGACCATCATGTACTTTGAGATGTTCATCGGTTTTTCAACCGAAATTATACCATATAATATAAATCAAAACATTTTTGATTATAAGGAGATTTGCTAGACAAATCCCCAATCCTATTCAAGCAAAAGGATTTTCATGTAAAAGTTGTCCTACAACAATTGTAGGATAAACTATGGTTTTCATGAAAGCAATGTTTGTTGATGAACCAATGATCAAGATCTAATATCTCATCATTGTGGTTTAGGCAAGTGTCATTCAATGAAATAATTATCTCTTTAAATATTTCACAAATATTTATCACTAATTATTCCAGAAAATTAACAATTAATTTTCATCATGATAATTGAATGACATATCACAGGGTTCAAGATCAAAAATGTTAATTTCCAGCAGTGACCCCCAATCACTAAAATTAGCATATCTTGATCATTTTAAATCCAAAAAATGCAAACTCAGTTTCCAAAGATTGCCTATTTGATTTATTAAAGAACCAAGTGATAATTCACGCATTTCAAGGCGGATCAAAACCGTAATTATCTCATTAATCACGTTTAAATCCGCAGTTCCCGCAACAGTGAATATAGTCATATTCAAAAGACCATATCTTGAGCAAATGAAGTCCAAATTTAGTAAACTCAAGTCCTATGATTTCCTTGTTTAATGAGGAACAAAAACCAATAGAAAATTTCGTGTTTAAACATTTTAAACAGAGCCGAAAAATTCAATTTTACAGAGGTGCGAAAAATTGAAATGCAGTAAAAATTTCGCAACCCTTTCAAGAACCAAATCGTTTAAGGTCTATGGATCATATCCAAAACCTTATTCAACCTGGATCTGATACCACTTGAAGGATATTGAGTATCCTCAAGCGCATCACGGAAGCGTGTCGATCGCATCGTATGCAATCGGAGCAACTAGTCGTACTAGATGCTAGATGCAGCGGAAATTAAAATTTTTAACTTTAAAGATGAAACCACATGATCACGAGAACACTTCTCGGATCGTTTCATCAAACCACAAAGTATTAGAAATACCTCTTGAAGCGTGGTTGTGATCGCGAGATCTCAAAGTAGAGATCCTCCTGTCTCAAGTCCGACCCACGAAGAACGCACTTGCGGGCACGATGATGAGTCGCGTCCTTCCCGCAATCCTTGACGAAGGTCCAAGCGTCGAAGGCGAAGCAAGATGCTCTCCTCTTCAATATGCAAAGTGGACGGCCACTTGGATATTAAGAGAGAGCCCACACGAGAATGAGAGAGAGAGAGAGTAGTAGTAGTCTTCTACAACTCTAGATAATGTTGTACCTTGGAAGGCTACCCTAGCCCTCCTTTTATATTAGTTTAGGGTCCAATGGATCTCAATCCATGGGACACATGGATCCAACGGCCAGGCTTGGTCCATGTAAAATCAATGGCTATGATTGTTGTTGGTTAAACCAACAACATTAATTTAAATTAAAATATGTTGCAACATTATCAACATAATTTAATTTAACTAATTAAGAGATAATGTGACAACAAAAAGGGAGTCAACCAACCACCCTAAATTATAGGGGGTTTTTTGTCTCCTTTTATTTTATCTTATTATTTCTTAATAAATTGCAATAACTATTGTTGCAATAATATCCACCAAATTAATTCCAAATTAATTTGTGAATATTTCAATCATGCCATTGAATATTATGTGAATCATATTCACAACCCAAACTAATTAGTAAATTGCATTTTCAATAAATGTGAATCCAATCCACATTATTAATTAACAAATGCTATTTACATAAATTCTCTCTCTTATATATGTATATTATAAATCATATTTATAACACACATATATCATGGATAGTGTTATCCACATTCTCTTAATCCTTGATAATTAAATCCCATTTAATTATCTTAGATAATCATTTTCATAATATGAATTATATTCATATTAAGCTTGATAATTCATTTAATCATCAAGTCCTTGCTTGGATATTTCATCAAATGAATTATTCTTGAACCCTTTCAATAATAATGTACATTCTCCGCAGATACTTGGAGATAAGGACAGGGCGATTGTATTATTCCACGTATAGTGTCTTGGATGTTGAGATATCATCTCAAATCCAGATCTTACGAACCTCCCATAGATGCTTGATTAAATCAAGACCGCAAATCTAATCTTCTTATTACATCTGAATCTCATTCAGACCAATGTCCAACACTTGGACTAAGATCAGATTGCTTCTCTACTGGAAGGAGTCACTAAAATCCAGACCTGTTTCATCACTCCCTCGGAATGGAAGCGTCATGGATATACAATCGTTTATGATCACATCACCCTTCAGGTATTCCCAATACCTGTACATCCTGCATACTGGAAGACCCATGGTCAACCCGAAGATCAAGATCTATTTTACACTGTCTTCTTCAGGGTTTGATCACCAAGTTTCTCATTTGATCATTGGGATTTGGTATTGATCATATACTTTCCAAAAGCATATATCATACCTAGGTCTTGATCATATACTTTCCAAAAGTATATATCAAACCTACAAATTCAGTCAAGCTTCCAAAGCGAGACGACCGTGCACGGAATTTGATTCTTCCCAATATCTCATGAGTGAGCTCATGTCTTCCGGTTCAGTAGTGAACCTGTATGATCCCTTTGAGAGATCGTATTACTCATATGCCCTTATATGCACACCAACGCGCCGGTGTATAGACCTTGGTTAGGTCATCAACCTATTGGTCTGTCAAATGTACATACTCGGACATATAGCAATACATCTGTCTCCGGTCAGAGGATGCGTGCCTATGTTGTGACAGCATTCAACATAGGACTTAGGTTATCTCGATCTCGTTAAGTCAACCCATTGACCTAACTAATCTGACACCTCCGAATCTCTATTCCTATGCAGAGGACCTGCATCAAGAGGTCGGTCAGATATCAGCCTATGTGAGAAAGGATTGCCATCTCCTACTCGGGCTGGAGATCACATCTTAACAATCATTTGACGGTGCTTGATGAGTCCTCAATCTAACTCTTTAGATATTCATCCAAGCACCAGCCTCTATGATTCAATAATTGAATCAACAGCTGTATGATCATTAAGACAGCCATGGTACATAACCCTAATTGTACAGAGGGACCTATTATGCAAATTATTTATTCTTCATTTCAGATCAGGGAATGATATTTGCAATAACATTTATTGCATAATGGCTCGTCGTGGGCTCACATGTCCAACAAGGTCCTCTAGCCATGGCCTTGATTTTCTGATATTTAGGTTACTCTTCAGCCTAAGTACATGGGGAACCGTGTTTTTCTCTGATTGTTCACTTTGGTTCCTTCAACTTCATTCACATCTCTTTACTTAAGCTATTCTCATCCTATCACTACAAGAAAATGTAGTTTGTGCGACTAGACTCTTGCTAATACACTCAATGGGAATGTAGTCGCAATTCATATTGCGACTTTTTTGTGACACCACAATGTAGTTGCAAGTTTTTGCTTCGACCTTGCGATCACATTATGGTCGCAATATGGTGCTACAATTTGGAAAATTTACGCGAGCACCACAAAGCCACCACTTTACCACCACATTGTGGTCGCAAAACTGCATTTCTTGTAGTGTATGTATACGGGGACCCGAACCCTGTACACTTCTATTAATTACTCAATAAACCCTCTCATTATCTTCTTCTTATACTTAGATTTTTTAACCTAAGTATATGGGTTGAATACCGAGTCAGTTCCAATATATCTCATTATATTTAACATCAGTTATGGGTTTATAGCACTTTGTGCTATAAGAACTTAACACTAGATAAGTATAGAGAATGTAATCATATACTTTTCATATATATACTTTAACCATACCTCATATTTTCAAAATTTTCATAACTTTTTGAGCTAAGGAAAAAGTACCATTGAACTGATTTTGTAAAAATGTCTGTAAAATGGTTTGAAAACCTTTATGAATATTTTTACAATATTTTGAAAATATTTTACAATGGTTTGCAAAAATGGAGATTTTACTTGTTTTGAAAAATAATTTGTAAAATGTTGGGAAAGTCTATATTTAGTTGAGGTTTCACTTGAGGAACTAGGATAAGGGATCTGAGTTCGGACTTGATTTAATGATACTCGAGAATGGGATAAAATCAATGAAAGCTTCATGTGTTGAACATGAGAGTCCAAGGAGAGCCCTTAGTGCAATTAGTCCAAGGAAAGCTTCATGTGTTGAACAATCTTATTGCAAATACCAGTCTCTGATCTGAAATGAAGAATAATTAATGTTCATAATAGGTCCCTTAGTGCAATTAGGGTCACGTACCATGGCCATCTTGATGATCATACAACTGTTAAGAGTTCGGTTGAGGACTCATCAAGCACCGTCGAATGATTTTTAAGAGATGATCTCTAGCCCGAGTAGGAGATGTCAATCCTTTTTCTAATAGGATGTTATCTAACCAACCTCTTGTTGTAGGCCCTCTGTGTAGGAATAGATATTTGGGGATGTTAGATAAGTTATGACAAAGAGTTGACTTAATGAGATCGAGATAACCAGTTACCTATGTCGTATGATGCCACGATATAGGCACGCATCCTATGATCGGAGACATATGTATTACTATATGTGTGAGTGTGTACATTTGATAGACTAATAGGTTGATGGACTAGTCAAGGTCTATATACCGATGCACTAGTGTGCATACAAGGGCAAGTAATACGATCTCTCAAAGGGATCATACAGGTTCACTACTAAATCAGAAGATAGGAGATTACTCATGAGATATTAGGAATCAAGTTTCATGCACAATCGTCTCATTTTGGAAGCTTGACTGAATTTTTTGGTTTGATATATGCTTTTGAAAATTATATGATCAATACCTAGGTATGATACATGCTTTTGAACTCCCAATGATCAGATGAGAAACTTAATGATAAAACCCTAAAGAAGACAATTTAAATAAGATCTAAAACATCGCTTTATTCTAGGTCTTTGATGACGACAACCGAGCGACTAAGGTAAAGGTATCTAGATGGTCGTTGTGACCTCGGTCACTCAGCTAAGTCAATCAAGAAAAATCAGACCACTAAAATAGATAAAATCGATCAAAACACGAAAGCGGTCCTGCTATTTATTTAACCTGGTATAGCGACCATGGTCGAACTCAAGGAGCACAGATTGGCCTCTCGGCCTACGAAGTAGTCAAAAAGAGAGATGAAATAAAAGGAGAAAATATTTTTGGTGGTTTCTGAATTTTTTATATTTTTTTGGATTTTTTAGTTAATTAAGAAAATAAGAAAAACAAAGAAACACACACTTCAACAATTTATTTGAAGCACTAAAAATCAACCGAAAATTCAAACAAAATTATTTTTATGTGTTTTATATTTTTAGTGTTTTTGGTGAATTTTTGAGAATTTTCTGATGTTTATTTAATTTTCTAAAAATCAAACAGTAGCTGAAATCAAAGGTACTGTCCAGCCGAGCTAAAAGGGCCTAGATAAAATATCTAAATGCCCCAAATTAGCTGGAAGGTAATTTTCCTGTGAAGAGAAGAAAATAAGGAAAATTTAGGCACCTATTTTATTGTTTTTGGATTTTTAGTTGATTTATTGAAATTTTTATAAGATTTTGAATGTTTTCAATTTTTAGTGGTTTTCAGTAATGAAAAATAGCCAAAATTTGCTAGAAAATCAAACACATCAAAATGGACAGTACACAATTTTTTTGTAATTTTTGGATACGATTTAATATTTTTTTGTGATTTTTAAAGTCAGACAGTAGAAAAAATAGATGTTTTTGATTTTCTAAAAATATCAAACAGTGACGAAAATGTCTCCAAAATTTACAGAAAATTTTACATCATGGCAGGAGCAGGGCGTCCAATTTTCACTAAATTTGGAGGTGATTTGCTATTTTATTCAAAAATAAGGAGGGGGCACCGTGCACAGGGACCAAAGTGCAAATACCCGAGAATCTTGGGGGTCTGGTGCAATTAACCCAGCAAAACACGCGCCACGCGCGTGCCTGGGCACTCAGGGACCTAAATATAATAAAAATAAGTTCCGAGGGCTTATTGGTAACAGGTACCAAAAGCCCAGGGGCTTATCTGCAAAATACCCAAAAATAAACGCACATGCTCAAAAGTTTCACGCACAGGGGTATAAATACAAATAAACAAAAACTTTCATTCAACTGATAACATCCAGAACAACAGGGGCATATAGTGCAATTAACCGAAAGAAACCACGTGACGAACCATGTGTCAGACCACGTACAGGGGTATATCAGCAAATAAAAACAAGCGCACGGGTATCTATGCAAAAATGCCAAAACTTAAACAACTATGCTAAATATTTACAAGACTAAAAGCGAAACAAAATAACAAAAAGGGCCTAAGGGTAAATTACCCTTTATTACTCGGCGTGGCTGGATGGAGGGCACGTGGCGCATCCGACGGTGGTGAACAGCGGCCGCTCTACAGCTGGGCGCCTCGGGATGATCCGATGCTCGAGGTCAAGCCACGTGGCGTGATCAACGATGGTGGCTCGTTGTGGCTTAACTCACGAGCATCGGGCGGCTGGGATCGCCTCTCCAAAGATCTGGCGGTGCAGGTGCCTCCTGAGATGGACGGTCTGGATGCACTGGAGGGCTGAGGCGATCAGACGGCGACGGAGGGTGCTGGAAGAACAGGTCGCCGGCGAGACTCGCCGGCCTCTGGCGTGCGCTAGACTCCTCCTGGAAGCACTCTGAAGGTCGGAGAAGAAACGTGGTGTGCTCCCGCGTCTGCCGGTAGGCTCCGATGATCCAGCCGAGCTCCGAGGAGCTCGGGCGAGGTCGGCGGAGCTGAGCCTCCTTGCTGGATGTCGAAGGACCTCAAATGTCCTTCGTTTGACCTGCAAAGCGATCCAGAAGACTCGCGGGTCGAGGGCAAACTGCCTCGACCCAGTTAGGCGAGGTGACGGTGGTTGATGGGTCGGAATGGCGAGCTCTGGCGAAGGGGGTAGACGGAGGAGCTCGGCTCCCAGCTCCTGTGCGAGCTGGGTTGGATGGAGGGGTAAAGAAGGTGCGTCCCAGGGAGGCGGAGGCGATGGTCGATTCCGATGATCGAACGGAGTGATGGGATGGTCGGAATCAGCTAGAGACGGCGGCGATACGAATTGGGCGTAAATGGAAATCAGGGAAGAATAAAGACCTACAAGGTTACCTGTGTGGACGAAGAGACTGGGGAGGAGCTGGGGAAGCTCCTGGTCGTTGCCTCGAGGAGCATCTCCCTCCGAGGCTCGATGCTCACGCTGGTGGCGGAGCAACGGCGGCTGTGCTCGCCGGATCAGTGGATACGCCTCCACTCCTCGCTTCGACGGCGCCGGATGCAAGCTGTCACTCTCGCGAGTGCGCTGGAGCTCATAGGAGGTGGATACGAATGGACAAAGATGGGGAAATGAGGTGGCGGAGCTGGAGCTAAATATGGGCGAGGGTCCGGGAAGACGAGGTCGGGTAGGGCGTGGAAGCGCGCGGATCCCGAGGATGAAGCTCCGACGAGGGTCTCGGGTATGTCAAGATCAAAACGGACCCGGGGTTTGAGTGACTGTGATTCGGGTTTAAGTACTAAAAATTCGAGAAGCGGGCTTACCCGCTAAGAACCGTGCAAAGTGGTCCTGGGGGGGGGGGGGGGTAGTTGACCGGGCGGTCAACATCCCCAGGAGCCAACTGGAATTGGCCACGTGGCCAGATCTTAGGGGTGAAAATTAGGGTAGCAAATGGCCGAATTTGCAAAAAGTTAAAACATGAAATATTTTTATTTTATTTTTTTCTATTTTTAGTGATTTTTAATAATTTTTTCGAAATAAAAATAAGGTATATACATAATATGTAATACATAGGTATATGTACACTATATAGGGTTTTTAATTTTGATTTTTAATTTGTTATTTTTATACAATTTTATTCCCATTTTATATTTTATTTATTTTCATTATAAAATAAGGAATAAAAAGGTATTTTATTTTATTTTTTATTATTTATATACATAGGTAAAAAATACATATACACATTTATGTACATGGTATATTCACAATATGTCTTTGTATTTTTAATTTTATTATTTTTATTTTGTTTTTATTTTAATTGTTTTTATTTAATTATATAACATAGAATATTTACAAAAATTTTGGAAATTAATTTTATTTATTTATAAGGTTAAATAAATATATAAGAGTGGTTTATGTACATGATGAAAGTGGTGTTTTTGTTCTTTTTGATTTTTACCCTTTTTCTTTTGTTTTTATACTTATAAATATGTACAAGTATTTACAAGCATATTTTGGGCTATTTTTGTGAGGAAAAATATTTTTATTTATTTACATAAATATTCACACATGAGCCCCTATCTCCCTCTACTTTGGCTTTTATGCGGTCAGGCCCATGTTGAGCCCTCCCTTGGGTTAGGTTGTTCAATATTTATTCTAAATATTTCCCTCTTTTTCTTTTTAATCTTTATTCTTTTATTTTGCACAAAAACATGCTAATTATAGGTTTTTACACAATGCATGCTTTTGATAATTATTTATATTTACATGAATATACATGCATTTGCAAAGGTTTTTGTAGCTAAAATATAAGAATAAAGAGTGATGAATGGGTATTCATCACCCCCTATACTTAACTTTTGCTAGTCCCTTAGCAAACACTTATTTGAAAAAGAAGTGAAAAAGAAAGAAAGAAAAAGAAAAAGTGGGGAATGTACATGGATCAATGTTGAATATTAAACTTTCCTTCATTAAATTGAATTATGGAGCTCGATCAGATCTTTGGATTATTAATGTGTCGGAACCTTATTTAGACTTAAGCTTAAAACTCAACAGCCTCTAAGTTCCACCAATCTATGGACAAGACTCCTCAATAAACCAGATCAGAACAAGTCTACATACACAAACTCTAATGACTATGAATCTTTCCATGCAGTGTAAGTGATATGTAGCTCCCCACCTCAGAAGTAACAAAGAAACAACCTCCCTCAACCTGGTAACTGTATTGCCTCGGTCTAGCAACTCTTTCCTCGAGAAGCGGGGGTATTCCCTTCTAAGTTCAAGTGCAACCGGCTCAAAAAGAGGGGGAAGAAGTATAGACTTTTGGAAGCTCAGCCAGTGTAGCTAAGTCTCCCGCTGCAAGCTTCATGAGATGTAACATGGATACCATAAGCTTTTGCTTTATTTGACTATATACACTCCGGTGGGGTTATTAAATTTTCAATCCGACCCACCACTTTTTTGGAGTTCTTTTTGCATTTTGCATTTTTTTTCAATGCTTCTATACAACATATCTACATGGTGCAGCATATATACAAGAAATTTTCCTCATGAGCCAGTAGACTATCCCTCTTTTGAAGCTTTATTGCAACCCACGGCTTCTGTCTTTAGCCTTCATCACCACTAGACCAAGTTGAGACGCACTTCCTTCACTAGAAGAAGAAGAGAGGTTCCGCCTAGAAGTACTACCCTCATATGCTACCCCAAGCCAAAGGAAACTGCCTCCTCACCACCTCATCCGTGGAGAGACATGTGTAAAGTGTTGGTGCAAGTCAAGCCATTGTCTCTAAGAGTCATGCGTGTGTTGTTAAGTGCTCTACTTAGGATCATCAAGATGACATATGCTCATAGCCTAGTGGACTCAAAGAATTAAGTCCTTATGGACCTGAAAAGCCTTAACCCTAAGCCCTATAAGGTTCCTTTTAGAATTAGGTGGATTAAGATCTTAATCAAGCTCCATTTCTCAATTTAATTCCAGGCTTAGTTTAAATGTCAACTCTCATCCAGGAAAAACTATATACATATATATACAAAGATGCTATTTACAAATATTTACAATCGTGCAAAATTTTTGAAAAATGTTTTGAAATCATGAATGGATGGATGCATGAAGTGCAAGTTTTGCAAAAGTATTTACAAACATTTACACAAGATTTTTTGCAAACATTCAATTTTCAAAACATTTTGGAAAAATTTTGTACTATATACATAATTTTGATAAGAAAATATTTACACAAACTTTACACAAAAGATTTTTGAAATCATTTTTACAAAAATAATTTGTACACTAGCTATTTATGTGCGATAAAAGAATGATTATATACAGGAAAAATTTTTAATTTATTTTTGTGATTTTTAAGGTTTTTAGCCAATTTATTTATTAACAGACTCACACAAAGTACGAGTTATGGCTAAAGTATATATGAAATATATACACACACCCCCTATACTTAGCTCGAACGATGTCCTCAGAGTGATCAAGAGCGATGAAGAAGACATAACTCGTGCTTAGTAAAAGGGAAGTGAAAAGGAATGTCTAAGTACAGAAATGAGTAAAGGAATAGAATGAGAGGAACTCGGTGGTTTCCCCCTATACTTAGGATTAACTAGTCCTAAGTATAGCAAGTTGTACATGAAGGGAAATCCGAGTGAAGAAGATACAGAGTCTGCCTCCCCCCCTATACTTAGGGTAAAATATCCCTAAGTATAGGCAGCAAAACAGGGGCAGAAAGGATGAAAAGAATACCCATAGGTCCTACATCCCCCCTATACTTAGGGTAAAGTACACCCTAAGTATAGCATAATCATGAGATGAGAAAAGGGATGTGGAACTAAAGAATAGAATGATATGGACAACTGGATCTATACAAGTCAGAAGAACAGTGATGATCAGGCATGAGATGCAAAGGATGTGAGTCAAGAGACCACATCTCACGCAAAATGAATAGGGGCAACATCAATGACCCGCGGCTCATGATCTAGAAATGGCTTGAGCCGCTGGCCGTTCACTCGAAAGGTACTCTCAGAAGACAACTCGGATATATCAATGCTACCGTTGTCGTGTACCTATCTGACCAAGTAGGGTCCCTTCCATTTTCTCTGCAGCTTCCCTGGAAATAATCGAAGCCTCGCATCAAACAGCCATACTCTCTGTCCAATCTCAAAATGCTTGTGGCTGATATGAGAATCATGCCACTCCTTCACTCTCTCCTTATACTATAGGCTGTTTGAGAAAGTTGTATCTCTATGCTCCTCCAGGGCAGCTAACTCTGCCCTCCTCTGGTCTCCTACAGCATCTGGATCCATAAGAATATTTGTAACTGCCCAAAGTGACTTGTGCCTCAGCTCAACAGGTAGATGGCACGGCTTGCCATATACGAGGCGAAAGGGAGATGTGCCCAATGGTGTCTTGAAAGAAGTCCTATATGCCCACAAGACCGAGTCCAAAAGCTGTGACCAATCCTTTCGGTCAGGGCGGATGACTTTCTGCAAAATAGTCTTGATCTCCCTGTTCGAGACCTCGGCTAGACCATTCGTCTGTGGATGGTAAGGTGTAGCAACACAATGGTCTATACTGAACTCGCTAGCAAGGGCCTTCACCTGGTCATTGATGAAATGAGACCCCCCATCAGAAATCAGAACTCGTGGAACCCCGAACCGCGTGATGATGTGCTTCCTCAAAAATCTGCAAACTGTCCTCGCATCAGCGGCTCGGGCGGGGATGGCCTCAACCCAACGACTAACATAATCAACAGCCAACAGAATGTACTCAAATCCCTGACTCTTAGGGAATGGACCCATGAAATCGATGCCCCATGTGTCAAAAACCTCACAGAAATGAATGGGCTGCATCGGCATCATATCACGCTATCCACAAGTGCACATCCTCTGACAGTCAATACACCTCTTCACGAACTCATCTGAGTCCTTGAAGAGGGTAGGCCACCACAAGCCGGATTGGAGCACTTTCTGTGCCGTTCTCCTCCCATAATGATGTCCTCCTGCCTCAAGCTTGTGGCTGTAAGTGAGGACGCTATGGTGTTCCTCCTGAGGAATACACCGACACCAGACGCTATCCCCTCCTTCGTGGTAAAGGATGGGATCCTCCCAGTGGTAAGACTTGGCCTTCGCAAGGAAGGTCTCAAGCCTCTGCCTGGGCCAATCTTGTGGGACTTTCCCAGCAACGAGAAAGTTCACAATGTCGGCATACCACGGGAGTGAGGCGATAGCAAGGATCGCCTCATCTGGGAAGGTATCTCGAATGGGATCAATCTGCTCAGACTCCTCAGGCTGCTCTAAACGGGAGAGATGATCCGTCACCACATTCTTGACTCCAGGCTTATCCTTAATCTCAATGTCGAACTCCTAGAGTAGAAGGATCCATCTAGTGAGTCTGGCTTTGGCATCCTTCTTTGCCATGAGGTACCTGATGGCGGTGTGATCTGTGTACAAAGTCACTCTAGATCCAATGATATAAGATCGAAACTTATCTAGGGCGAACACTACGGCTAGCATCTCCTTCTCTGTGACCGTGTAATTCCGCTGGGCGGAATCCAATGTGCGGCTAGCGTAGTGGATAGCAAACGGGACTCCATCCCTCCTCTGTCCCAGCATTGCCCCTACGGCAAAATCGGAGGCATCCGTCATGATCTCGAATGGGAGAGACCAATCAGGCGGCTGGAGGACAGGAGCCTCAATCACACACTGCTGGAGAGTCGCAAAGGACGAAAGACACTTGTCATCGATAAAGAACTCGGTGTCTTTCGTCAAGAGGTCAGTCAACGGCCGGGCAATCCTGCTGAAATCCTGAATAAATCTCCTATAAAATCCAACATGCCCCAGGAATGACCGTAGCTACCTCAAATTGAACGGTGGTACGAGTTTTCTAATGTCATCGACCTTGGCCGGATCCACCTCCATGCCTCTGTTGGAGATGATATGGCCAAGCACCGTCCCTTGAGTCACCATGAAGTGACTCTTCTCCCAAGATAGAACCAAATGGTACTCAATACATCGCTGGAGTACTCGGTCTAGGCAGTCAAGACAGGAGTCAAATCCATCGCCGTAGACCGAGAAATCATCCATAAAGACCTCCAAACACTCCCCTACCATGTCCGAAAAGATCGACAGCATGCACCCCTGAAAAGTCGAAGGGGCATTGCATAGCCCAAATGGCATGCGTCGAAAGGCATATGTACCGAAGGGACAGGTAAAGGTGGTCTTCTCCTGATCTCCAGGAGCGATGGCCACCTGGTTGTAGCCCGAGTACCCATCCAGAAATCAATAATGGCTCTTCCCTGCCAGTCTCTCAATGATCTGGTCAATAAAAGGCAGGGGGAAATGGTCCTTCTTGGTGGCCTGGTTGAGTCTCCTGTAGTCAACACAGACCCTCCAAGAGGTGGGTACTCGTGTAGCAATCTCCTCTCCCGACTCACTGATTACAGTCGTGATGCCCGTCTTCTTGGGCACCACATGCAAGGGGCTGACCCACTTGGAGTTGGAAATGGGATAAATGAAATCTGCACTCCACCATTTTGATATTTCCTTCATCACAACCTCTCTCAGGTTGGGGTTCAGTCACCGCTGGAACTCACGCGACGGCTTCGCCCCTCCTCGAGATAGATATGGTGGGAGCACACTGATGGACTAATCCCATGGAGATCTGCTACGCTCCATCCGATTGCCTTGCGGTTCTTTTCAAGAACCCCCATCAAACGGGATTCCTGCTCTCCAGTCAGATCGGCAGAGATGATGACTGGGTACATCTCAGGCTCGCCCGCAAGGAACCGATACTTCAGCGAAGTAGGGAGCGGCTTCAGCTCTGGACAGCTGGGCGCTGGCAATTCTGGCTTCGGAAGAAAATGTGTCAATGCTGCTAAGTCTGCCAAATCTGCCTGGGAGAAAGAAATCGAACTCTCGCAAACTGGATCTGGAGAAGGCTGCTCAACTGTGCTGTCTCTGATCCGCTCTGCATCTACCTCCTCCTCATCTGTAGGCTCAGGTGGACTCAGGTCTGGCATCTGATCAATGCAATCTGCCCAATCAGACTCTGAATCCGAGGGATCTGCATCAAACAAGGTGGCATCAGTACCACCATCACTAAGAATCGTGTCGCGGTCGAGAACCGGTTCTGCTGCCTCTGTCGTATCCTAGACCAGGGGTTGTGCTCTCCAAGCTCTCCTCTGCTGTCATCTCTGCATCAGTGGTGTCTGAAAATGAGAGGATGGCCTATGCGGAAGGGTCTGCCCATGCTGCCTCATCGTCTGTGATCACAAAATCACAGTCCTGGTGGATGTCTGGCCCGTCGTCTGTCAGCTGCTCTGAATCTGTGCTGGTCTCTGAGCATGCTCTCTCTCTGGCGCTGTAGTCCTCGACTGTCTCTATTTGTATACTCTCGCCCTCGACGCGAAAGTATACCTTCCCGCTGTCATGATTAGTCACCGCCTTGGCTGTGGCCAAGAACGGACGACCAAGGATGATGGGGGTATCGGCCACTGAATCAGGGATCTCCATGTCCAACACTACGAAGTCCACGGGGAATTTCAGGCCCTGAATCGTGACGATAACGTCTCGCAACAACCCCTTCGGCCTCTTGATAGATCGATCAGCAAACTGAAGGACTGTCCTGCTCTGTCTAAGAGTGCCCAACTCGAAGCGGTCGAGAAGGGCTGTCGGAAGGAGGTTGATCGAAGATCCGCTATCCAATAGAGTCCAGTCGAACCTCTGCTCACTAATCTGACATCTGACATACGGGGCCCCTGAATCTGGCCTCTTGGCCGGCAGACGGTTCTGGATCGCGAAGCACGTGGCTTTCGTCAGCACATGAATCTCTGAAGTGTGGTTCCTCCTCCTCCTGACTGTGGTCCTATCTCTCAATGATCGCTGAAGAAGGGGGATGTGCTGCAAAGCCTCGTGAAGGGTCAGTTGTATGTGAAATCTATCGATCATGCTCTGGCTGAACTCCTCCTGCTCTCTCTTTTTTGGGTCTTTTTCTCTTTTCTCCCCCTTCCCCATCTGAAGGGCTCTAGGGAAGGGGATCACAGGGTCCTTCTCAGATGAAGGACTAGGAAAAGGCCTAGACGGCTCGACGGCCGGATCCGCACATACATCAATCACCACAGTGGGACCAGAAGAAACTAAACCTTTTCCTTTATTCAAAACAGTGTTATGAGATACATTAGTATGAGAAAAAACAACTGCTCTCTCTACAAAAACACCAGTGGCCTCAGTACCACCACGGGCTGGCTCTGCTATTGGACGTCTCGCGGCCTCAGTACCGCGGGCTGGCTCGGCTCCTCTGGTGGCCTCAACACCACCTCCTCGAATGGTGAAGCGGCAGCCTCAGTACCACCGGTGGAATCAGCACCCTTGGTGGCATCAGTACCACCGTCATCATCATGTGCGGCCTCAGTACCGCTCTCCTCCTCCTCATCTGGCGCCCTGGGTGGATCCTCGAGTCGTCATCAATAGGCTCGGAGGTGATGGAATGGCTATTTTATTATTATTTTTATTATAGGTCCAATTACCGCACTATAGGAACATGTAATTATATTAGGGTGTTTGGATCCTATGAGTTACGTCACAATCAAGCAGAAAATCCTACAGCTAGGGGCTCGATCAAAAACCGCGTAAACACCGGAAAAGGCAGTAAAAAGAAAGGAAAACAAAACCGTGTAAAGAGACGCGAAAAACTCCTAAGGGTCCCCCGAGCACACCGGTGCTCGGCGAAATAGACCCGCTAAGTCCAATCACAGTCCAAAGTGTCCAGTCTGAGTCCCTGTATTATTACAATAATAATCAAAAGTCTAATCTAAACCTCACCCACTCAACTCTCTCTCTCTCTCGCTCTCTCCTGCGGGTCCGTAAAGAAAGGAGCCGCCTCCGAGTCTCGCGGTTGCGTCGGCTTCTCGAAATCGGCCGCCTCGGTCCTCGGGCCCTCGCAAGAAAGAATAGAGTGGTCAGACCAAATTATTGTAAGAAAATGTCATAAAAATATATCTACAGAAATCTATACAAAAAGCCGCGCAAAGAAAAAGCCACAGAAAAACTCAAAAAGCGACTACTAAGCCGTGCTCCCCGGCAACGGCGCCATTCTGATGACGACAACCGAGCGACTAAGGCAAAGGTATCTAGATGGTCGTTGTGACCTCGGTCACTCAGCTAAGTCAATCAAGAAAAATCAGACCACTAAAATAGATAAAATCGATCAAAACACGAAAGCGGTCCTGCTATTTATTTAACCTGGTATAGCGACCAGGGTCGAACTCAAGGAGCACGGATTGGCCTCTCGGCCTAAGAAGTAGTCAAAAAGAGAGTTGAAATAAAAGAAGAAAATATTTTTGGTGGTTTCTGAATTTTTTATATTTTTTGGATTTTTTAGTTAATTAAGAAAATAAGAAAAACAAAGAAACACACACTTCAACCATTTATTTAAAGCACTAAAAATCAACCAAAAATTCAAACAAAAAATTTTTTATGTGTTTTATATTTTTTAGTGTTTTTGGTTAATTTTCGAGAATTTTCTGATGTTTATTTAATTTTCAAAAAATCAAACAGTAGCTGAAATCAAAGGTACTGTCCAGCCGAGCTAAAAGGGCCTAGATAAAATATCTAAAGGCCCCAAATTAGCTGGGAGGTAATTTTCCTGTGAAGAGAAGAAAATAAGGAAAATTTAGGCACCTATTTTATTGTTTTTGGATTTTTAGTTGATTTACTGGAATTTTTATAAGATTTTGAATGTTTTTCAATTGTTAGTGGTTTTCAGTAATGAAAAAATAGCCAAAATTGGCTAGAAAATCAAACACATCAAAATGGACAGTACAAAATTTTTTTGTAATTTTTGGACACAATTTAATATTTTTTTTTGATTTTTAAAGTCAGACAGTAGCAAAAATAGATGTTTTTGATTTTCTAAAAATATCAAACAGTGACGAAAATGTCTCCAAAATTTATAGAAAATTTTACATCATGGCAAGAGCCACATTTCCAACTTTCACTAAAATTGGAGGTGATTTGCTATTTTATTCAAAAATAAGGAGGGGGCACTGTGCATAGGGACCAAAGTGCAAATACCCGAGAATCTGGGGGGTCTGGTGCAATTAACCTAGCAAAACACGCGCCACGTGCGTGCCTGGGGCACTCAGGGACCCAAATGTAATAAAGATAAGTTCCGAGGGCTTATTGGTAACAGGTACCAAAAGCCTAGGGGCTTATCTGCAAAATACCCAAAAATAAACGCACATGCTCAAAAGTTTCACGCACAGGGGTATAAATGCAAATAAACAAAAACTTTCATTCAACTGATAACATCCAGAACAACAGGGGCATATAGTGCAATTAACCCAAAGAAACCACGTGACGAAGCACGTGTCAGACCATGTACAGGGGTATATCAACAAATAAAAACTAGCGCACGGGTCTCTATGCAAAAATACCAAAACTTTAACAAATATGCTAAATATTTACAAGACTAAAAACGAAACAAAATAACTAAAAGGGCCTAAGGGTAAATTACCCTTTATTACTCGGCGCGGCTGGATGGAGGGCACGTGGTGCATCCGACGGTGGTGAACAGCGGCCGCTCTACAGCTGGGCGCCTCGGGATGATCCGACGCTCGAGGTCAAGCCACGTGGCATGATCAACGGTATTGGCTCGCTATGGCTTAACTCACGAGCATCGGGCGGCTGGGATCGCCTCTCCAAAGATCTGGCGGTGCAGGTGCCTCCTGAGATGGACGGTCTGGATCAACACTGGAGGGCTGAGGCGATCAGACGGCGACGGAGGGTGCTGGAAGAACAGGTCGCCGGCGAGACTCGCCGGCCTCTGGCGTGCTCTAGACTCCTCCTGGAAGCACTCTGAAGGTCGGAGAAGAAACGTGGTGTGCTCCCGCGTCTGCCGGTAGACTCCGATGATCCAGCCGAGCTCCGAGGAGCTCGGGCGAGGTCGGCGGAGCTGAGCCTCCTTGTTCGATGTCGAAGGACCTCAGATGTCCTTCGTTTGACCTGCAAAGCGATCCAGAAGACTCGTGGGTCGAGGGCAAACTGCCTCGACCCGGTTAGGCGAGGTGACGGTGGTTGATGGGTCGGAATGGCGAGCTCCGGCGAAGGGGGTAGACGGAGGAGCTCGGCTCCCAGCTCCTGTGCGAGCTGGGTTGGATGGAGGGGTGAAGAAGGTGCGTCGCAGGGAGGCGGAGGCGATGGTCGATTCCGATGATCGAACGGAGTGATGGGATGGTCGGAATCAGCTAGAGACGGCGGCGATACGAATTGGGCGTAAATGGAAATCAGGGAAGAATAAAGACCTACAAGGTTACCTGTGTGGACGAAGAGACTGGGGAGGAGCTGGGGAAGCTCCTGGTCGTTGCCTCGAGGAGCGTCTCCCTCCGAGGCTCGATGCTCACGCTGGTGGCGGAGCAACGTCGGCTGTGCTCGCCGGATCAGTGGATACGCCTCCACTCCTCGCTTCGACGGCGCCAGACGCAAGCTGTCACTCTCGCGAGTGCGCTGGAGCTCACAGGAGGTGGATACGAATGGCCAAAGATGGGAAAATGAGGTGGCGGAGCTGGAGCTAAATATGGGCGAGGGTCCGGGAAGACGAGGTCGGGTAGGGCGTGGAAGCGCGTGGATCCCGAGGATGAAGCTCCGGCGAGGGTCTCGGGTATGTCAAGATCAAAACGGACCCGGGGTTTGAGTGAATGTGATTCGGGTTTAAGTGCTAAAAATCCGAGAAGCGGGCTTACCCGCTAAGAACCGTGCAAAGTGGTCCTGGGGGGGAGGTAGTTGATCGGGCGGTCAACATCCCCAGGAGCCAACTGGAATTGGCCACGTGGCCGGATCTTAGGGGTGAAAATTAGGGTAGCAAATGGCCAAATTTGCAAAAAGTTAAAACATGAAATATTTTTATTTTATTTTTTTTTCTATTTTTTAGTGATTTTTAATAATTTTTTCGAAATAAAAATAAGGTATATACATAATATGTAATACATAGGTATATGTACACTATATAGGGTTTTTAATTTTGATTTTTAATTTGTTATTTTTTTACAATTTTATTCCCATTTTATATTTTATTTATTTTCATTATAAAATAAGGAATAAAAAGGTATTTTATTTTTTTTATTATTTATATACATAGGTAAAAAAATACATATACACATTTATATACATAGTATATTTACAATATGTCTTTGTATTTTTAATTTTATTATTTTTATTTTGTTTTTGTTTTAATTGTTTTTATTTAATTATATAACATAGAATATTTACAAAAATTTTGGAAATTAATTTTATTTATTTATAAGGTTAAATAAATATATAAGAGTGGTTTATGTACATGATGAAAGTGGTGTTTTTGTTCTTTTTTATTTTTACCCTTTTTCTTTTGTTTTTATACTTATAAATATGTACAAGTATTTACAAGCATATTTTGGGCTATTTTTGTGAGGAAAAATATTTTTATTTATTTACATAAATATTCACACATGAGCCCCTATCTCCCTCTACTTTGGCTTTTATGCGGTCAGGCCCATGTTGAGCCCTCCCTTGGGTTAGGTTGCTCAATATTTATTCTAAATATTTCCCTCTTTTTCTTTTTAATCTTTATTCTTTTATTTTTGCACAAAAACATGCTAATTATAGGTTTTTACACAATGCATGCTTTTGATAATTATTTATATTTACATGAATATACATGCATTTGCAAAGGTTTTTGTAGCTAAAATATAAGAATCAAGAGTGATGAATGGGTATTCATCAGTCTTCCAATATGTAGAAAGCACAAGTATTTATAATATCTAAGGGTGATGTGATCATAAATAATTATATAACCATGTTGATTCTATTCCGAGGGAGTAATGAAAGAGGTCTGGATTTTAGGGACTCCTCTCACTAGATAAGTAATCTAATATTGGTCTAAATGTTGAGCAATGATCTGAATGTCATTTCATGAGAAATATTAGATTTATGGCTTTGATTTAATCAAGTATCTATGGGAGGTCTTCAAATATGGATTTGAGATGTAATCTCAACATCCATGTCACTATACGTGGAACGTATAATCGTCACGTCCTTATCTCCAAGTATCCATGGAGAAAGCACATTATTCTTGAAAGAGTTCAAGCATAATTCTGTTGTTGAATTATGTATATGAGCATTGAGAAATTGATAGTTAAATGTAATTTAATTATCATGAATAATATGAATTTGATTCATATTATATGGCCATATATGGAATGTTATCTAAGAAGATTAAATGTTTTTTATATATGAAAGATTTGAATAATGTGAATTGATTCATGTTATTTAGGCACACGAGAATTATGATCCAAGATAAATAAATGTGATTTATTATCAAGAATATAAATAATGTGGATAGTTCTATCCATATTATTTATATATATTATAAATGTTATTTATAATATATTAGAGAGAGCTCATTGTAAATATTATCTTCAAATTAATTGTTTACGTGATTTGGATTCGAATCGGAAATTAACTAGAAATACAATTTACATTTTATTTTGAGTTGTGAATGTAATTAATAATTATATAATGGAATGATTGCAATATACACAAAATTAATTTGGAATTTTTTATTAACTTACAACAATAGTTGTTGTAATAAATATAAAGGACTGGAGAAGCTGCCACCATCTATTCAGTGGATTGTGAACAACCACCCTTGACTTTGTCTCAAGGTTGGCCGTCCCCCCCCCCCCTTTTTAGAGAGGTGGGCGGCCGCCTTACTAATCCTTTTATGCAAGTTAATTTAGTTCAAATTAAATTATATTGATTATTCAATATATTTAATTAAATCTAAATTAATTGTTGTTGTGTTTTTAAAACAAAATCATGATTATTTAGTAGAAACATAAATCAATCACAACATTGATTTTACGTTTCACATGGAATAGAATCCATGGATTCACAAAATACTATAGAAGAAGAGACAACCCTAGATCTTCTTTTAACAACACTTTGCAAGTCTCTCTCTCTCTCATTCTCCTTGTACACACCCCATCTCTTTCTCTCTTTTAGTGGCAGTACACCTTGTGCACTAGAGAGAGTCGTGGTCGACGCCACGCCATTGTACTGCCATGATGAGCGGCCCACCGACCAGGTTAAGTATCAAAGTAAAAATGAGGTCTGATGTAAGAGGTTAAGTATCAAAGTAAAACATGTTGAAACTGGCAGCTAACATTCTTGCTTTTTCACGTGTATGCGCGGGCGAGCTCTGAGGCAAGATAGGAAGCATAGGTGGGGGAAAGAGCGAGGTTAATCCGTAAATCAAGAACTTTTTTCTAATCGATTTCACCAGTCAATCGAAACAAGCTCTTTAATAGAAGAAAACATTTTTTTAGCCTGACACTTCTTCTTTTTTGACCACTCGGCTCCCTTCAAAGTTGAGAGAGAGCCCAGGTTGCCCTCTCACTTTTTCTTGCCTACTCAACTCTACTTCTGTGAAATGGGTTGGAATTGACAGTTCACTTATAAGTCTGAGAACCCCACTCTCAAGTTACCGCGAACTATCCTCAATCCTACTTTCCTTGCCCGTGAAAGAGATAGGATTCGCTTCTCTCTCTGGTCTGTGTCAACTGGGCGGGGTGAACTCGCGTGACCGGCCCGTCAACTCCCATGCATTCTTCTCTGACTTGGAAGATCTCTCTGAAACTAGCCTGAAGGATTCCTCGAGGTGTTGTTCACACGGCTACAATCTCCATTTCCAGAGCTGGGGTGTCGGGGTGCCCAAACGAGTGGAATTAAATGCAACGAGAACGAGATGGGAGAGGGGTGTCAAGAATTCATTAAATTTCTCCTCTACTTAGGATTAGGTTGCTTGAATGGTGCCTTCACTTCAATAAGGAAGGAAGAGAGATCTACCATATGGGTGGAGCTAAAGGCGTATTCCTTTTTCTTGGGCATCAAAAACAAGATTATATATATAGTAGTCACACTACTCCTTGACTTCTTAGCCTTCTACTAGTATGGAAGAGAATGAAGAAAGCATAGTTAAAGATCCTCCTCCCCAGAGCCTCCTCCCCTATAGAGGCTTTTTCCTTTGTTCAGAGACCTTTGGCCTTCACTTCTTCTATGAAATATTGAAGTCCTCCAATACACAAGCGATTGAGGGTCGAAGGGGGGAGGGACTCGCATTAACCACATGCAAAGTGAAGCCATCTTCCTCATTTCACTCCACATGACGATGTACAAAAAACACAATGGAAGAACTCTTGTTGATGTTCCCTTGTAAACACCACATGTATGGCTTGCCTCGAGCAATTCCTACTAAAAAGGACCTCACCAGATACCAAATTCCGAACTAGCCAACCAACCCAAACCCACGGGGGAAATGAAAGCAGAGGCAAGTGAAACACGAATTGGGATGGTCGTTCACTGGGGGTTTATTCTGATCTGTAAGCATGACCATTAATGCATGTATAGCTAGCAGGTTTACTTAGTATTATTTCTTTATAGATAGGTTTGCTGAAATCAGTCTGAAGGTACTTTGTTCTTTGATTTTCCATCCCCCAACCAAACCTTTTAGAGATATTTTGCAAAGTGATATACTTTCTCAATTTCTCTCGGTTTGTTACTTTTAAGGTAGGCTAGTGAGTAGTGACTACCGACTAAAAGTGATTTGTCTATGTGAGAGAGCACGACCGATGGTGGTTTCGTTAGTGGTAGCGAAGCATCGGTTTTTCGAAAAAAATGTGGTTGACTTTGGCGATGAAAAAGATAGACGCCTTATCTTTTCTTTTGAGGATAACATTGAAGTGCCAAAGTCGGAACGATGTTTCATTGCTAGTTATCCAGTTGCAGAAGCGACCCCATAGGCTTGTGCTTTCGTGTCTCTCTGAAATTGCAGTCATGGTCAAATCTTAGTTTATTCTACTTTCAAGGACTCCCAAGGACTTACACTTGGAAGAAGGCATATACTCATTTTATTCTGAGGTAGTAGTCGAGACCTCGCACCCTTACCTTGCTACTTTACAGGTCTCTAGTTGAGGTTTGAGGATTTTTATATCACAAAGAGCTTCGTCATAGTTTTTGTCTTGGTTCGACCTTGCATGACCCTAGGACTCGTTCTTAGCCTCCCCAGGGAGCTACTTTAATGAATCATCAAGGGCCTCAGTTTGTATTGGTGATGGAAAACTCAATGTTTGATCAAAATCATCAAAGTGAGAGAAATTTAGAAAGTATGTCACTATATAATCATAGAAAAACATAAAATACATTTTGCTAAGCCTAAAATATATATCCATTTTTGTAGATATTTTACATGTTTTGCTTTCATTTTATATTTTACAATATCAAAATTATTTTTTGTTTATTATTTAACTATTTTTAATCATTTTAAAAATCCTAAGAAAATCTAAAAATACCCTAAAAATCAAAAAAAGTATAAAATCCAACAATATTTTTATTTAATTTTTTTAGACATTTTTTCTTTGTTCTAAAAATCTAAGAAGTAGCTCTTCTTTGTTTCTCTTTTTATTATTTTTATTTTTTGTTTCTTTTCTAAAAAATTAAAAACATTTGCAAAATTTAAAAATCATTAAAAATTTCATAATTAGAAACCATAAAAATATAAAAACTAAAAAACCATAAAAAATTAAAAAGACAGAAAATCCACAAAATCCATTATTAGTTTGCTTTGACTTTTCTCTTTTATTTCTTTGATTTTTCATTGAATTGAATAACCCTCGGGATTCATTATTGCCTCCCTGAGTTGGATCCTGTAGACTATACAGGTGAGTAAATAACATTTGACTCTTGATTACATTTCTTCTTTGATTGTTTGCTTTGAGTTGTAACTAAAATTTAAATAAATTTTATTTGAGGGCAATTAGGGTTGCATCGACAATTCACTTTATTGCAAATAACTTAACCCTTGATTTCCTAATAATAACATCCACCCTCAAATCTAATGGTTGATTGGTGTTTACTCAGTCACCAATTGTGCCACTGGGGCTTGTTCTTGATCCAAAGGCCAGGAGAGGCTGTGGAAGAACTGGGAGGATGCCTCTCCCGGCATAGCTTCGAATGACCCTCATGCTTGAATTTTGTGATCTCCCGAGCTATTGGGATGCTCTAAACAATCCTGGAAGTGTTACACAGCTAGTGGATGTCTCAAAAAGATCCAAACAACATCGGTGAAGGTCTGGGACGTCAGCGAAGAACTGGGTACCTGGAGCTGTAAGTTGAGTTCATTTGACCTGCGTATGGAGTCCTTTCATGCTTAAGCATGCACCCGAAGCTTATGGGCTCAAGGGAAAGCTTCTCAACCCACTATTGAGCAAAATGATGGTCTGCAATGGAGGGGTGACTGAGATCCGACTATAGGTGAAGAAGGGCTCCGATCTCCCTGATCTATGAAAGATCAGGGGTGAATAATAGATCAGGGTGACAGAAGATGAAGTGGTAAAGGTGTAGACAAGTGTTACACCTAGGAATTGAAAAAGAAAAGAAATAACAAGCTCACCTGCCTGAGAAGTTTGGGAGTAGAACTACCAGGAGAGGCTCTGGTGATGGTTGAATCATCGCCTACGCCCTTTTTCCACGTTGCCAATCAGGAGTCTCCACTTTATATCAAGAAGGAAAACCTTATGGGATAATTTTTGTGGAGAAAAGTCATATTGAAAGGATTAATTTTCAAAATTAGCGGAGGAGATATTTTATACAAGGTTAACCGAGGAACCATCTTCAACTAGGATTTTTGATCGAATTGAGGGTTGATTGGTTCCATTGTTTGAAGTGCATGAATGAGAAGAGGTAGATGAAGAGATCACAAAAAAGAATCAAGGGTAGAATAGATTTACATAGAGTTGGAAATTTTAGAGAAAATAGGGAAAACATGGAACATACTAGTCTAAGAGGGGGCGAGGAGTTGTCCTATGTCAACTAATGTCACCTCTTCATTGGTCCACGTCAGCCAGAAGAAGACAAAAAAGAAATAAAAATAGAAATAGAAGGAAAATAAAATAACATATGATTTTAATAAATAAAACTTAAAATATGAAAGTTGTTTCTTATTTTATTTATTATTTTAGGTGATTTTTTATTTTAATCGACCAATTTATCATGTCTTAATTTTTACTTATGTATTTGTAGGTATAAATACTCGTGTATTGTGTATTTTATTTTTATTTTTATTTTAGATGTTACTATTTTACGTACATATTTTGTACATTTATATTATATTTAAGTACATATTTACATATTTCTGATATTATTTATATACTTAATTAATTACGGGTATGTACGTTATAGTTATAATTTACATATATATCTTATTTTATTATTTAATTTAATGCAGTTTTAATGAAATTACTTTATATTTTTTTCTTAATATATCTTATATAACATTTACAAGTAATTAGAAAAGAAATAAATAAATGAGTAAAATGTATAGGTATTTGATACAATTGAACCAAAAAAGTCAACTTGTATCTCTTAACTTAAATTTTATTGAAATAAAGAAAATTATATATCTAGTTTGATGGATCTTCATTAAATAAATAATTTAATTTTAAGAAAAATAACGATGAGTTTGGTTAATTTTGATTCATATGGAGGAGATATTGATCATTGAAGGCCAATTTGCATCTTTTTTATCCGTGTGTCTTAGTCAAACTATACATTATTTTTATATGAAATTATTTTTATATTTTCTATTATATTTGCATACATTGTTTGTACTGAAAATATATTTATTTGAAGTGTGTAAGAGTATGTAAAAATTATTGTAAATTTGGTTGTATATGTAGTGTCTGTTGGACATGTGAGCCCACGGCGAGCCATTATGCAATAAATGTTATTGCGAATATCATTCCCTGATCTGAAATAAAGAATAAATAATTTGCATAATAGGTCCCTCTGTACAATTAGGGTTATGTACCATGGCTGTCTTAATGATCAAACAGCTGTTGATTCAATAATTGAATCATAGAGGCTGGTGCTTGGATGAATATCTAAAGAGTTAGATTGATGACTCATCAAGCACCATCAAATGATTGTTAAGATGTGATCTCCAGCCTGAGTAGGAGATGGCAATCCTTTCTCACATAGGCTGATATCTGACCGACCTCTTGATGCAGGTCCTCTGCATAGGAATAGAGATTCGGAGGTGTCAGATTAGTTAAGTCAAAGAGTTGACTTAACGAGATCGAGATAACCTAAGTCCTATGTTGAATGCTGTCACAGCATAGGCACGCATCCTCTGACCGGAGACAGATGTATTGCTATATGTCTGAGTATGTACATTTGACAGACCAATAGGTTGATGACCTAACCAAGGTCTATACACCGGCGCGTTGGTGTGCATATAAGGGCATATGAGTAATACGATCTCTCAAAGGGATCATACAGGTTCGCTACTGAACCGGAAGACATGAGCTCACTCATGAGATATTGGGAGGAATCAAATTCCGTGCACGGTCGTCTCGCTTTGGAAGCTTGACTGAATTTGTAGGTTTGATATATACTTTTGGAAAGTATATGATCAAGACCTAGGTATGATATATGCTTTTGGAAAGTATATGATCGATACCAAATCCCAATGATCAAATGAGAAACTTGGTGATCAAACCCTGAAGAAGACAGTGTAAAATAGATCTTGATCTTCGGATTGACCATGGGTCTTCCAGTATGCAGGATGTACAGGTATTGGGAATACCTGAAGGGTGATGTGATCATAAACGATTGTATATCCATGACGCTTCCATTCTGAGGGAGTGATGAAACAGGTCTGGATTTTAGTGACTCCTTCCAGTAGAGAAGCAATTTGATCTTAGTCCAAGTGTTGGACATTGGTCTGAATGAGATTCAGATTCAATGAGAAGATTGGATTTGCGGTCTTGATTTAATCAAGCATCTATGGGAGGTTCGTAAGATCTGGATTTGAGATAATATCTCAATATCCAAGTCACTATACGTGGAACAATACAATCGCCTTGTCCTTATCTCCAAGTATCTGCGGAGAAAGCACATTATTCTTGAAGGAGTTCAAGAATAATTCATTTCATGAATTCCATATCCAAGCAAGAAGAACTTGATGATTAAATGAGATTTAATTATCAAGCTTAATATGAATATGATTCATATTGTGAGAATTATTATCCAAGATAATTAAATGGGATTTAATTATCAAGGATTAGAGAATGTGGATAATACTATCCATGATATATGTGTATTATAAATGTGATTTATAATATGTATATATAAGAGAGAGAATTTATGTAAATAGCATTTGTTAATTAATAATGTGGATTGGATTCACATTTATTAAATTAATTGGAAATGCAATTTACTAATTAGTTTGGGTTGTGAATATGATTCACATAATATTCAATGGCATGATTGAAATATTCACAAATTAATTGGGAATTAATTTGGTAAATAATTTCGTGATAATTGTTATTGCAAAATTAATTAAGAAATAATAAGATAAATAAAAAGGAGACAAATTAACCACCTAAATAAGAGGTGGCGCCACCTATGACTCATTCATAGGTGACGCCCCTTATGATTTAGGGAGGTTAGTTGACTCCCTTTTTGTTGTCACATTATCTCTTAAATAGTTAAATTAAATTATGTTGATAATATTGCAACATATTTTAATTTAAATAAATGTTGTTGGTTTTAACCAACAACAATCATAGCCATTGATTTAGCATGGACCAAGCATAGCCCTTGGATCCATGTGTCCCATGGATTGAGATCCATTGGATCCTAAACTAATATAAAAGGAGGGCTAGGGTAGCCTTCCATGGTACATCATTTAAGAGTTGTACAAGGTGACAACTCTCTCTCTCTCTCTCTTTCTCATTCTCGTCCTCTCTCTCTTTCTCTTCTCCCTTAAGTGGCCGTCCACTTTGTGTTGAGAAAGGAGAGACTCTCGGCTTCTTCTTCGACGACTCGTGGATCTCCATCTTCTTTGGAGTTTCTTACTCTAAAGGAAGACGACGGATTTCGTTTGACGAAATCGGGGGAGCCATCGCTTGGATCTTCATCGAGGATTGCGGGAAGGAACGTGACTCATCATCGCGCCCGCAAGTGCGTTCTTCGTGGATCGGACTTAAGATAGGAGGATCTCTACTTTGGGATCTCGCGATCACAACCACGCTTTAAGAGGTATTCCTTGTACTTTGTGGTTTGATGAAACGATCCGAGAAGTGTTCTCGTGATCATGTGGTTTCATCTTTAAGTTAAATTTTAATTTCCGCTGCATCTAGCATCTAGTACGACTAGTTGCTCCGATTGCATACGATGCGATCAACACGCTTCCGTGATGCGCTTAAGGATTCACAATAACCTTCAAGTGGTATCAGAGCCAGGTTGAATAAGGTTTTGGATATGATCCATAGACCTTAGACGATTTGGTTCTTGAAAGGGTTGCGAATTTTTTACTGCATTTCAATTTTCGCACCTCTGTAAAATTGAATTTTTCGGCACTGTTTTAAATGTTTAAACACGAAATTTTCAATAGTATTTTGTTCCCCATTAAACAAGGAAACCATAGGACTTGAGTTTACTAAATTTGGACTTTATTTGCTCAAGATATGGCTTTTTGAATATGACTATATTCACTGTTGCGGGAACTGCGGATTTGAACGTGATTAATGAGATAATTACGGTTTTAATCCGCCTTGAAATGCGTGAATTATCACTTGGGTTCTTTAATAAATAAAATAAGAAATCTTTGGAAACTGAGTTTGCATTTTTTGGATTTAAATTGATCAAGATAAGTTAATTTTAGTGATTGGGGGTCACTGCTGGAAATTAACAATTTCTTGATCTTGAACCTTGTGATATGTCATTCAATTATCATGATGAAAATTAATTGTTAATTTTCTGGAATAATTAGTGATAAATATTTGTGAAATATTTAAATAGATAATTATTTCATTGAATGACACTTGCCTAAACCACAATGATGAGATATTAGATCTTGATCATTGGTTCATCAACAAACATTGCTTTCATGAAAACCATAGTTTATCCTACAATTGTTGTAGGACAACTTTTACATGAAAACCCTTTTGCTTGAATAGGATTGGGTATTTGTCTAGCAAATCTCCTTATAATCAAAAATGTTTTGATTTATATTATATGGTATAATTTCGGTTGAAAAACCGATGAACATCTCAAAGTACATGATGGTCTATCTGGTATTATCCTTTCCCGAGGCGGATGTGGTGCCTAGTCGGAGAGCATTGGGGTAGCGGGTTGCAACGTATGTGGTCCGTCCCACTCTCGTCGGTACTGGCCATGACAGCGGGTAGGGACTGTATAATACCGGAGACAGACAATGTGTATTTTTCTAATTATTAAAATTCGAATAATACGTACTTTGAGTATATACCTACTATTCAAGTAAAAGACATGTTTGTTTATTGATGATTGGATTAATGATTAATTTAATATGATTAAGTTAATTATATCCAATAAACACTCTATCATGAATAGATGTGTATTTCCCTTGGAAGAATTAATTATGTGAATATGATTCACGATAATTAATTACAATTTGAATATGAGGTGGAGGATCACATAAGTGACATCCATGGTCTCCCGTCAAGGCGAAGGGTTCCGTCGCCAGAGATTGTATGTAGGAGACACCTGTCCGAAGTGACAGATCCTATATGCAAGCGCATCTGGATCGGGCTCTTTGCTTCTCGAAAGAGTAAGGCCGTATGCGTAGTGACCCCAATTTCGAGTCCTCATATTATTGGGGCGATATTGGATTGCGCATAGCGAGTTCTAATCCTGTTGACGGTTGGTTCAATTAGCAACGGGTCAACATCATCTTAGGGGTGGTGGGCCCGGGTGTTAAAGACCGAATTGGGAATGCAAGTTGGACTTGCAAGGCGGAATGAGTTCCCGCTTCTTTTTATTGGAGTCGTAAGTTCTCATATTATTGGGATGCGACAAAGATAGGAAAGGAGATCCCAGATCTTGCTAGAGATATAATGGTAAGAATATCTCTTACATTGAAAGTAATCAAGGGAATGAACTTTCAGTGTTGACAAGGCAAGACAACTTTGATATAAAAATTCCTAAATCAAAGTAAAACATGTATATATAATATATATACACTTATGCAAATTTCTTATTTCAGATAATCTTTCATTAAACCCACTCAATGTTATACTCAATGATAACCAGTAAAAAAATATCTTGGATTGGACTCATGATCCAGATATTGTACTTGCAATTGGACACATAATGTATGTGGTTGCAGTGTACAAGTTCCCTCAACATAATGAGGAAGGACAATTAAATAAGACAATAATACATCACCTTAGGGTTTGTATGTCTTGATAGTCTTGATCTTTCATCGAGTGTACTTTAGAAGTCACATATCGATGGTGATCGTAATTGTCAAATAATCCTTATAAAATAAAAGAAGATATTTTGGCATACATATGTGCTCTAGACATTTAATCATGAATGACATGGTTCTCTGCATTATGCAGAATGGTAGCTCGAAAGAGATGATGTATTCAAAATGTTTGAATACCTACCTGAACCTAAGTCTCTAAGAGTTAAGATGTATGTAGATATGATGAGTGTCATCATTCTATTATCTATACTCTAGTCATTCACGAAGCTTCATAATATTCATATTGTATGAATTTAATGAAGCATGTATAAATGTTGAAATGCTCTTACATTGAATTCTTTTGAATTTAACATAAGAGATCCTTAGTCTTAAGCAATGGTTGTTTATAGATTAAGAGAGTGCAGTGGAAGCATGGGTCGGACCCGAGTAAGAAGGAAAGTCAAAGAGTTGACCTACTTCTGTGACTTCCATATGACATCCAAAGAGTTGGATGAATGCCAATACTGCAATATGTTGATGTGTTGATAGTATGACTATCAAGTCTGTCTAAAATCCTTAATGAAGGACTCAGATAGAGCATCAAAATAATCTACATATAATCATTGACTCTGACTTTATTATTTCATAAGATAAAGTCTGACAATTGTATCCCAATCTTCTAATGACATTTGCAATTGGTTGCAGATATATATTAGAAGATTAGAAATTTGATCTTAAGGTTTAGTAGTCATCTACATGGATATTACTGTAATTGTTGCAGCAATCTCTATTGGATAGATGGACTTCATATTCTCAGTGGGAGAGCCCTTAGTCTTAGAGAATGTCTCTATGACCTAGATATTAGAATACCCTCATTGTTTGTTTCTAAATGTTGGAAATAAACATGAATTCTGAGATTGAACTATCATAAAGAGTTATGATGGAAATATTTCAGATAGTAATCTAGCATCTAGTGGACTCCACAAAATTAGAAAATTAATGAATGGTTCATTAAGATTTCTGATACTGAAAATCAAACCTTATAAGATCAATAGGAGGATGAAGATCATTTGACAATGATCTGGCATCAAGCCTTGGACATTTGTTTGTTGATTTGATCAATAGACTAGTAAGATATGAAACTTTAGAATGTCTAAAATTTCAAATCTTACATACTTGTGAATATTGTATTCGAAGTAAAATGTCCAATACACCCTTCTCTGGGAATGGTGTTAGATGTCGAGGTATTCAAGATCTCATACATATTGATGTATGTAGATCATCTATATCATAGTGAACATTATGGATATGTGATATCTATTGATGATTACGTATGATATGAGATTTCTTCTCTTCACCTGAGAAACCTTTGAAATGTTCAAAGATTTCATTTTTTTGGTTTAGAATCAAAGTTTGAAGGAAGATTAAATGAATTTGATCTAACCAAGGTAGCAAGTACCTATTAGATAAATTCAAAGAATACCTTATGGAGATATGAATATCATTTCTATCTCACTCCTCCTGATACACCTAAACTCAATGGAGTTGTAGGGAGATACAATTGGATCATGTGTGACATGATTTGATCAATGATGAATTTTAGCATAATTATCCCTTAGTTTCCAGGTATATATGTGTAGTAGAGACTACACTATATATCCTTAATAAGATTCCATGGATGTAAGCTGGAATCTAGCACTTGAGAGTGCTACTTCATTAGGAAAATAAAGTGTGGTATTGGATACCTACTTTATGACCTTGAGATTCTTAAAAGATCTCATCTCTGAGAATGTGATTCTTGGAGGATTGAGACTCTTGAGAATCAAGATGAAAATGAAGTAAAGGAACTCATTTAATCTTGAGAAGATAATGAGGCTCCTGAAATCGGAAAATAAAAGGACAATTAAAGATGAAACATTAATACCTCTTCAAATGAGTTTGAGGATGTATTCCATGTGTCAGCCAAGTCTGACAATGATCGGACTTCATGTGATGAAGCTCCTAAGGATCATGACATGGAATGATGGATATTAGCAATAAAGTCTAAAGTAGACTTCATATACAAGTGTTGTATATGGACCCTCGAGGATCCACCTATAAGGGTTAGACCCATTAAGGTGTAAATGGATCTTCAAGAGAAAGGGAACCTGATGAGAAGGTAGAGACCTTCAAAGTTCGGTTCGTAGCCATGAGCTACACACCGGAAGAGAAGACATTGCTTGCAATGGGACTTGCTCTTCGGTAACCATTCTTAAAATCATCAGAATATTGCTAACCTTAGCTACACAACTTGACTATTGCATCTTCAGGATGTAATTCAAGATTGCATTCCTCTAAGAATACCTCTCTGAGGATATTCACATGAAGTAGCCACAGGGCTTCATGGTTGAGGAAAGTAAGGTGTGAAAGCTAAAGAAATCCATTTGTGGACTCAAATAAGCTTCTTGAAGTTGGAACATAAGATCTGATGAAATTATAAATGTTATGATTTCAAATAGAATCTTGATGAACCATGTGAAGCTTAGTGGGAGTGCCATTGTGTTCATCGTGCTAAATGTAGATAATATCCTAATTATTTGAAATGATATAAGGATGATAATAAGTGTTTTATAGACTGGCTATTCCATACCTTGAGATATGATCTCAAGAATACCTCTTAGATCTTAGTTCTGAAGTTGTTCAGAATAAAAAAAAAGAGGGTATTGGGACTGTCACATTTGTAGTACACCTTGGACATATTCCATTCCTGGAAATTCCAAGAAAGGCTTCCTTCCTTGAGATTTGCTACTGACCTATCTAAAGGGATAGCACCTCAAAGAGTTGAGGAAGTGAATGCTAGAACTGCTTGCACTTGTGCATCAGTTACGAGAAGCTTAGTGCATGCTTGATGTGTACAAAAGCCAGATATCTGCCATGCAGTGGGAGTAGTAAACTGTTACTAATCCTTCTATACAGATAGAACACTTGATTGCAGTAATAACAATATCTTCAAGAAATTAAGATTTTTAGATGGAAATCTAAAAGGTCTTAACTGCGAATACCGTAGGAGATAGTGATCTCCAGGAATAAGGGTATTCTGATAAGGATTATGGAAATACTGGTTATAATAGTTATTAAGCAATAGTGTCAAAGACACTATAACTGCTTTGACTAGATTGAGTATTGGTTGCATTAGATGCAACATTCGCATTGGATGCGAGCACTGTTACCTAGGGATATGCATGTGCCGTAAAAGGACTTGGCATAGTCTTTTGAGAACAGAGTGACTGATCAGCTTACCTAGCTATTTCTAAATAGCCTATGATTGTCACATGAGTGTGGGTTTAAATGATTAGCCCTTTAATGGCTCTTTGGGCTAGTGGGAGATTGTTGGACATGTGAGCCCACGGCGAGCCATTATGCAATAAATGTTATTGCGAATATCATTCCCTGATCTGAAATAAAGAATAAATAATTTGCATAATAGGTCCCTCTGTACAATTAGGGTTATGTACCATGGCTGTCTTAATGATCAAACAGCTGTTGATTCAATAATTGAATCATAGAGGCTGGTGCTTGGATGAATATCTAAAGAGTTAGATTGATGACTCATCAAGCACCATCAAATGATTGTTAAGATGTGATCTCCAGCCTGAGTAGGAGATGGCAATCCTTTCTCACATAGGCTGATATCTGACCGACCTCTTGATGCAGGTCCTCTGCATAGGAATAGAGATTCGGAGGTGTCAAATTAGTTAAGTCAAAGAGTTGACTTAACGAGATCGAGATAACCTAAGTCCTATGTTGAATGCTGTCACAGCATAGGCACACATCCTCTGACCGAAGACAGATGTATTGCTATATGTCTGAGTATGTACATTTGACAGACCAATAGGTTGATGACCTAACCAAGGTCTATACACCGGCGCGTTGGTGTGCATATAAGGGCATATGAGTAATACGATCTCTCAAAGGGATCATACAGGTTCGCTACTGAACCGGAAGACATGAGCTCACTCATGAGATATTGGGAGGAATCAAATTCCGTGCACGGTCGTCTCGCTTTGGAAGCTTGACTGAATTTGTAGGTTTGATATATACTTTTGGAAAGTATATGATCAAGACCTAGATATGATATATGCTTTTGGAAAGTATATGATCGATACCAAATCCCAATGATCAAATGAGAAACTTGGTGATCAAACCCTGAAGAAGACAGTGTAAAATAGATCTTGATCTTCGGGTTGACCATGGGTCTTCCAGTATGCAGGATGTACAGGTATTGAGAATACCTGAAGGGTGATGTGATCATAAACGATTGTATATCCATGACGCTTCCATTCAGAGGGAGTGATGAAACAGGTCTGGATTTTAGTGACTCCTTCCAGTAGAGAAGCAATCTGATCTTAGTCCAAGTGTTGGACATTGGTCTGAATGAGATTCATATTCAATGAGAAGATTGGATTTGCGTTCTTGATTTAATCAAGCATCTATGGGAGGTTCGTAAGATCTGGATTTGAGATAATATCTCAATATCCAAGTCACTATACGTGGAACAATACAATCGCCCTGTCCTTATCTCCAAGTATCTGCGGAGAAAGCACATTATTCTTGAAGGAGTTCAAGAATAATTCATTTCATGAATTCCATATCCAAGCAAGAAGAACTTGATGATTAAATGAGATTTAATTATCAAGCTTAATATGAATATGATTCATATTGTGAGAATTATTATCCAAGATAATTAAATGGGATTTAATTATCAAGGATTAGAGAATGTGGATAATACTATCCATGATATATGTGTATTATAAATGTGATTTATAATATGTATATATAAGAGAGAGAATTTATGTAAATAGCATTTGTTAATTAATAATGTGGATTGGATTCACATTTATTAAATTAATTGGAAATGCAATTTACTAATTAGTTTGGGTTGTGAATATGATTCACATAATATTCAATGGCATGATTGAAATATTCACAAATTAATTTGGAATTAATTTGGTGAATAATTTTGTGATAATTGTTATTGCAAAATTAATTAAGAAATAATAAGATAAATAAAAAGGAGACAAATTAACCACCTAAATAAGAGGTGGCGCCACCTATGACTCATTCATAGGTGACGCCCCCTATGATTTAGGGAGGTCAGTTGACTCCCTTTTTGTTGTCACATTATCTCTTAAATAGTTAAATTAAATTATGTTGATAATATTGCAACATATTTTAATTTAAATAAATGTTGTTGGTTTTAACCAACAACAATCATAGCCATTGATTTAGCATGGACCAAGCATAGCCCTTGGATCCATGTGTCCCATGGATTGAGATCCATTGGATCCTAAACTAATATAAAAGGAGGGCTAGGGTAGCCTTCCATGGTACATCATTTAAGAGTTGTACAAGGTGACAACTCTCTCTCTCTCTCTCTCTTTCTCATTCTCGTCCTCTCTCTCTTTCTCTTCTCCATTAAGTGGCCGTCCACTTTGTGTTGAGAAAGGAGAGACTCTCGGCTTCTTCTTCGACAACTCGTGGATCTCCATCTTCTTTGGAGTTTCTTACTCTAAAGGAAGACGACGGATTTCGTTTGACGAAATCGGGGGAGCCATCGCTTGGATCTTCATCGAGGATTGCGGGAAGGAACGTGACTCATCATCGCGCCCGCAAGTGCGTTCTTCGTGGATCGGACTTAAGATAGGAGGATCTCTACTTTGGGATCTCGCGATCACAACCACGCTTTAAGAGGTATTCCTTGTACTTTGTGGTTTGATGAAACGATCCGAGAAGTGTTCTCGTGATCATGTGGTTTCATCTTTAAGTTAAATTTTAATTTCCGCTGCATCTAGCATCTAGTACGACTAGTTGCTCCGATTGCATACGATGCGATCAACACGCTTCCGTGATGCGCTTAAGGATTCACAATATCCTTCAGTGTCTTGGCACATGAGGTTTCCAGGTGTCTGTGTTATTTTATCTGTGTTCATTGGCCCTTATTTCTCCCTACTTTATTCTTTGTTGACCATGTAAATATTGACTTAGTCTCGAGGTTTAAGGTCAGCCAGTATTTACAATAATTCCTGTAATTTTCTTTTCTTTATTCATTTTTGTATTTAAAATTCTGGACTTCAAATACTATTTACATTTAGTTAGTTTGTTAATGTGTAGAAGTTAAATATATTTACATGAATTTATCTAGGTATTTAAAGATAAAATAAAGAAATAAAGGTGAATGAATTGGTATTCATCAACTATGCATCAGAGATGCATGCTGAAGCCTTAGGCCACCTCTTCTCTCCATAAAAACTTCAGATACATCAAACCTTTCTTCTCGATGTCATCGGAGAATAACCAACTGGACCTTCATGTTCTTCACCCCTCTAAGTACGCATCCTACTCACAGATATCACACAACCATTGTTTTGGATATCCACTTGCCCATCTTGATTCCCTTCAATGACTAAACTTCAGGTGTGGCCCCATTATAGAGCTCTTCCTCTATTGAGAAATCATCGTCGGCAAATTCGAGAGGGTTCTACTCCTCCTTCTGCACCAGATCTTCATAGCTAAGTCCTCATTATGCTTCTTAGGGCACCGGCATGCACAAAGGTTCACTGTAGGGATCCAACATCCTCGCCAGAGCTATATCAGAACTACCGTCAAGTGGGTGAGGAAAAACCCACATGAGATATAGGTGCCATTGGACAAAACCCTCTTGGTGTCCATCGAACGACCACAGAGTCGCCATGATGCTTGCCGAAGTACGAGAGGCTCGGTGGAACCTAGACTCGCATCGACTCACCTCCAGATGCCCATGCGGCCCGAGCCACCTACATCGGCCCCAACCTACAACCTGAGCTTCCAACCACGTGTACCTCACGTATCGGATCAGATCATTTGCAGTAATGCCCCATGTGGTTATGTAGATTTGTAGAAAGGTCCAAGGCATGCATGCCTCATGTGACGTGCTTGGGTAATTTGCTCAAATACCTTATCTTGTATCGATATTTACAAATACACCCCCGAACATATGGAAATTTACAAGGAAGGCCTTGTGGACTTATAGAATTGCATATATGCCCCCATGAGGACCTTTTTGTGATATTTTTGCATATTTATTTTGCATTTCTACCCCTAGAGTATATTTTTTATAACATGAGCATATGAACTCCATTTTCAATGACTTAAATTTCATATAGTAATTGTTTTATTATTTATCTAATGAAATTAGTCATTTCATGATATGGAACTTAAATCAGAGCATTTAAATTTGAGGTATATATTGTGTCATTCACGTATTATTTAAATGCCTTGAAATAAATTTGGATATATTTTTAAGCATCAAATGAATCTCTAAATTAAATCTATATTCACTATTAAATTATTTGATCATATCAAGGGTATTTTTGTGTGTTTGCATTTGTTTTCATGTCATCACATTTTTTAGCACTGCGTCCATAGTCTAACATGCACGAAATCACAATAAAATGCATATTGCTCCATTTGTTTTCTATTGCATTATTTTATGTGCATTGTTTGACCTAGATAGCAATACCTTAACATAGATATGAATACTTCATTAATTATGTTGATAGATCGTGTCTTTGAGTTCAACCCTAGAGTTATCTAGGCTAATTATTTTAACCGAGCCACTCGACACAGAGAGACATCTAACTCAATTCTGATAGATGTGTATCTGGTCGTATTTCAAAGAGACCAATCTAAGTTAGCCAGATGCGTGTTCATCATATGATGTTTTTGTCGGGGATGGATTCCTCTTCGTGATTAATTAAATTTTAATATTTAATTGATTTTAATTTTAGGATATTTATGTCAATCTATTTTGTGATTAACTTACATTATTATTTGTTATATTTTATTTCTTAATTATCTCTTTTAATGATGTATCTAACTCAATCCTATTTGTGGTAGGGCTCATGGTGATCGAGGATGCTTGGGAGATGTGGAGGTGAGGAGTCAGCAGCTCCAGTTGAAGGAGCTGCAAAAGGAGACTTGAATATTTGAAAGAGACTATGAGCATTTGTGTTGTAATTTTTTTTAAGTCTCTTATTGTAAATAACGAGTATGTATGACTACTTTACAATGGTCCTTAGTTAAGGACTCACGTGTGTAGTAAGGACTATGGACTCTAACTTGTGGTGAATTGAGCATGTTTTACCACTAACCACGTAGGGCTCAACTAGATTGTTCGAAACTAGGGTTAGTTACATAGCTCTTCAAGAATCATATATTCCATACGTTTCATGTGTCCATGATCGTAGTTAGGATACACTAACATTGCATCTATGGGATTCATTCCATCTCATAAGATTTATCTAGATGCACGTGAAATGATTTAATATTTATTCTTGCACTTGTATGAAGATAAATGGGGGCATTGTGAGTATTTCTCTCTTGGACGCATCATGATTTCTGTTTCATTGGCTTTCTCGATTTCCATCCTTAATTTACACCTTTAGATTTTAATAGAATTGGGACCGAAGGGTATATGGTGATTTCTTAATTGCTTACATTAAATTTCATTGAAAACCTTTAGCTTAGAATTGGGACAGATGAATGCAACTTGACCTTAATAAATTGGAGTAAAAACCACCTTGTTTTATGTAAGAGCAAACCACACATTACATACATGTATATTATGCATGGTGAGAGATGAGGATGCATCATTAGGATAGTGCCCAAAACCCATATTAAACATGTGCATAATGGTCTTATATATATTTAATTATAACTTATAAAATAAACAAGATAAAATGATTAACATTTGTTGGTCAACATGTGTGAGTTGGTGAACTCAAGGGTGTTTGCTTGCTTGGTTTCAGCCTTAAATGTGATTTCTTTAAACCACTCCCATAAATACTTCATTTTCATATTTAAGATTCAATTCATCTCATTAGATCATCTAACCCTAACCCTTGATGGCCTAGTTTCCCATCGTTAGCTACATATTCTACTACCTAGGTACTCTTCAACATGAGTATAGGGGGAACGAAGTCCATTTTTTATTGATCACCTTAGGTTTCTTCTAATTCATTTCATATTTCTCTACCTAGGCTCTTCTTTGCCTAAGTATAGGTGGACCCAAGTCCCTGTCCATTTCTATTCTTTACTCATTGTCCCCTCTTCATGGTTCTCTTCTTATACGTAAGTTATTCTTTAACCTAATTATAAGGAGAACAATGAGTCAGTTCCCTTATGTCCCTTGGTATTTCACATGAGAGACAACTTCATATCACCTAGTGCTATGAGGACATAACACAAGCTAAGTATAGTGTGGTGTACATTATATGTTTCATATATACTTTAGCCATAATTCATATTTTAAAATTTTCAAAGTTTTGGAGCTAAGTGTAAAGGATCTTTTGAATTGATTTGTGTAAAATGATTGTAAAATTATATGAATTTTTTTTAACTATGTGACATTATCTTTGAAAAATATTTTACAATTATTTGAAAGTACGGGTTTGACTTGTTTTGGGAAATTATTTGTAAAATATTTGGAAAATCTATATTCATGTGACTTAGATTGTAAAATATTTTCATATCATTTTCAAAATGAGGGTGTAACTGACACTAACATAGATTTTATAGATAAATATAACTCTTTTTAAAAAAAAAGAAAAATTGAAAAAAATAATAAAAATAGTAAAAATGCTAATCCAATGAGTTGGTCTAATCCCTGACACTTTCACTATCACTCAAGACTTGAGGGATCAAAATACATGATTAATGAGATCTTAAGATTTAGAGTTAACCAACCTTAGTCACTAGGGTCCATGACTTAATAATTCATACTTCCCTAATTTGAAAGATATGTGTGCTATATTGCGTCTTAGTCTCCACCTTAAAGAATATGACCATCACCTCACATGCACGACTGCATATATGATGTGATGAGTTGAGGATTCACTTGAGGAATTGGGACGAGCGATTTGAGTTTGGACCTGATCTAATGATGCTCGAGGATGGGATAAGATCGATGAAGACTTCATGAAATATGAGTGTCAGAAACATTATCCAGTATGAGAACAAGTTCTTGTACTATCTTGTGATATTTAACTAAAGTATGAAGGTGTGATGAAACATAAAAAATGTTGATTAGTGTGCGCCAAATTGATAAAAGAAGTGGAGCTAGCCAAAATTAAAAGCAAAAGCAAAATAAAGAGATGTGGAAAGAAACACTCTTACACTTCAAAGACAAATTCGAAGACTTTCCACCAAAGGCGAACACTCCTAAGCTTTCAAAGTGTCCAATTGGACCACCATCTTAAGCTTTTATGAGTTAGGCTCACACCAAAAAATGCTCGGCATCGTATAATAATACAAGATTGGATGCCGAAGGTATAATATATATTCAAAAGAGATACACCCCGGTGCATTCCTAGGAAAACAAGTACAGACGACTCATCACTCTCTTGACAAACACATTGATCAATACCAAAAATAAATACATGTGTTGAGTTAATAAGACACTCGAGAGGATCAATGTTCCAATGAGATGGAGAGAAGAAAATACTCACTCATACGGCCTTCATCGACTGGCCTTCCATCTTCATTTAAAAAATCTGACAACTAAAGAGTTGGTGGATTGGAGAAAATAAATGATTATTTCCTAGTATTGAGGATTAAGTCTTGAGGAATGTGTCTTGGACTGGAACTTTGAGTGATGTTGAGCGGAGGATAAACAACCCATATGAGTTATAGGTGGCATTGGATGGCACCCTCCGGGCGCCCATCTAAGGGCTACAAAGTTGCCACGTCATCTGCCAAAGCACGAGAAGCTTTGTGGGACCAAGCCTCACCTTGAGTTACCTCGATCTGTCCACGATGCCCGAGGTTCCTACATCAACCACAATCCGCAACCCGAGCCTCCATCCATGCGCAACTCACGTGTCAGATCGGTTCATTTGTAGCTACGCCCATAGGGTTCTACAAATTTGCAGTCAGGTCCTAAGCGTGCATGCCTCATGGGACGTGCCTGGGTAATTTGCGTAGGGACCATACTATGTAACTATATTTGCAAATAAGCCCCCATACTCATAGAAATTTACAGGGAAGGCCTTGCAGCCTTATAGAATTGCATATATGCCCCTCTGATGTCCTTTTTATGCTATTTTTTTTATATATTTCACATGTTTATTTTGCTATCATATCCTTGAACTATATCATTTATAAGCTGAGCATGCGAACTCTGTTTTCAACTATTTAAATTTTATATTAATGCTTGTTTGATTATCTATCTAATGGCACTAAACATTTCATGATATAACACATGAATCCTAACTTTTAAATTGGAGATATGTATTGTATCATTTACTTGTTATTTAAATATCTTGAAATAAAATTGGATCTATTTTGATACATCGAAATAGCTAAATTCAATCTATATTTATTGCTCAATTAATTGATAACATCATGTATATTTTTGTGTGTTATCATTTGTTTTCATGCCATAACATTTTGGAACATTGTGTCCTTAGCCTAACATGCATGAAATTCAACTAAAATGCATACTGCTCTATTTGTTTTCAAATAAAGGGTGATTTTAATCACTCAATGACACTATACCATCATTCAAATTTCAACTTACTTCGAGACTTCTATCTCATCCATGTTGTTGAATTAGTGATAGACCTTTTCAATAAATGGATCTTACTGGAAAGTCCTTCAATTCCCAAACATAATTGAAAATAAAAAATTATCCATTTATAATCCTCTTCCAATTGTGTTAATCAATTGTCAAGAAAAATGATAACAAAATATGTATGCCGGTATAAGGAGATCAAAAAGTCATATAAATACGTTATTTCCATTGTGTTAGAAAACATAGTGAGGAATCTGTAAATACCTTTATTTCATCTGTGTTAGAAAACATATTGAGGAATCCACAAATACTGACAAGTGAAAAAATCAAGAACAAATATAAAAGTAAAATAAATACTATTTATAACATAATCAAATAATTATTCTATTTATCTTAAAATATTGCAAATCGATCATTCTTCTAAAACTCTTTATAATGATATTCATCGTAACAGTACCTCAACTTACAAAGAAATTGCCCATTAAATTATCGTATACGAAAACAAGTTACCTTTTTAGAAGCTTTCCATTCCACCCAACACGACGGAAAGATTACAGGAATACCAAAGTAGGATTAAGCGTTCAAGCCTAAGTTGGAGGCGCACAGCAGAAACATGCACAATGTGACGTCCCCTTCCAAATGTCATGTACGTCAAGGTGTGATGAAGTCGACGAAGCATTGCAGTGACAGTTCATGTCAACTCTCCAAGTTGGTACTATTTGCTACATCACAAATCCCGAGGCGTATGGGTTTACAGGAATATTGTCTTCGGATTGGACCCTTGTCTGGATATTCATCCACAAATTCGGCATGATTCTACACCTAACATGTGAATCAAAGTCACACGAGAGTACATAACGCGTTTGGATACGCGTCCTCGCATGGCATGAGGACGAAATTTCGTGATCTCATGTGACATTTGGCATGGCTGCTTGGATTATTCGAACTTTGCCTTATTTCTGAAAAAAACAAGTATTTTGAGAATCATCAATCAGAATCATTTAAAAAAGTAATTTTTGTTTTTTTTATAATTTATTAATTGAATTCATTTTCTGTGGATTGAAAAGTGCAATTCTCTTGGGCAATGTTTTCAGAAAGCAATTATATAAATACGTGTATGTAGGAAAAATGGACTTTGTTGATGAGTTGGAAGAGATGTTCCTCCTAGAATGAGCGAGCATGTTAAGAAAGCCATGAACATAATTTGTCTAATTTCTTTTTCAATTATTTATCATTTTAGTTATCAGATTTTGTTGGATTTTATTGATTGCATGATTTAGAGGAAATGATTTACAAGAAAATTATTTTAAAGGAAAAATAGTGCAAAGTCGTAAAGTCGTAGAGGCCAGCACTCAAAAAAAAACTTTATATTCATTAATTAAAAGCTATAAATAAAAAGATCAAAAATCCTAGAGGATCTTGGCATGCTGTATAAAATTTTCTACATAATATATCTCTCTCCTAAATAACACCCCATTCCTCGCTTGCCAAATCGCCTAGAGGCTCGCATTTGTCAGAATCATGACAGATGCCTTGTTATTTCACGACGCCTCAACAAAATTCCAGAAAAAATGAAAGTTCTCCATCGCTACCCTAATATGGGCTAACCCCTCCAAACCTCCATTGACATCGAACATTTTAAAAAAAGGAGGTCGATATCCTCCACATCTTCAGAGAAACGTTGGCAAAAATCATCTAAAACATGGGACAATCTGGCCCTCTGAGCACGAATCAACAACCACTCTTTGCCCATCAGCTGCATGAAGATTTTGACGCATCGTGGGATCTTCCACCTCCAGATTTGAACTAAGGTTGACATAGCGATCTCTGGATCAAAAACAAATAATGTGTATAAAACTTTATAAGACTTTTCACCATGAAATGACCATCCAACCATGCCTTATGGTCGCATCCTACTGATGGGGTTCCCGTCTGTGAGAGCATCTCTCTCAAACCATGCAAGTCTGTTACATTTTCTTCAGATAATTCTGGCCGAAATGTAGGTGACCAAGCATTGGCACTCCAAGCATCGCACACCCTCAATCTTCTATTCTCAACGATCCCAAACAACCTCGGAAAACAATCACAAAGCATCCCAAGGTCTGACTAATCATCAGTTCAAAATTAAAATGTGACTCCTTCTACAACACATGGTCACAAGGATGGTGAAATCTGAGGAAGGATGGAGTAGACCCCCCTCCAAAAATTAGAGGGCATAGACACATGGCCAAGTCTCCAGTAGAGGGCGTCTGAAACCCCATAGATCTTTCCAACAAAGAACAGAGAAGATTAGAGCCACTTCCTCAAATATGGACTGCCCATTTTGCTAGCAGGAACCTGTTGATCGCATCTAGTTCAAGAGTACTTAACCCATCATTATTCTCTGAAAATACACCAAAATTTACGGTTTTACATGATATCCCCAGAAATTTTAACAAAAATACACCAATAAACTTACGATTTCACAAGATATCCCTAGAAATATTATATTAATAAAATATTCCTATAAAACCCTTCATTTCATTGACTTACTCTCGCATTAATATGATATTAAATAATACCATCAAAGGTAACTTTTTGAAACAAGTTATATTCGAGAAAATAATTTCCATTACTTACAAGAAATTTTGACAAAAATACACCAGCAAATTTACGATTTTACATGATATCCCTAGAAATATTGTATTAATAAAATATTCCAATAAAATTCTTCATTTGATTGAAGTACACTCACATTAATATGATTTTAAATAATACCATCTAAGATAACATTTTGAAACAAGTTATATTCCGTAAAATAGATTCCCATTGTTAGTAGTGAAAGTTTTAGCTGCAGATTGTTTTTAAAGAACTTTCGATAACCTCAATGTAGGGGATATTTTAGATACATATCTATTAGGCATTACCTTCAAGAAATCTTAGGTGTCGAGTATTGACAACAAACACACCCTTTCATAGATTTTTACTTAACTTGACTTTTGACCTTAAATTTTATGCAAGGATTCGCTATAACATTGATCTATAGTATTTTCTAAATCCTGCATTGTATCTTCTGTTGTTTAATATACAACAATGACATTATTCGCTGAAAAGTTACTTTTTATACTTCAAAACTAGCGAGGATTGTCACATTCGTTTTATATTGTTACTACCGTTGCATATAACAATGCTTATGCGATGCTCTCTTTCGAAATTTTAGCTAACTGCTGCAAATCTTTCAAATCCAAATTTAACGATGATTGGTGAATTTTTGAAATATAATAAGGGATAAGAAATGCTATAGGACTGTCACCAATGATATATAAACGAATATGACAATTGTCTTTAATTTCAGGTATAGAAATATTTTTGCAATGATTAATATTGTGGTTACATATTTAACAATGGATGACCTAGTAAAATAATCGATAAAGAACATTACCATCTATTCTTTTGTAGTGGTTACCCTATTGCAAGTCAGCGATTTTGTTGCTATGATTATAAATTGGGTAAAATGTATATGTTATCTAAGAATAGCTAACTTGGTTGTTCACACTTTTTTTTATTTTCTTCATCATATTTTTAGAAGTTTGGGGGGTGGATTATAACACCTATTATAATGATATTGTCCTTCAAATTTCGTAAAAAGACAAAACACTCCTAGCATATACATCAAGCCTATCTAAATTTAATGATACTAGAATTGTTGAATATGCCCCCTTCCATACGGGCATGTTAGGAGTGCTTGCTTTTACGAAATTTGAATGAAAATATCATGAAAAAAGGTGATCCAAAATCCCCATGTGTTTTTATAAAATACCGCCAAAGGGGGGGGGGGGGTAGCCATGTTACTCCCTGGTAGCATATACATTTTACCCTTATAAATTCTAAAGCAACATATTGTTACAATAAAACTTTTAAAATATTTATAATTAATTTTTTACTATTATTTTTATTGGTTAGTAAATAAATGGGATATTCATGTCATCATCTATGGACCCAATCCTAATATGGGTCCTTGATGAATCCACAATTCACCACCTTTATTATTTTATTTTGGCCAAAATTGTGACTAGGATACATGTAAATATCAACTAATTATCATTAATTAACATACTTACTCCAATTATAAATATTATATATTTAACACTATTTTTTTCGATTCTTTGTATCATGTAATCTCTATATAAAATAATTTGTATTATATTTTTATAAATTATATACTTTATTTTGAATAAAATTTCAAGAAGAAAATATTTTGATTTGATGTTTTCTGATAGATAAATAAAATAGGTGACCTTATCTCCTCTACTTATTATCTTATTGAACAAGTTAATATTAATGTGGTCTTAGGGTTATGATAAGTATGCACATATTTACAAATTCGCATTCTTCTTTCGTTTCATTTTCATAATTATTATTTTGTTTTCCAACATAAACATTTTACAATTCTTAAATAACACATTCAATTAATAAAATATAAAATAAATAAGTTATTAGTAAAATATTTACCAAAAAATAATTAATCTAATATATGTATTGGTAACTTATAACTACGAATTATACTATTTAATTTATTTAACTAAATAAATTAAATAATTTAATTTATTAAAATTCCTAAGTAAATTATATGATTGAATTATAAGAATTATTTATTTAAAGTAATTATTTATTATCTATTTATCTTGTATTTAAATTACTTCGATATAAAGTTCTATACTTCATTTTTTCAACTAGTAGTGGAGGCGCCATGTGGTATTTTTCTATTGGCATGTTTCTTTGGTTGACGTTAGTCCACCTTCTCCCTTCCTCCTCCTCCTCTTCTTCTTCCCCCATTTTGTTTCTTCTTCTCATCTAACTGACTTCAACCACCTCTAACAACTTTCAAGGACCATCGTCCACGTAACCTCCTCGTCGATGACCCGATTCCAGTCCAGTATAATTTAACCTAGGTTCCACCTTCTTTGTCCCTATATATATATATAGAGTTCCAACCAAAGAACTCCAATGATTCTCCATTTTATCCTTGACTTTATCATATCTAAGAGAGAGAGAGAGAGAGAGATCAGGAGGTGATTGCTACAGTCGTGCTCCTCGTTGAGCGAGCGAGAAAGAGAAGGTGAGACCCTCATCACAAACATTCAACTCCAAGCTCCATTGTGTAAGCCTTCGCTATCTCCATTGTCGCGTTAAAGCTACAACTATCTAGAGATTCTAAGCTTGAGATCCATAGTGAACTCCTCCATCATTTCCTAGGTTAAAACTTTTAACAAATTTAAAAGAGTTTTGAGAAGTAATTAAATTTATTACATATCCTAAATTATAAAAAAATTAAAATAACATTAAAACTTCTAAAAATATATAAAAAATAAAACTTTGAAAAAACATAAAAGTATATTAGATTTAATTTATTATATTCTAAATACTAAATCAAAGACCAATTAAAACCAAGTAAAAAACTAGAAGTTCAAATATACATCAAAACTTCAAAAACTCCTAACTAAGTCCCTGACCAGTAAAAATAAAATCAAAATATTTTTTGATGTTTATCTCTTGAAAATCTTAAAACTATTTTATTTTTCATAAAAATAAACCAATGTAAAATTTAAAAATATAAAATAATAAAAACCCGACAAAAATTACAAAAATAAAAAAATAAAAAATATTTATTGATATTAATTTTCACATAATTTTACCTAATAAAATTACAAAAAGACACGTTTTCTCTATATTTAAATATACCTTCATAATTCATTTCAAATCTTAAAATACATACATACACGTATACATATACATATATATAATGAGAATATGAAAAATGTTAAAATATAAAATCAAATATGAAAATATAAAACACAAGCATATACTTAATTACAAATAGATATAGAAAGCAATATTAAAAATAACATAAAACAAACTGAAAAACATCATAGCCTTAAAAGTATTGCTAAAAATTTATAAAACCATAAGTCCTTAGATCACTCTGCCTACTTTATCCTAATTTCTATAATCTGCCTCCCTAAGTTTAACACTCTCGCCCTATCACTATACATATTAGTATAGGGGTCTAAATAACAAAATCCACAATTTTGTTTGGTAATCTCTCTTAGTCGGGCATAGTGGCATTATGTATATTTAAATAATAGACCGAGCAACTTCATTAGATGACACCGTTGCCGGGAAGCAACACTTGGATAGGTAGTTAGAGCCTTCAGATTAGGGTTTCTGCCTTTCTCACATTTAGTCATCTATTTTTTCCCCCATTTTTATTTAGTGGTTTTATTTCATTTCATTCGTTATATCTCTTACTCTTTTGTATATTTGCATTACCTAACCTATGTTGCAGGGCCTAGGTGATATCATCGGTTTCTATATGAGTTGGGAAGTCGGAACAATCGGAGACTAACGTTCTTCGAGAGTTGGATGTGGAAAAGCGACACGAATCGGGTTCACTTATGTTTTGTTTACTTGATGAGAGAGAGAGAGAGAGTCTGGGATTCCACCTCCCCCCTCTTTATTGTTTTCCTTTTGCATTGGTAGCTAGGGCCCCTTAATGGCATCCCGACTTGTACCTGACCTTCACATTTTCATGGTTTATTTTTCCAATATATGTGTTAGGGGACCTAACCATAGTTTTGTTTTCATTACCCTCTTTTCTCTATTATTTACGTATTTCTATGATTGGATAGGTGCTTGATTAACATTAGTATCTTGATTGCATACAAATTCTTTCATTATTTTGATGATAACAAATCTTTGCGAGTATAGATAGCTCTGCAAATTTTATGTCAGGATGGTCCAAGTTTGAAGCACAAAAGTTGCATACAAGGTTAAAGCCATAGATAAAAGTAAAGATGAAGAAAGAAGACTTTTGTAATATGCACATGTAAAAAGTCTCAAATATTTATTCGTGTGTATCAAATATGAATTTTAAGTTCAAGGCTTACTAATCAAAAAACATTTCTAATCTGATTGATCATTTGCCTATGATCGATCAATTAAATTGATCTTATTGACCACCATTGATAGATAAATCCACTTGACTTGATCTATCACCCTTGATTGACTAGTTATATTTATGATCGACCGCAGTTTGAATGAAAACCTACAATGACTATATTTTGATTGATGACCTTGATCTACATGATACATCAAATTGCGATGATCGATTACCGTCCTTGTATGATTGATCATGTGTATCAAATATTGTTGATTTCTTTCCGAGTTTTTTTTCCAACGGCTGCATTTTTAAGAGGTCTTCTCCGACTACTATAAATAGGATCGTAGGCCCATTGTTGAGAAGACACAATCCAAGGCAAATCCACTCTATCTCTCTCTCAAAGTTCTATTTGAGGTCATCTCTCTCTTACTTAAAAATCAAACCTTAAGAGCCAATCGTCTACTTGCTTGGTTTGTAATTCTATTATTTATTATTGCATGTATTTTATTGGTCTCATTATTTACATTACATATTTATATTTAAGATTTTATAGATTGTTGTAATCTTTACTTTATAGTTGCAGTATCATACTTGATGTTTGATCTAAGATGTACAGAGGACTTGGTGTTTGATCCAAGCTGTGGAAAAGAATTTGGTGGGTGATCCAAAGTACATGTAAACGATTGAGTTGTTTGTGTGGAAATAACTCAAGATAGTGCAACATTGGATTGACTCATTCAATTGGGAAATCCCATGTCAAGTTACTCAGTTCTAGTTTTTACTTAGTGGGGTTTCCATGCTTAAATCCTTGTCTCTTATGATTATTTCTATTCTATGGCTTGCTTTTTTTATCTATGGTGATTATTATATGTTTATTTATTGACAATAACATTTTATTGAGTAATTGATAGTAAATAAATTTGAGTATCAGATCTTAGTTCGTATAGAGGACGTAACTGAAATCTACGCATATGGAAGACATCACCAACACCGACATTGGACAATCCATGATAATACCTCCATTGTTTGTTTCTACTACTTTTTCCTATTACACAATTCACATGATCGAATCGTTGGAAATGTGATCCCACGGCGAGCCATTATGCAATAAATATTATTGCAAATATTACTCCCTGATCTGAAATAAAGAATAACTAATTTGCATAATAGGACCCTTAGTACAATTAGGGTTATGTACTAGGGCCATCTTAGTAATCATATAGTTGTTGATTCAATTATTGAATCATAGAGGATGGTGCTTGGATGAATATCTAAAGAGTTAGATTGAGGACTTATTAAGCACGATCAAATGATTATTAAGAGATGATCTCCATATTGAGAAGGAGATGACAATCCTCTCTCTGAAGGCTGATATCTAACTGGCGTCTTGATGCAGGTCCTCTGCATAGGAATAGAGATTCGAAGGTGTTAGATAAGTTAGGTCAAAGAGTTGACTTAACGAGATTGAGATAACCAAGTCCTATGTCGTAAGCTGTCACGATATAGGCACACATCCTCTGATCGGAGATAGATGTGTTAGTATATGTTTAAGTATGTACATTTGACAGACCAATAAGTTGATGACCTAATCAAGGTCTATACACCGGTGCGTTGGTGTGCATACAAGGGCATATGAGTGATACAATCTCTCAAAGAGATCATACAAGTTCAGTTACTGAACCAGAATACACGAGCTCACTCAAGAGATATTGGGAAGAATCAAATTCCGTGCATAGTCATCTCACTTTGGAAGCTTGACTGAATTTGTAGGCTTGATATATACTTTTGGAAAGTATATGATCAAGGCCTAGGTATGATATATGCTTTTGGAAAGTATATGATCAATACCAACTCCTAATGATCAAGTGAGAAACCTACTGATAATTAGACAATGTAAAATAGATTTTATACTTTGGGTTTGTTCTGGGTCTTCTAATATGCAGGATGTACGGGTATTGGGAATACCTGAGGGTGTTTTGATCATAAAAGATTGTATAACCATGACACTTCCATTCCTAGGGAGTGATGGAACGAGTCTAGATTTTAGTGACTCCTCTCAGTAGAGAAGTAATCGGATCTTGGTCCAAATGTTGGACATTGATCTTAATGTGATTCATATGCAATGAGAAGATTATATTTGCGATCTTGATTTAATCAAGCATGTATGAGAGGCCCGATATCTGGATTTGAGATGTGATTTCAATATCCAAGTCAGTATACGTGGAACAATACAATCGCCATGTCCTTATCTCCAAGTATCCGCGGAGAAAGCACATTATCCTTGAAAGAGTTTAGGATAATTTCATTGTTGATATTATGTATCCGAGCATTGAGAAAATGGATATTTAATTGTGATTTAATTATCATGAATAATATAAATTTGATTCATAATATAAGGATAGTTATCTTAGAAAATTAAATGTGATTTAATTATCAAAGATGAGAATAATGTGAATGTGATTCATATTATTTGGGCACATGAGAATAGAGATCGAAGATTATTAAATGTGATATAATTATCATGGATACGAATAATGTGGATAGGACTATCCATATTAGTCATATATATTTTAAATGTAATTTGTAATATATAATAGAGAGCTATTTGTAATTTACATTTGTTGATTAAATCTTGATGTGAATTGGATTCACATTGAACATTAAATTTTAAATGTAATTCACATTTTATTTTGGATTGTGAATGTGATTCACAAATTTCCAATGGCATGATTGCAATATTCACAAAATAATTTGGAATTATTTTAGTGAATAATTTTGCAACAAAAGTTGTTGCATGTGTGGACTATTATGTGAGATATGGGATCGAGACATAACTGGAATAAAAAGAGCATCCATACCATACATGGAGTGGACGACCAACTTGGTCTCTCCAAGTTGGTGGCTGTCCACCCCATCCATGGATGGATGGTTGTTTTTTTCCAAGACATTCTATGTTTGTTGATTGGATTTATATTGAAATATATTGATTAATTTTCAATATATTTATATTATTTCAAACACAACAAATTGTTGTTGCAAATATTTTAGAAACAAATCATGGACATTAAAAAAACACAAATTAATGTGAGCTATTGGATTTGTGTTGTCCATGGATTGAGATCCATGGATCCCAAAATATATAAAAGGAGAGGCACCCCCTTTGCTCTTCTTTAGACAACACAACATGAGAACATAAAGATCTGTCTCTCTTTCTCCCTACATGTCCTCTCTCTCTCTCTCTCATATGGTCGTCCACCATGGAAGCCCTAGAGAGAGTCTCCATCGCCGCAGTGTCGCAGTTATGCTGTCGGATGTTTTGCTCGTGGATCTCTGTCTCCTTCGGTGCGCCTCGCTCGTGAAGAAGACATCGGATCTCGTGTGATCAGATTAGGAGATTCGCCGCTTGTATCATCAACATGGATTGCGAGAAGCACACTTCTCATCCACGCGCTCGCAAGATTCTCCTCCATCGGATCGCACTTGAGATAGGAGGTCTCTTCATTTAGAGACTGAGAGTTCGATCTTCGATTTCACGCTCTCGAAACCTCCATTTCTCAAAAAAAGAATGAAGTAGCTTTTTCGTTCGATCACAACCATGCTTCATGAGGTAACCCTAATACTTGTTTGTGGTTTAGATGAAACGATCTGAAAAGTGTTCTTGGATCATGTGGTTTCATCGCATGAAAATTTTTAATTTCCATTGCATAGAGCAACTAGTGCGACTAGTTGCTCACAATTGCATACGATGTGATCCTCACGCTTCCGTGATGCGCTTGAGGATTTCCCCATATCCTTCAGGGAAAGCATGGTATATGAGATATGGGATGCCGTCCATAGTTAATACCAAAGGTCCAAGGGAATCATCACCCTTTATTCTATAGATTGAGAAAAATAAGAATTCGACTGAGTATCCACATGTAGATTTGCCTATGAAATATTGAACCGACTTACTGTAACATATGAAGTTACATGAAAGTTGAAAGAAAGGAGAATCGGTTTATTATAACAAAGATATGAATTTTTCACGACGAAAAGATGGTGAAAGTATTATAGACTTGTACCTCATTTCATGGTAAATGTGGACGTAAACTCTGGTCAAGAAACTCCTTAGATCGCTTACTACTGAGTGGAGAACAAAAACAACAGTGATTAAGGAAGCAAATGACATGGATACACTTCCTATGGATGAGGTAATCCGATGCATATTAGAATGATCTAGCAGCTTCAACCTCTAGTAAAGATAAAGATTCAGAAATATATTTCATTACTCATTCTTTCAAGAATTATTTGAATATATAATGTGATTTGAAGAGAAAAAGAAAGGATGTAAAAGAAATTATTTGTTATAATTGCAATGAAAAATGATGCATCAAATTGGAATTTCCCCTTCTAAAGGCAACGAAAAGAGATGTTCCTACAACAAAAAAAGTCTCTCATAGTATTTCAAGAGAACTTTGATACAAGAAATGATGAATCTAATGTTGTAGTTATCACCAATCATGATTCTAATGAAGAGGAAGACAAATGAGATGACAATGAGGTAAAAGCATCATATGATGAATTATTTACTACTCTTCATGAATTTCTAGATTTTGTATAAAACTTTATTAGTAAAATCAATTTTTAAAGAAATCTAGTAAAGAAGAAAAAGAAACCCACCAGAAAGAAACTAGTTCATTAAAGGATCAAATTAATATCCTAGGAAAAGGACAATACAAAATTAATGGATGATCTTGCTACATACGCTAATGGAAAATAAGACACAGATAAATTTCTAGGAACACTCGAACAAAAATCCACTAAAATTGGAATAGGATATAATCCCACAAACCATCATCATAATCTAGTATACTAAAAGTAAGAATAGTATCGATTAGTAAAAGTAAGGTTGAGAGTTATAAAACTAACTATGTTGAATCAAAAGAAAAAGGGATATTAGAAATATTTTATGCATGTTGATGGAGTTCAAAGATGGAAGAAATGTCAAGAAAAAGTAACAAGAGAACTCTAAATCATGTGTATGAGTATACAAGAAGACCTAAAACAACAAGAAGTAAAGCCTCAACTTGGAGAAACTATGAGCAAGAAGACAGAAGTGAGCCCCATGGATCATGGCACACCCTCAATGGATGGACTCCGTAATAAATTGCTCTTACCCTAAATTAAGAATGCAAGAATGTTTTAATACAATCAATAACAAGTTACTCAAAATCACACTAAAGTATGTCTGCGAGGAGATGTGGCTTGATTTTAAACATAGCAAGTCCATGATCGATTTTAGGTACACTAGTTAGTGAACTACTTAATCTAGGTTTAAATATCCTAATTTATCTTGGTTTGAGTTAAATTGATCACGACAAATGCATAAGTGGTATTTTTTTTAATTTTTACGTTATTTTTAATGGAAGCAAAAATATTGAAACAAAATGTATGCAATTATGGTGTTAATGAATAAATGACTACAAGCAAACACTTATTAAAATTATGGAAAACTTTAGCAATGTAATGGAGAAATCAATCCATAAGTGATTACAAAATTAAGCTCCAATTTTTATGGGAAACACAATGCACCTAAAAATGTTAGAATCTAAGCTATTTTATAAATTGAGAGTTGATGATCCTAAATGAGATGACTAAACTTCTAAAATATTCTATTGGAAACATGTATTCCGGGGCCTAGTTAATTTACAATTAATAGACCTAGGTGCTAAGCATGACAACTAGAACAAGATATACAAATCAATATGCTTATCTAAGTAATAATTAGTTAATTGCATATTAGATCATATAGTTAATCTTGCCCATAGAAGGACAATTGAATGAGATTTAAAAGGGGACCAATTTCACTAAATTCATTGTTCAGTTTCTCAAGTTATTTCTCAAGTTATTAATAAAATATTATAAGGCTTTTTTCAAATAAATATAATTAGAATAAATGTAAAACTACTTAAACAGTTCAAACAAGGTCCTACAAAAATAAGCCGCATGGGATTTTCTGTATTTTTTCTAGGTGCACAGGGACTGATTTGTAATTTCCGAGCCCTGGTGCAGTTTAAATGTGATTTCTCCAAGCACTGCACATTATGCGTACATGGAGGACCTAATGCAATATATGGAAAAGAAGTGGATTGATGCTACAATTTTCCTGCCCACATGCTAGAGGCATGTGAGGGCGAGGCTCGGTGTAGAGCTGGGGCATACTTGAGGTTCGATCGTACGTGTCGAACAAGCAAGGCTCGGGGGTTTCGAAGCTGCTAGCATGGAAAGAACCTCAAGGAGAGGTCCTGAGCAGTTGTATTAGATGTGATTCAAGGGCCTAGATTGAGACAAGGGTAAATGGTTGTGATGCTCCTACGAGCTGGATCAAAAGACACAATCGGAATCATCTCCCGTTGAGGACCGTTAGATAGGTCGATCTCGTTCCAATGGTATCTGCTACGTAAAACTCCTCTGCGACAGTTGGCTCTGGTGTAGCTCTATTGGGCTCGTCCGAGCTCCTCCTAGCTCCTGGAGCTCAGATGAAGCTCCAAGTTGATCAATGAGGCAATGTCAAAGATCGTAGGGGTGATGCTGAGCAACTACATGGTGTGGGATGTCATTGCAATGAAACTTTATCAGAGAAGAAGGATGATACCGAAGGGGTATCCTCACATTCAGTTAGTGAGGGATGGTGGACATATAGGGATTAGGCGATCACATGCAAAGAGAAATGGATGGAATACAAGTCCAGTGATGTGAGGGAAGGTGAAGGACCTAGGTTCTTCCTCGTATGCAAGGAGGGAGGAAGAGAGGGTGACCTACGATTTGGACATGAGTAATTAGAGAATGAAGGATGGACGAGGATCGGGGAGATATAGTAGAGGTGATGATCATAGAGTGGGTGTGTATGTCTAATTAGATTGATGAAAACAGAAGAGGGGAAAGATAAAGAGGTATCATCAGAGAGGAAGAAGAATATCATGCATTGTGGAGGCTTATTATAGAGATTGGAGGTGCTTGGGTTTGGCGCTCAAAGTCTCAGTTGGTCCTGAGCTCAAGCAACATCACTGATGAGAGCTGTAGTGGTTGTTGGTATTGATGAATCACGCTGGAGTTGTAGGTTGTCTCCTCTCAACCTTAGGTCCTAAGATGTCACATGCAAGCAGAGGGGGCTTGGGATTAGCTCGCACAACGATGAAGCAAAGAAGTTGATCAATGAGTGGAGGGTGAGGGTTCGTGTGAGTGGGGTGAGTAATATGAGTGTGTGAAGGGTTAGGATGGAACGATTAGAGATTGAGAGGTATGACATGGGAAACAACTGGTCATCTCAGTTTGGCAAGGTGATGTGAGGAGTATAAGGGATAAGAGGGGGAAGACGAGGGTGTCACACATGTTAACGCGTGGAAGATAAAGCAACAATCGTTGGATAGTTGCATGATGAAGGGTCGAGTGAAGAGGTGGCGGTATACACACCATTGGTAGAAATGGGATCCAATGATGTATAGAGTCGCTAGGAGGCGTGAAGGGGTTCCCTTGGATAAAGAGATCCAATGGTAAAGGAGTGTGCACTAAGAGAAGAAGGGTCGACTACGTGCCCTCTATTGGACATGAGAGAACACGGAGAGCCATTATAAAAGTTATCACAATTTGCACCATGATCTAAAATAAAGAATAACATGGTTGCATAATAGGTCCCTTAGCACAATTAAGATTACGTATCATGGCCACCTTGATATCATACATCTATTGATCCAAAGGTTGGATCATAGAGGCTGGTGTAGGGTTGAATATCTAAAGAGTTAGATTGAGGTCTCAACCATATCATCAAAGTGGTTATCAAGAAAGGATCTACAGCCTGAGAAGGAGATGGAAATATTTACTCCAAAGGATGATATATAATCGGCCTCTAGATTCATGTCCTCTGCATAAGAATAGAGATTTGGAGGTATTGTAAGAGTTAGGTCAATTATTTTATTTATTGAGATAAAGATAACTAAGAACTATGATGTAAGTTGTCACATATATGCATGCATCCTTTGACTGGATACATATGCACTACTAAATGTCTAAGTATGTACATTAGGCACACCATTAGGTTGATGACCAAATCAAGGTCTATACACAAATGAGCTGGTGTGCAGATAAGGGCAAATGAGTAGTACGATCTCTCAGAGGATCATACAGGTTCAATACTGAATCAAAAAACATGAGCTCACTCTGATATATTGGGATAAACCAAACTCTAACATTGGTTGTCTTGTTTTGGAAATAAGACATGATTTGTATGTACGATATATGCCTTTGGAAGAATATGATCGAAACTAACTCCTAATGATCGAATGAGAAACTTAACGATAAACCCCTGAAGGAAACAGTTCAAATAAGATCAGAACACTGGGTTTATAGTAGGTCTTCTAGTATGCAGTATTAACAATACTTGAGCATGATGTGATCTAAAACGATTGTATAACTATGATGCTTCCATTATGAGAAAGTGATGAAACATGTTTGGATTTTAGTGACTCCACTTATTAGACTGGGTTATCCAATCTTGTCCAAATGTTGGGCATTGGTCTAAATATGATTCAGATGCAATGAGAAGATTGTATATTCTGTCTTATTCTATGATATTTTGTTGACAAATAATTCTATGTATAAGGATTTCATGTATTGAAATTGCATTCCCCTTACATGGAAGGTGTCTCTATCTACTTCTTTCCTCATGACAATGAATTGATTTAATTGGAATTAAATGTGTTGGAAAACTTATCAATATATTTATTCCTTTTAAACTTATTTTTCATTGTTGCAACAAAATATAGAACATTTATTTCATTAGAAGTGCATCCTAACCATCCTATTTTGTATAGGAGAAGGGCGAACCCTAGTCTCTTCTTAAGACAATTCAACGTACAAGTTGAAGCAACGAAATCTCTCTCTCTCTCTCTCTCTCTCTCTCTCTCCCTCTCTCATACACTTCCACATGCTCTCCATCTCAATCCCACGTGGCCATTCACTCTAGCATTTGTGAAGAGAATTTGTTGTTGTCGTGTTGCCGTCATGTTGTTGGATCGGCTTCTCATCGATATCAATATTTTTTAATTCCCCATTGTCATGAGGAATATGGGGGATTGTGTATGATGAAATCAGGTGGTTCTCAGCTTGTATGGTCTACTAGGATTTAGGGTAGCATGCATCCCATACATACGCCTATAAGTGCTATCTACGTTAGATTGGACTTGAGACATGTGGTCTCTTCACTTAGAGACTACAAGATCGCAAACATGCTTTAAGAGGTAAGACTAATACTTGTACAATTTTGACAGAATGTATTATGAAAAGTTCCCAGGCCATGTGGTTCCATCAAAAAAATTAAATAATGTTGTCCCATCGACTAGTGTGACTAGTTGACCTAGATCATATATGATGTGATCTCCTTGCTTCTGTAATGCAGGAGATTGTTTTATTAAATTGAATCTTCAAGTGGTATAATAGGCTTGATCGGAGATCTTGGGTGTGATCCAAACCGTAAGAGAACAAGGTTTTGAATATTGGAAGTCTGGGGACTTTTTATTTTTGCATAGATGTTTTTTTGTATTATTTTTTTGCTCATATGAAAAGGCCACTATTTATGACATGTTTTAAAGTTTTTTTGGAATACTAAAATATGTTTTTAATTCCTTAACATGTCCCTAAAATATTCACCAATGGTTGGTGTCGAATGAGCATTATTTTAAAATCGAAAAGTTCTCGTAGTATTGTTGTTTTTGCATGTTAACTTGAATATGTAATTAAATGTTCTTGGTTACTATTTCTTATCATGAAATATGGTAAAAGTACATTAATTATGTTAATAATTAAACCATTTAAATACTTGAATTTATTTCACGTGATTTTGACTATGTTTGCCATAGGTATTTGATATTTAGTGGAGATGGGTCGGAAGATGATTGTATCATCTTGTTGACATCTTTTAATGTCTGATAAATCAATATAATCAAGGAAATTTCAAATTTACGTTGATTTTTTAAGTTGTTTAGAGAAATACATGATAAACAACAACATTAAATGATTGCTTCTTGACATCAAAATCCTAGAGTCCAAACTTTACATGCAAAATCAACTTGTTTCCTTGATCTGACTAGAAATTTAGTATTACTAATATTTTAAGATACATAAATTTTTGAGTGACTATTATATAGAATCATGTCGATCATCAAGTGCAAATGATTGATAACATCTCTTAGTATAAATAATCCCAAATGTGTTAATCTGAATTGGAATGGAGATGGTGTCTAGACCAGGTACGACGTCTTGACTCCTTAATTAGTGCCTTGCATGTCAAGGAAATGCTCCCTCCCATCATAACTTGAACGTCTGGTTGGATCTATTTCAAGGAAGTATAACATCATGTGTTGTTACAGCGTACTCTAACAACTAATAGGAATATTAAATTTGTACTATCTAAGGGTGTGTGCTATATAATAATATCAAAAAATGAATTATTTGTTGGTTGCATTGGATTGATGATTAACTTAATGTGATAAAATTAATTTAATCCAATTGAAATATTGATGAATCTCCATTTCATCACCTTTATCCTATCGTTTTAGCCTTAAAAACCCTTTCTATCAATGAAAATAACATTTATTTGTACAAATTAACATTCATTCTTTACTCCATTTATGGTGTATAAAATGCAATCTCTAATGACAAAATTATAGAATAAAAAAGAAAAGAAAAATAATGAAATGCCAAAGATATTTTATGACGCTAAACCTTGAGACCTAGGCATCTTGATGACAAGGAATAAAGTAGGGTGAGATAAAGGTCAATAATACAATAAAAATCCCATTTATTCATTCAACCTTTATTCAATTTTGGGATCTATTTTTTTCCAAATTTTATACCTCAAATCAAGAAAATTTTTACATTAAAATAGGAGATAATATATACATATATATACACAAAATTGAGTTTGCATAAAAATAATATGTAGTGTACATTTTATATATAGAATAAAAAGCAAAAACCAAAACTTCACAGACCTATATCTCATAAATAAAAGCTCAAAATGCATCAAAATAACTTCTAATTGTATATAACTTGTAATAAGTTGTTTAATGAAGGTGGTTTCACTTAATTTAGAGCTAATATGCAAAATATAGGTTTGAACCTCTATTGTATAATACACCTGAATAAAATATTCATTTTATTTATTCTTTGTTATTTTTACAATTTTATATTTTTATAATATTTAAATAATATTTATAGTATAGGTACATATTTAGAATCGAATAAAACCATAAAGAAAATACAAAAAAATAAGTATACAAAATATATAGAGAAAACACCTATATCTGTACATATATAATTTATATCCCTATTTGTTAAAATTTCTGAAGAACATCATAAAAATAAAAATAGAAATATATTTATGTACATAAAAGTAATTTATAAATATATAATATAAGATTAAAATAATAAAATAATAAAATAAAAATAAAAATAAACCAAAACATAAATGAATATACCTATAAATACACCCTTAGAAATTAACTTATAGTAAATGAGATAAAAAATAAATAAAAATTATATTAAAATTCTACATAAAATAATAAATATCTTTTATTTTATGCCCAAAAATTAATAAAATCATTTACTATAATTAATTAATTAATTTTGAATAAATGGGATGTTTTCTTTCTGCGGCATGTGTGGACCAATCACAGCCCGAGGTTCGTTGACCCCTGGTCAACTGCCATCCCAGTATGTCCAACATGACTCGTGCCTCTTTTCTACTGATTTATGCCCTTTTTCCTAGGCTTCTCATCCATCATTTTCATAGACTAATCATGCAAAGATCAACGTCAACCATCAATGATCCACGCTCAAACCCCAAATTCTTTGTGTATACCTTCGATTCATCCTAAATCACCAGTCAATAAGGATCTTCAACTTTGTCTAAACCCCTCCGCCTCCTACCTCTGTTTCGATACTTCTCTAGGCATTGAATTCCCCCATCGTGCATGAGTGTGTGTTCCTGGTGATAACCGGAGAAACCACTATCGGACATGCGAGTCCACGATGAGCCATTATGCAATAAATGTTATTGCAAATATCATTCCCTGATGTGGAATAAAAATTAACTAATTTACATAACAGGTCCTTTAGTACAATTAGGGTTACATGCCATGGCCATCTTAATGATCATACAACTGTTGATTCAATTGTTGAATGATAGAGGCTTGTGCTTGGATGAATATCTAAAGAATTAGATTGAGGACTCATAAAGCACCTTCAAATGACTAGTAAGAGAGGATTTATAGCCAGATAAGGAGATGGTAATCTTTTCTCTAAATGTTGATATCTAACCGACCTCTTGATGCAGGTCCTCTGCATAGGAATAGAGATTCAGAGGTGTCATATTAGTTATGTCAAAGAGTTGACTTAACGAGATCGAGATAACCAAAGTCCAATGTCATATGCTATCACGAATATAGGCACACATCCTCTGACCGAAGATAGATGTGTTACTATATGTCTGAGTATGTACATTTGGCAGAACAATAGATTGATGACCTAACCAAGGTCTATACACCGGCTCTCTGGTGTGCATGCAATGGTATATGACTAATACGGTACCTCAAAGGGATCATACATGTTCATTTACTGAATCGGAAGACATGAGCTCACTCATGGGATATTGTAAGAATAAATTCTATGCATGGTCATCTTGCTTTGGAAGCTTGAATGAGTTTGTATGTTTGATATATGCTTTGGAAAAGTATATGATCAACACCTAGGTATGATATATGATTTTGGAAAGCATATGATCGATACCAACACCCAATGACCAAATGAGAAACTTAATGATAAAACTCCGAAGGAGACAGTTTAAATAGATCTAAAACTTTGGGCTTATTCTTGGTCATCCAATGTACAAGATGTATAAGTATTTGGAATACCTGAGGGTGATGTGATCATAAACGATTGTATAACCATGACGCATCCATTCCAAGGGAGTTATGAAATGGGTCTAGATTTTAGTGACTCCTCTCAGTAGAGATGTAATCAGATCTTAGTCCAAATGTTGGACAGTGATCTGAATGTGATTCTGATGCAATGAGAATATTATATTGGCGGTCTTGATTTAATCAAGCATCTATGAGAGGCCTGCAAGATCTGGATTTGAGATGTGATCTCAATATCCAAGACACTATACGTGGAACAATACAACCAGCCCATCCTTGTCTCCAAGTATCCTCGGAGAAAGCACATTACCTTGAAAGAGGTCATGGATAATTTTATTATTGATATTATATATCCAAGCAGTGAGAAAATTAATAATTAAATGTGATTTAATTATCAGGAATAGTATGAACTTGATTCATATTATGAGGATAGTTATCTGAGATACTTAAATGTGGTTTGATTATCAAAGATGTTAATAATGTGAATGTGATTCATATTATTTGAGTACATGAGAATATAGATCCAAGGCGATTAAATGTGGTTTAATTATCACGGATATGAGTAATGTGGATTGCACTATCCAATTATTCTTATATACTATAAATGTGATTTATAATATATCAGAGATGGCCTATTGTGATTTATATTTGTTAATTAATTATGGATGTGAATTGGATTCACAATGGATAATTAATTAAAAATATAATTTACATTTTATTTTGGGATGTTAATGTGATTCATATTTTTCCAATAGCATGATTGCAATGTTCACAAATTAATTATGACTTTTTTTGTGAGATAATTTACAACAATTTTTTTATAAATCTTGGAGATATCATGAGGTAATGAGATCTCATGGTATAATGAGATCTCATGAGATGATTGGGTGGCCATCCACCTTTTTAGTGGATATGGTAAATCTTCTCATTATCTCTAAGATTGATTATTTAATTTGATTTAAAATTAATTTATATTTATCGATTGATATATATTAAATTGAATTAATTATTGTTGTGTTTTCACAAGAAGATCATGGCCATTAAAAGAAAAACAAATCAATCTCATCTATTGGTTTCATGTTGTCCACGGATTGAGATCAATGGATCCCAAAATACTATTTAAGAAATGGCACCCTTTTCTCTTCGATACACATCAATCAATATGATATCTCCCATTATCTTTCTACACACCTAGTATCTCTTCTTCTCTCTCATTGTGGTCGTCCACCATGGAGCCATATTGAGAGTCGCCATCGTCGCAGCATCGTCGTTATATTGCCCAATTGTTTGCATGTGGATCTCTGTCTCCTTTGGTGCACCACACTCATAAGAAAACGTTGTATCTCATGTGACGAGATCAGGGGATTCATTGCTTGGATCATCAACATGGATTGTGAGGATTACACGTCTTATCAACGCGCTTGCAAGCGTATGCTCCCTTGGATCGACCTTGAGACTAGAGGTCTCTTCGTTTAGAGACTCTATCCAACAATGCTTCAAGAGGTAACTGTAGAACTTGTTTGTGGTTTAGATGAAATTACTCAAAAAGTGTTCTTGGATCATGTGATTTCATCAGATTAAAATTTTTAAATTCCATTGTCCGGAGCAATTAGTGCGACTAGTCGCTCATGATCTCATTCGATGCGATCCTCACGCTTCCAAGATGCGCTTAAGGATATTCTCATATCCTTCAAGTGGTATCAGAGGTAGATAGGAGGTTTTGGATACGATCCACAAACTTAAAAAGACTTAGGTTCATTAGGGCTTGTAAAAATCTTATCACATTTCATTCTTATCGCCATGTTTTGTGATTATTTTCGACCCTATTTTAGATGTTTAAACACAAAGTTATCATTTGGATAATGTTACCCATTATAAGGAAACTGTGAGATTTGAGTTTGTGTGAGTTGGAATCCGATAACTCAAGTTATGATCTTTTTAATGAACATATATCTACTATTTTGGGGATGGAGAATCTTGACGTAATTAAAGGATTAGTTACTATTTTGAAACATATGGAAATGTGTGCTAATCACTTGTTTCTGTTATGAATCAAATTAGCAAACTCTAGAAACTTACTTTGAATTATTTGGATTTAAAGTGATTGATATATGATAATTTTAGTGAGTGAGGGTCACTACAAGAAATTACGATTCCTAATCAGGAACCTTGTGATTGTCATTTAAGAAATTAGTAAAATTAATGGTTAATTTCATGTAATATTTATGGATAAATATTTGATAAATATTTGATGATAATTATTTCCTTAAATGACATTTCCTTAACCAATAATTGATTGGATATGATCTAGATCACAAACTGGTTACATGATATACTTTGCAACAATCGGAGTTGCTTGAATATGATTGGGTATTTGTTTAGCAAATTTATTTCTAATTAAAATGGTTTTGATTATCACTATATGGTATAATTTCGGTTGAATAACTGATTACCATCTCAAGCACAAAGTGATCGATTTTGCATTATCCTTGCCCGAGGTGGATTTGGTGTCTAGTCGAGGAGCGTTGGGGTAGCAGGTTGCCCTATGAGCGATCGCTCCCACTCCCTTTGGTACTTGCCATGATAGCAGGTAGGGAAGGGATATTGATTGAGAGATCATGATGTATTTTTTATAATTATTAAAATTCAATATAATACGTATTTGAGATAATACCATATTTCAAGTAACAACAGAGAATGTGTGTTGGATATTAATTGAATCATTACTTTAATATGATTAAATTATTTGGAATCCAATAAAAATTAAAACACTCTATTATGAATAGAGTTGTTATTTTCCTTGGAAGAATAAATTTTTTGAATATGATTCATTGTAATTAATTAGAATTTAAATACGATATAGAGGATCACGTAAGTGACATCCACGGTCTCACGTCAAGGCGAAGGGTTCCATCACCAGGGATTATATATAGAATATGCTTGTCAGAAGTGATAGGTACTACATACAAGTGCATCTGGATCAGGTGCTTTGCTTCTCGAAAGAGTAAGGCCAAATGCATAGTGAATCCGATATCGAGTCCTCATATTATTGAGGCAATGTTAGATTGCACATAGAGAGTGCTATTCTTGTTGACAGTTTATTCAATTAATGATAGGTCAACATCACCTTAGGGGTGGTGAGTCCGAGTGTTGAAGACCAACTTGGGAATGCAGGTTAGACTTGCAAGGCGGATTGTGTTCCTTCTTCTTTCTATCCTACTTACAGGTTCTCATATTATTGGGATGTGTTAAAGATAAGAAAGGAGATCCTAGATCTTGCCTGAGATATAATGGTAATTATATCTCTTACATTGAATGTGATTAAGGGAATGGACGTTCAATGTTGACAAGGAAAGAAATTTTGATACAAAATCCCCAAATCAACGTAATATATATATATATATATATGCAAATTTCTTATTCAGATAATACTTCCTTAAACCCACTTATAATCAATAATAACCATTAAATTATCATGTACTGGATTCATGATTAAGATATTGTACTTGCAGTTAGACACATAATATATGTGTTTTCAATATGCAAGTTTCCTCATAGTAATGAGGAACGACACATAAATAGACAATGGGACAACAACCTAGGTTTTGTGTGTCTCTATGGGATGGATTTCCCATCAAATGTACTTTGGAAGTGACATTTCGATGATGATCGTAATTGTCAAATAATCCTTGTAAAATATAAGAAGGTGTTCTAGCATACAAATGTGCTCTCGACATTTAATCATGAATAACATGGTTCTCTGCATGATGCAGAAAGATAACTCTATAATATATGATGTATGCAAAATGTTTGAGTACCTATATGAACCAAAATCTGTTAAAGGTTAGATGGATGTAGATACGATGAGTGTCATCATTCTACTATCTATACTCTAGTCATTCATGAAGCTTTATAATATTCATATTATATGAATTAAATGAAGCATGCATAGATGTTGAAATACTCTTATGTTGGAACCTTTTGAATGCAACATAAGAGATCCCTTGTCTTATGCAATGGTCGTTTATAGATGAAGGGAGCACACTGGAAGCATGGGTCTGACCCGGGTGAGAAGGAAATTCAAAGAGTTAACTATACTTCTATGAATTCCATATGACATCCAAAGAATTGGACAAATACCAATACCGCAATAAGCTAATGTACCGATAGTATGACTATCTAGACTATCTAGGATCCTTAAAGAAGGACTCAAATAGTCCATCGGAATAATGTAAATGTAATCATTGAAATTGACTTTCTTATTTGATAAGATCAGAGTATATTAATGGAATGCCATTCTTCTAATAACACTTGCAATTGGTTTTATATATTTTAGAAGACTGGAAAAATTGAGCTTAAGGTTTAATAGTCATCTACATGGATGTTGATGCAATGGTTGCAACAATCTCTATTGGATAGATAGACTTCATATTTCAGTGGGAGAGCCCTTAGTATTAGAAAATGTCTCTATGACCTAGATATTAAAATACACTCACTATTTATGTCTAAATGTTCGGAATAAACATGAATTCCCGAATAGACCTATCATAAAGGTTTATGATGCATATATTTCAGAAAGTAGTTTAACATCTAGAGGACTCTATTGAATTAGAAAATTAATGAATGGTTCATTAACATCTCTAACACTGAAAGTTAAACCTTATAAGATCAATAGGAGGATGAAGATCATTTGACAATGATTTTGCATCAAGTCTTGGACATTTATCTCTTGATTTGATCAATAAACTAGTAATATATTGAACTTTAGATTGTCTAAAGCTTCAAAACTTACATACTTGTGAATATTGTATTCAAAAGCAGAAATTATCTAATACTCCCTTCTTTGAGAATGGTGCAAGATGCTAAGGTAGTCAAGTTCTCATACATATTGATGTATGTGGATCATCTGTATCATAATAAACATTCATGATATGTGATATCATTTGATAATTATTTGTGATTTGAAATTTCTTCCATACATCTTTGAAACCTTTGAAATGTTCAAAGATTTCATAATTTTGGTTTAGATTCAATGTTTGAAGGAAAATGAAATGAATTTCATCTAATTCAGGTAGTCATTACCTATTAGATGAATTCGTGGAATACCTTATGGAGAAAGGAATATCATTCCCATCTCACTCTTCCTGATACACCTAAACTCAATAGAGTTGTAGGGAGATACAATTGATCATGTATGACATGATTTGATCAATGATGAATCTTAGCATAACTACCTCTTAGTTTCCAGGTATATATGTAGTAGAGACTATAATATATATCCTTAATAAGATTCCATGTAAATATAAACCCGAACATCCTCATAAGCTATGGTTTGGAACCTACCCTTGTGTTCGACACTTGAGAATTTAGGGTTGCTTGGTCCATGAACATGTCATGGATGCAAGTAAGCTGGAATATAGCATAAGAGACTACTACTTCATTAGGAAAATAAAAGATGGTATTGGATAACTATTTTATGACCTTGAGATTCTTAAAAGATTTCATCTCTAAGGTTATGATTCTTATAGGATGACTCTCTTGAGAATCAAGATGAAAATGAAGTGAAGGAACTCATTTAGTCTTGAGATGATAATGAGACTCTTGAAATCAGAAACTAAAAGGATAATTAAATATGAAACACTCATACCTCTTCAGATGAGTTTGAGGATTGTTTCTATGTGTTAGAGAAATATCACAATGATCTTACTTCATTTGATGAAGCTTCTGAAGATCATGACATGGGAAGATGGATGTTAGCAATAAAGTCTAAAGTATACTCCATATAAAATTGTTGCATATGTACCCTTGAGGATCAACCTATATGGGTATGACCTGTTAAGGTGTAAATGGATCTTCAAGATAAAGAGGGAACTTGATGATAAGGTAGATACCTTCAAACCACTAATTGTATCCACAAGATACACATGAAGAGAAGACATCGCTTGTGATGAGACTTGCTCTTCAGTGACCTTTCTTAAACCCATCAGAATATTGCTAACTATATCTACAAATTGACTTTGACATCTTCAAGATGGAAGTCACGATTGCATTCCTCTATGAATATCTCTCCGAGGATATTCATATGAAGTAGTCCTAGGGATTCATGGTTGAGGAAAGTAAGGTGTGCAAGTTGAATAACTCCACCTATGGACTCAAATAAGCTTCTTGTAGTTGGAACATAAGATTTGATGAAATTATAAATATTATAATTTCAGATAGAATATCGATAAACCATGTAAAGCTTAGTAGGAGTTCCATTGTGTTCATCATGATAAATGTAGATGATATCGTGAACATTTTGAATGATATAAGTATGAAAATGAGTGTTTTATAATCTGTCTATTTCATGCCTTGAGATATGATATCAAGGATACCTCTTGGATCGTTGTTCTGAAGGTGTTCAGAAGCAAAGAGAAGAGGGTATCAGGATCGTCACATTTATAGTACACCTTGGACATATTCCATTCTTGGAAAAACCCATGGATGGCTTCCTTCTCTTAAGATATGATACTGCCCTATCTAAAGGGATAACAACTCAAAGAGTTGAGGAAGTGAATGGTAGCACTACTTACCCTTGTGCATCAGTTACGAGAAGCTGAGTGCATGCTAGATGTGTACAAAAGATAGATGTCTGCCATGCAATGGGAGTAGTAAACTAGTGCCAATCCTACTATGGAGATAAAACACTTAGTTGCATTAATAACAATATCTTCAAATACGACAAGATTTTTTAAGATAGTGATCTCAAAGTCTTATCTTCAAGAACATAAGACTTTATAGACAATGAGCTAAAAGGTCTTAAATGCAGAGACCTTAGGATATAGAGATCTCTAGGAATATTGGTATTTTGATAAGGATAATGGAAAATACATACCGGTGATAATAATTATTTTGTAGGGTCAATGACACTTTTGAGTGTTGGTTGCATAAGATTCAACATTCACATTGGATGAGATCACTTTTACTATGAGATATGCAAGTGTCGTAAAAGGACTTAGTGTAGTCTGTTGGGAACAGAGTGAATGATCATCTTACCTAGTTATTTTATAAACCCTAAACCCTATTTTTATAAAAAGCCTATGATTGTCACATGAGTGTGGGTTTAAAGCTTGGCCCATTAATGGATCTTTCGGCTAGTGGGAGATTGTTGGACATGTGAGCCCACGACGAGCCATTATGCAATAAATGTTATTGCAAATATCATTTCGTAATTTGAAATGAAAATTAACTAATTTGCATAAAAGGTCCATTAGTACAATTAGGGTTATGTACCATGGTCATATTAATGACCATACAACTGTTGATTCAATTGTTGAATCATAGAGGCCGGTGCTTGGAAAAATATCTAAAGAGTTACATCGAGGGATCATCAAGCACCGTCAAATGATTATTAAGAGAGGATCTCTAGACAGAGAAGGAGATGACAATCTTTTCTCTAAAGGATGATATCTAATCGACCTCTTGATGCAGGTCCTCTACATAGGAATAGAGATTCAAAGGTGTTAGATTAGTTAGGTCTAGAGTTAACTTAACGAGATCAAGATAACCAAAGTCCTATGTCATAAGTTGTCATGATATAGGCACACATCCTCTGACCATAGACAAATGTGTTACTATATGTCTGAGTATGTACATTTGGCAGACCAATAGGTTGATAACCTAACTAAGGTCTTCACACCGATGCATTGGTGTGCATGCAGGGGCATATGAGTAAAACGATCTCTCAAAGTGATCATACATGTTCATTTACTGAACCTGAAGACATGAGCTCACTCATCAGATATTAGGAAGAATCAAATTCCGTGAATGGTCTTCTCTCTTTAGAAGCTTGACTGAGTTTGTAGGTATGATATATGCTTTTAGAAAGTATATGATCAATACCTAGGTATGATATATGATTTTGGAAATCAAACGATCTCTACCGACTCCCAATGATCAAATGAGAAACTTAATGATAAAACCCCGAAGGAGACGATCTAAATAGATCTAAAACTTCGGGTTTATTCTTGGTCTTCTAGTTTAGAGGATGTACAAGTACTAGGAATACCTGAGGGTAATGTGATCATAAATGATTGTATGACCATACTTCTTCCATTCCTAGGGAGTGATGAAACATTATGTATTTTAGTGAATCCTCTCAGCAAAGAAGTAATCTGATCTTATTCCAAATGTTGGACAATGATATGAATGTGAATTGGATGCAATAAGAATATTTGATTTGCGGTCTTGATTTAATAAAGCATCTATGAGAGGTTCGCAAGATCGGGATTTGAGATGTGACTCAATATCCTAGTCAATATATGTGGAACAATACAATCACGCGATCCTTATCTCCAAGTATCTACGGAGAAAGCGCGTTATCCTTGAAAGAGTTCATGGACAATTTCATTGTCAATATATATATATATATATATATATTGATGAATTGAGAAAATTGATAATTAAATGTGATTTAATCATCAAAGCTGTGAATAATGTGAATGTGATTCATATTATTTAAGCCCATGAGAATGGCGATCCAAGATTACTAAATGTTATTTAATTATCATGTATATGAGTAATGTGGATAGCACTATCCAATTATTTACATATATTATAAATGTAATTTATAATATATCAAAGAGAGCCTATTGTGATTTATATTTGTTAATTTATTATTGATGTGAATTGGATTCAGATTGGATGATTAATTAGAAATATAATTTACATTTTGTTTTTGGATATGAATGCGATTCCCATTTTTCTAATGATATGATTGCAATGCTCACAAGATAATTATGAATTATTTTTGTGAGACAAATTAAAACAAATGTCGTTGTCAATATTAGAGATATCATGAGATAATGAGATTTCATGAGATAATGAGATCTCATTATATGATTGGTGGACGTGCCCCCCTTTTTAGGGGATATGGTCAATCTTCTCATTATCTCCAAGATTTATTAATTAATTTGATTTGAAATTAATTTATAGATAAATTAAATAAAATTAATTATTGTTGTGTTATCACAACAACATTGTTGCCATTAAAACAATCACAAATCAATCTCATCCATTGATGTTTTGTTGTCCATGGATTGAGATCCATTCCAAAATACAATACAAGAATAGGCCGCCCTTGGTCTTCAATACACATCAATAAATATGCTCTCTTCCTTTCTCCATCTACACGCCAAGTCTCTCTCTCCTTCTCTCTCATTTTGGTCATCCTCCATGGAGCCATATAGAGAGTCTGCGTCACCGCAACATCATCGTTATGCTACCGGATTGTTTGCTCGTGGATCTCCTTCTCTTTCTGTGCACCTCGTTCATGGAGAATATGTTTAAGGATACATAAGAAGCCTTAAGAGCATCATGGAAGCGTGAGGATTGTATCATATACAATGAAGAATGACTACTTGCATGAGTTGTTCGATGCAACAGAATTTAAAAATTTTTATGTGATGAAACCACATGATCCAAGACACTTCTTGCATCGTTTCATCTAGACCACATAATAGATAAAGGAATACCTCTTGTAGTGTAGTTGCAATCAAGATTCTAAGAAAAAGTGACCTCCTGTCTCAAGTTCGATCTTCGAATGAGACACTTGCGAGCACGGGAATGGGTTGTGTGCTTCTCAAAATCCAAGTTATTGATTTAAATAAGATAACTGTCGATCTCATCGCACAATATCATACATCTTCTTTATGAGTAAAGCACACCAAAGAAGATGGAGAACCAAAGGCAATGTGGCAACAACACAACGACGAAGCGACGACAATGGCTTCTTCCCTATAAGGTGTAGGTGGATGGCCACCCAAGGAGAGAGAGGGAGAGGGTGTGAGAATGAAAGGATGGAGAGATATTGATGTCTCAAGAGTTATTGTAAATTATAATAGCAAGGGGTGCCTCTTCTTATATAGGATTTTGGGAGTCCATGGATCACAATCCATGGACTACACAAAATCAATGGATGAGATTGATTTGTGCTTCTTTCAATGGACAAGATTTTGTTGGAAAAACACTACAACAATTAATTTAATTTAAAATAAATATATATCGATAAATCAAAATAATTTAATCCTAAAATAATCAATCAAACATGGATATATTGGAAAGGAGATTTCCTCATTCCATAATGGTGGAGTGGACAACCACCTTTTCCTAAGAATTGGTGGCCATCCCCCTCTCCTATTAGGAAGGGGACAATCTCCATGTAATCTCTTAGATTACATTATTCCATGTATCTCCAATATTTACAACAAAAGTTGTTGTAATTACTCTACAAAAATAATTCGTAATTATTTTGCAATCTTGCCATTGGAAATGTGTGGCTCTCATTCACAACCCAAAATACAATGTGATTTGCATTTTCAATTAATTATCCAATGTGAATCCAATTCACATCAATAATTTATCAACAAATATAAATCATAATAAACTCTCTCTAATATATTATAAATCATATTTATAATATATAATGAATAATATGGATATTGATATCCACATTATTTTTATCTATAATAATCAAATCATATTTAATTATATTGGATCTTTATTTTCATGCATCCAAAAAAATGTGAATCAAATTCACATCATTCATGATAATCAAATCACATTTAATTATACATTTCTCAATGCTTAGATATAATTCAACTAAGGAGTTATTCTTGAACCCTTTCAAAAAAATGCGCATTCTCTGTAGATACCTGGAGATAAGGACATGGCGATTGTACATTCCACGTAAAGTGACTTGGATAGTGAGATCATATCTCAAATATAGATCTCATGAACCTCTCATAGATTCTTGATTAAATCAAGACCATAAATCTAATTTCTCATTGCATCTAATATAATTCTAATCAGTGTCCAAAACTTGGACCAAGATCAGATTACTTCTCTACTGAGAGGAGTCACTAAAATCAAAACCTATTTCATCACTCCCTCGGAATGGATGTGTCATGGTTATATAATTGTTTATGATAAAATCACCCTCAAGTATTTCTAATACCTGTACATCCTGTATACTCTAAGTCATATGATAAACCCAAACATATAGATTAATTTTACACTATCATCTTTATTGTTTCATCATCAAGTTTCTCAATCTTGGTCATCGGGAGTCGGTATCGATCATATTCTTTCCCAAAGCATATATCTGATGAATATGTGATTCGTCATCTTTATTCATTTTAGCTTAAAGGCCCTTATAAAATACCTGTACATAATACTAACTTCATATTCTTACTAACTTGCATCTGTGTTTAAATATTGTATATTTGTATATTAGTCTAACCTAAAATAAATAAAGAAAGAAAGAAAAGAAAAATAAAGAAAAGAAAAGAAGATTGTATATATGTAATAGATATAGGCTAACCCAAACCCCAAGAGAAGGTCAAGTCTTGACCTGATCGACCAGGAATAGAGTAGAGGGAGATAGGGTCGTTTATTAGAAAATCCAAAAAAAGTTCTCACTTATTGTGTAAAAAACTTACACTATTTTATTTCTATATAAATTGACCTTAAATAAAATATTTTTCAAAACAAAAGTTTTAAATAAAAATATTGGCTAAATAATAAAAATATTTGCATAATAAAATCATGTATATAATAAAAGTAACCACAACAAGAAAAAGTCATTAAGCTATAATTGAAAGAAATAACTGGTCCATATGAATCAGACTGAACCAAACTCACTTTCATTGTCTTCTAAATTAAATTATCTTTAAAATGGCTACGATATCATATTTTTGGAGTTACGGTTGAAAAGTCAGTTTCCTTGGTGGTTTATGCAATTTTTCCATTTATTTGTACATATTGTATTCCTAAATATTTGTAAATATTTTACTAATTATTTAAAATAAAAATTAAAAAATAATAAAATTTTAAAATAAAAGGACTAATTTACATATTTACCCATGTAGATAACATCATATCTATATATAACATATATATAGTTAATTTAACTAACTATCACAAAAAAAATAAAAAAACTAACATTTAATTTTTCCCATAAATAAAATGATGAAAATACAAATAAATAGTTATTTTTTAAATATTTAACATTCTACTTTATCTCATTGCAATCTCTCTTTTCTCTTATCTCTTATCTCATCCAAAAATTCAAAAAATGTAATACCATAATAAGCTCTAATCTCTTATCTTTTAAATTAAATTTTCAACTAATTATCCAATGTGAATACATCAATAATTAATCAACAAATGTTAATCATAATAACCTATCTAATACATTACAAATCACATATTATAATATATAAATAATTTGGATTATTCTATACATATTATTCTTATCCATAATAATTATATCACATTTTGTTATATTGAATCATCATTCCCATGCATCAAAATAATATGAATCAACTTCACATTAATAATAAGAATAATTTAAATCACACTTAGTTATCCATTTATTAATGCTTATAAATAATTCAACAATGGAATTATTCTTGAACTCTTTCAAGAATAATGCGCTTTCTCGGCAGATACTTGGATATAAGGACATTGTGATTCTATGTTCAACATATAGTGGGTTGGATATTAAGATCACATATCAAATCTAGATCTCATGGACCTCTCACGGATGCTTCATTAAATCAAATCCGTAAATCTATTTTTCTCATTGCATGTGAATCTCATTTATATCAATGTCCAACATTTGGACCGAGATCAGATTACTTATCTAATGAGTGGAGTCATCACTCCCTCGGAATGGAAGCATCATGGTTATACAATCATTTATGATCACATCACCCTCAGGTATTTCTAATAACTATACACCCCGCATACTGGAAGACCAATGATAAACCTGAAGATATAGATCAATTTACATTGTCATCTTTAGGGTTTCATCATTAAGTTCCTCATTCTTGGTCATTGGGATGTCATATCAATCACATGCTTTCCCAAAGCATATATCATACCTATAAATTCTTTTCATGCTTCCAAAGCACGATGACCATCCATGGAATTTGGTCGGTCTCAATACCTCATGAGTGAGCTCATGTCTTCTAGTTCATAAGTAATCATGTATGATACCTTTGAGAGATCATATTACTCATATGCCCTCATATGCATACCATCTTGTTGGTGTATAGACCTTGGTTAGGTCATCAACCTATTAGTCTTCAAAATGTACATACTTAGACACATAGTAACATATCTGTTTCTGGTTAGAGGATATGTGCCTATATCATGATAGTATATAACATATGACTTTGGTTATCTCAATCTCGTTAAGTCAACTCTTTAGCCTAACTAATTAGTCACCTTTGGATGTCTATTCCCTTGTAGAGGACCTGCATAAAGAGGTTGGTCAGATATCATTCTGATTAGAAAGGATTGCGATCTCCTACACAAGCTGGAGATCATCTCTTAATAATAATTTTACGGTGCTTGATGAGTCCTCAATCTAACTCCTTAGATATTAATCCAAGCACCGACCTCTATGATTCAACTATTGAGTCAATAGATGTATGATAACTAAGATGGCCATGGTAAATAACCCTAATTGGACAAAGGGACCTTATTGTATTTTCATTCATTTAATCTCAGATAGGGAGTGAAATAACCAATAACTTTTTGTGATATATCAATTATTACAATAACATTTATTGTAGGTATTGTTCACCTCGATCTCACATGGATAACAATAGGTACTCAACCCTCTTGATTAGTCAGAATCTATATCCCACCTTTGACCTTGAGCTTCAAGGCAGCTAGGCATTCATCTACATGCTGCTCAGGATCACCTCCAAGCTTCTACGTCATTGCAACATCTTTGCGAAGATCTCACTCATCTCCTCTAAGCTTCACTACCTCCAATAGCATGGGGAGGAGAGAGAGAGCAACGACACTGGTGCTCCGCTCGTGAGCACCCACCTGCCGCATAGAGGGAAGAACATGAGCTTCTACCGTCACTGGATATGATATTTTTATCATATCTGATGGACTGAATCGCCGCTAAGCCTACTGCCATGGCAATGCTTTGCGCCTCAACCTTAGGCATCGAGCCATCAACTGATCTACGAATATACACCACGTGTTCTGAGCCATGCCATATGCCGTTGGAGAAATTATAAGATAAGCCCTGCACTTGACTATATTGCATTTTTATCCCTCTGCATGTTGTAAAAAAATACATGTAGCTCCCTCCGGCTTTTGTTAATTGCATTTAAGCACCTATTTGGATCTTTATGAATGAAAAGTTCATGTTTTACTGTAAGTGGGCCCCTAGATTGATATGTGAATAACTTAAGCATCCTTTATCCAAATTGCATGAAATTGGTATCAATTTGACACTCATTTAATGCTCTTTAATGTGGACTAATTAGATTATATTGGTAATCTATTGTGCGTGAATGGATATTCAGAGAACATAGGTATTAGATGTGCCTATTTAATCCACTTAATTGGCTTGATGAATTTATCTAAGGCATCCTTCTTGCTTCTTGATTTGATTGCTCATTAGTTAAATATCTAGGAACTAAATTTGAAATTTATTTAACATTTAAGATCTGAATTTGTATCTTTTGTAGAGCTAAATTCGACACTCATTGAATGCGTTATTAAATGTGACACATATTTAATCTAGGACATTTATTGATCTTGAATTCACGGTAAATTTGGGATTAAAGGACTATTTAGACCTTTGTTGATGAGAATATCAATATCTTAATGGAATAAAAACATCTTGTCACATATGTCCATTTGGTGTGCTTGGTTTCATTTACATTTTGTAGCATCTTTTAAATTGCATAAAAATCACCAAAAATATCGTTCATACATGTTGTGCATTATGACCTAGCTTCACCTAGATAGCCCCTCTTAGTAGCTTGATCACCATTATTGAACCATAATAAAAACTCTTAATCCGTTGTGTTCCTTTGTTCGACCCCGGATTTTTCATGGATATAATTCAAGCCGAGGCACTCCTCATGGAGATCCTTCTCTCTGTTCTACATTATTCATTGTGTGTCATGCTATAACGAGTACAAATTAACATACGTGCTTGGTGGTTTGTTAGACGACACCGTTGCCACGGACACTACTTGTTTAGGATTTTTTATCAGGTTTGATTTTATTGATTAAGTGAATTTTTAGCTATTGAAGTTAATCCTTGTTTTTTGAGAGTTTCTGTTATTTTTATCATAATTATTTTCTTATATTTTTATCTATATATCTCTTGAGGTATCTGACCATATTTGATTTGGCCAGGACCCGAGGAGCAACTCACTAGGAGCTACTGTAGTTTCGATCTTATAGAATAAGTAATTCATCAGTCACCTTATCGCCCTGTGTATGTCATCAAACCTCCCCAAACAGTGGAACCATCGCTCGAGTTGTCGGATTATATCATGTTCATAGGGAGATAAGAGGCAAAACACATAAAACGATTTTCCATAGTCAGAGGATAGTGCTTGCAATTGCGATCATGTACCGAAGATTATACAAGAGTTCTTAGGGCACAAGTGCAGCGATTTGGGCTCTACTCTTAAAGGTGTGTCCTCACCCACTCTATCTAGAGGTAAGAACCTGTGAGAAATGAGGGGGTTACTTTCCCCAATACAATATGAGTCGTTATATTTATTTTAGGGTCGATTATTTATTGCAATCCCAATTTTATCGAGGTTATCACTTTTTTGAGTAATTTTCAAATGAATGCTTAACAAAATTTCCAATTTTTATCGTAAGTCCAAAAAATGGGAAAGGAATTGTTTACCTGTCACTAGCAATCAACATGCAAAATGATCAGTGCATAGAAATAAAATCTATCCTATATGAAACTGCACTTGAAAAGCATTCTAGTTGAAATTTATATTATGGGGAAGAACCAATTATTTTGACCAAGTCCAACTATGAATCTAACTATAGGTACATGAAGATATTATTAGGTTTGGACTTGTTATTTCTCTGGCTCAACCAAGATAATAAAACCTACAACTAAGGTCTCAAGCATAAAAAACAAAGGAAAATAAGGTCGAAAAACTCAAAACACGTGAAACAAATAACAAATTCGAGAAAAATGAAAACGATGGGTACCCCAAGTCCACCGACATTTGGAGAAATTGTCCCCTACAAAGAAAATGTTAATGGCTCTATAGAAAATAGAAAAAAGGCTAGTGCGTACACATTATTACAAAACTATTTACCAAAATAAAATGAAATTAAATGATCGAAAATAAATTGAAAAATAAAATTCTAAACAATTTCTTCAACACTTATGCTCCTCAAAGTTGCTATCTCCTATCAATTAAGGAAGAGACTCCTGGCCTTCTTCCACCTCGGGTGTGTCAGTTCTCCTAGGATAAGCAACCTCGCACAATGGGCCATTGCAACAAAGGTAAAGTAGAAATGTGTCAGAAAAAGTATGAGAAATATTCAGAGATTAGAATGAAGTAGAAAGTGACTGATAAAGAAGAACAAGTGAAACGTGAAATAAATCAAACAATCAAGAGTAGAAGGAAAAGGAAACCCAACTATCGCCGTCGTGCCTTCCCAACAATGATGCCATTTATTGAGTTGAGCGTAATTCAAGGGTTTATTTAATTGATGAAGTAAAGTACCATCGTCACCAGAAATTCAAGACTCAAACAAAAATTATGAGAAGAAAATAAAAAAATATCAAACGTGCTAGAAGTGATATTACTTTACCAGTAAATCTATCAATAATAAAAACAAACTCAGGGAGACAACATTACCCGAAGGTGATTTAATTAATGTCATCAATAAAGGAATTTTCTTTTATTTTCACTTTTATTTTTATGAGTTTTTATGATTTTTTATATTTTTATGGATTTTTAGTTATTTTATTATTTTATTTTATTTTTTTTAATGATTTTTAATTTTACAAATTTTTATATTTGTAATTTTTAAATAAATAAGATAAAATAAAATGTAAACAAAGTAAAAATGATCTTTTTGGACATTTTAAAAACAGTAAAAAAATTATTTTTTTGCATTTTTATAAGATGTTATAATATTTCTGTCATTTTTAAGAGTAATTAGATTTTTTAGGATTTTCAAAAGGAATAAAAATAGTAAATTAAACACAAAAGAAAGTTAAAATACTATTTTTTGGGTTTTAAAATGTAAAATAAAATCAAAAGAACTAGAAATAAATTCATAACTAAAACAAACATTTCAAGGTATAAAACATGATTAATTATTTTTTTCACATTTTACAATGAATTTTTATGATTTTTTAATTTTTTCTGTATTATTCAATTTTCAGGGTTTTTTGAATTAATTTTCAAACTAAAATTTTAGAAAAGGTAAAATTGATGAAAACACACACATAATTTTTTTTAAAATTTTGAAATCATTTTTTGAATTTATATGATTGTTTAGTTAAAATAGAGAAAAATTGTCATGTTTTTTTAAAAATAGAAATCATAAGAATTTTAATGCCAAATTTTTGAGTGATAAAACCACAGATCTGGAATTTACCCTAATTTTTATTAAGTTTATGTATTAATTATGCTATTTATTAAAAAAATAAAATTGCAAAATGTAATATAAAGTAGGAGGACTAGAATCTAATTATTTTAATTTTCAGGCCTAAACAAATAACAAATATATGAAAGGAAGGGAGATATGTGCAAAAATATCAGAAAAAACACTTGAACGAGCATGTGAGTTACACTAGATCGGATATGTTGGAAATTATTTTTATATAAGGGATAAAACCATAATACAAAATAGATTCCTTTTATTGTAAAATTCCCAAAAAGCACATGCTAGCATACGTGGGTATAAAAACATGTATTAAAGTGCGAGAAAAATAAGGGTTACTATAATTATGTTCTTCATAATAAGCAAACACATGTTCACTTAAGGATTTATTTACAATATAAATGAATTTTAGGGGGTGATGTGTAAAATCACAAATGGTTCATTCCTCGCACGTGAAGATCAGATGGTTGTGCTTCACTGATGAGCATATGATTGAGTGTCTTAAATTTGGGCATAAATGTGCAGTCTAGATCTGAGTTGGATGAAGACGTTCTTGATTCGATACTCCTGCTATAAGATTTAGTATGAAGGACTCATCTACTGACTTTGGATCTGCTCATATGCCTCCGATCCGCGTCTCATCTATTCCCTGATTGCTCCAAAAGAATTCGGGGTATCCTTTGCACTTCTTGGCCATGGAAATTTGGTCTGGGTCCCGTTGATCGGTGACCAGGAGCTATAGGTCCGCTACACATGAAACTCAATCTCTAGGTACTCGATATGAGCTCCAGATAGCTCCAATTGTCCTGCACATTATTCTACACTCGGAGGCGATGCTCCGATGATGGTTATTGAGCAAAATAAAAGGAAAATGATGTGGGAATGCCTGGTCTCCAGTGAGGTGGTTAGAATGAGACAATACTTACAGATCTGGTGCAGATATAGTTAATTAGATTGTGCTAGAAGGCGGACAAATGCTTGGCGAAGGTAGAACGATGATTGGTGTTAATTGAAATCGAGTAGATGACCTCCGATCGTGAAGATTGAAGGTTAAACTGAAGCTACAGATCTAATCTACAAGCGAACGAAGTGGTTGAATTAAAGACTAAAATGGAAAGCTAGAGTCTACATTGACCTATGGTTGAGATGTAGAGATTGTGGCCTCAATTCGACGGCGTGGAGTTGAAGAAGCTTATCAAATCGACGAAGCTCGGTGTCTTGGCAAATCGTGCAATTGATGCTCTGTCACTCATTCCTACTTGTTGGATTGAAAGCTCTTATCACCAAAAATGATTGTAGAAGCTCATTCTTGAAGGAAGGAGGCCAAAAACATATAAACGGACGAAATGGAATCTGGAAGTGAATTTGAAGAAGTTAGGGTTAGACGGATATCAAGAGGTGATGGCATGCGAATCAAGGCATGAATTATTGAAATGTTATCGTGTGAGCTGCTTGGGTAAGCTGGTAATCAAAAGGAAGTGAAATGAGGGGTAGATGAGATCAGATTTGGATGAGAAAAATAAAGGAAGAGAGATGGTTGGCCATTATTCATGAAAATGGGAGGTAGAGGGGCAGTTGACCCAGGTCTGATCAATCATAGCCCGATCCAAATAGGACAAGGTGCAAAAGGACAAAAAGTAAATAACAATTGAAATAAATATAAAATAAATTATAAAACAATTGTAAATAAAAACTATTTCAAAATAAATATTGTTAATAAATAAAGAAAATTTTGTGGTGATTTTTAATTTCAGTAAGTTAAATAAATAAGGTATTAATAAATAAAAACTTTAATCCTAGGTAAAAATATATATATGTACAAAAAATTCATTGTTTAATTAATTATTTTTGTCAAATAACTAGATAATTTAATAATTTATAGTTTATATATTTTTTTGAGGATTTTAAACTTATTTTTATTTCATTTTTTGAATTAAATTAGTAAGTTAATTAAATAAGACTATGTACAATTTAGGTATATAATACATATAGTAGAACTATACTTATCTTATTTTTTATCTATTTGAAATTTATTTTTTACTTTTATTATATATAAGTAATGTAAAAAAATAAAATAAAATTAGGAAATATAAAATATATACTCAAATTAAAAATAGATAAATAAAGATAATATGTATAATATAAGTAAATAGTATTATAAGACTTCAAAAAGCTATCTTCCACATCCGATCTTTTTATGGAGAACATACTTATCAAACAGGTTTGGCTTTACGGCTTTTATTCAAAGTATTATTTCTCTTATTCTTTTTAGTATTTCTTCCTGCAATTATATTTAATATTTACAATTTATTTTACATACAAGTTCCAAGAAGAATACATTTTTATTTAAGGTTATTACGATGATAATTAAAATAGTAGAATATATATTCAATATGTACAATTATGAATTAGTATATGCAATAATAAGATTTCTTGCTTTTTATAGATTAATGATAAAGAGCCAATCTTCCCATACTTTATTACATTTTGATTAGGTCAGGTCTTGACCTTCTCTTATGGTTAGGATCATCCTGTATTTATTTCATATATATATATATATATTCTTTTGATTTTCTTTTTTTATTTATTATTTCATTTATTTATTTTAAGTTAATAGTGATATATATACTATAATTGTATATTATTTGGGATTTATAACGAATTGAGAATTTATAGAATTTATAGGTGTTTTTTCTTGGATTTTAAGCTAAAATAAACGAATAAAGATGTTGAATTGGTGACTCATCACAAATGTCGTATATTATCATGATATAGGCACACATCCTCTGACTGGAGACATATGTACTACTATATGTCTAAGTATGTACATTAGGAAGGCCATTAGATTGATGACCTAATCCAGGTCTATACACAAAGGGATCATACACGTTCACTACTGAACCAGAAGACATGAGCTCGCTCATGGGATATTGAGACCAACCATGTTCCAAGCATGGTTGTCTTTCTTTATGATTTTAGAAAGCATTTGATTAATACTTCCTCCCATTGATTGAATGATAAGCATAATGATAAAATACTGAAGATGATAGTCCAATATGATCTAAAGTATTGTTTTATTCTAGATCTTCCCATTATAGGATGTGCGAGTATTAGGAAGACTCAAGGGTGATGTGATGGTAAATGATTGTATAACCATGACACCTCCATTCTGAGGGAGTGATGAAACATGTTGGGATTTTAGCGACTCCTACCAGAAGATTAGTAATATGATCTTAGTCCAAATGTTGAACAGTGATTTGAATATGATTCAGATGTAATGAGAAGATTAGATTTATAATTTTATTTAAATAAACATCTTTGAGAGCTCACTTATATATGTATATGAGATAAGATCTCAATATCTAAGTCATTATACATGGAATGTACAATCACATTGTCCTTATCTCCAAGTATCCATGGAAAAGGCATGTTGTTCTTGAAAGAGTTCATGAATAAATCTATTATTGACAATATGTCTAAACATTAGAAAATTGATGATTAAATATGAATTAATTGTCATAATTATTATGAATGTGATTCATATTATTTGGACACATGAGGAGTGTCATTTAAGATGATTAAATGAGATTATTTATCAAAGATATGATTAATGTGGATACCTCTATGCACAATAATTATAAAATAAACATGATTTATAATACAATTGAGAGATATAATTCAAAATAGGATTTACAATTTAAATGTTAATATGAATTGGATTCAAATTGTATAATTAATTGTAAATATAATTTATATTTTATATTAGATGGTTAAATATAATTCATAATTGTCAATGACATGACTGAAATAGTTAGAAAAAATTTGGAATTATTTTGGCGAAGATTTAAGAAATAATAATTGTTGCACATGTTGAATAATTGATGAGATGTGAGATGTCATCAATATTGGAAAGGAGAGACCTCCATCCATAATCGGTGGGGAAAGCCACATGGAGTCTCTCTCCATGGTGGTCGTCCCCCCTAATTATGGAAGAAGGCTCTCCACCTTTCGACATTATTCCTTATGAATTGATTTACTTGAATTATGATTGTTAAATATTCTTCAGCATATTTATTTTCATTTAAATTAATTAAATATCATTGCAAATTTTATGCACCAAAATCATGACCATTAATTCCAAGTAGGAGTGTGTCTCCACCATCCACTTTGTTAAAAAAGAAAGGCTAGCTCGGGTTCCATCTCTTATAGAAGTTGAAAGAAATAAATCTCTCTCCCGTTCCATTTTTCTCAAACACTGATGACTATGTGATACATCACTCTAAAAGATGAAAATAGAACCATGTTCCAGAGTTATTAAATGTATTTATTCATCTATATTTCATTATTATCATTCTTGCATGTGTAAATAAGACTCATATTTTGACATTTATAATTGCATTATTAAGAAGCCAAAATCATGTGTACATTAACACATGTATATTACCATAAATTCCTACATTTTTAAATATTTATCACTAACTCCATATAAAATAAAACCAACCCCATTGTGTACATATTACTAAAATTAATCAAGAAAAATATAAAAAATACAAAATTGTATAATTGCCCATAAAACCCAAACCCTAGTTTTGAGATAAAAAGTCGTAAATGTGATTATATATCTCAAACAGTTTACAATGAACCCCTACTCACTTTTGAATTAATTTTCATTCAACTACATACAAAACGATGCAACATTGAAAAGAATCAAAGTTCATATGCGAAACTTGGGTTTTTGGGACCTCGTTGTATATTGTAGATATCGACTAATTTTGATCTTATTGCTTTATGTAAAAAATAAGAAATTTTTATTTATTTCATTTTCATTTATTTTCTTAGATTTGTTTTAATAATAAAATCAAAGAAAATAAATTAATATTAGTCTTTATATAGAGTCTATGCATAAGTCCCTTTGATTTATTTCTTTATTTTCTTAATAATTTAAAATACCAAAATAATAGAATTAATGTGTAATTATTTATTATTTATTTCTATTTTAATTCTAAATAAAAAATAATGTCATACCCAAAAATATGTATTTTACGTACATAAACTACGCCAAAAAAACATTTTGAAGAGAAGACTTATTTTGGTTTTTGTTCCTACACGGAAGTTGTAGATCTCATTGAGACAAACAATTTTTATGAAAAACACATTTCTATTTTATGTTGTTTTCTTTTTATTTGGAATTTATTTTGATTTGTATTTTGTGTTTTTTCTTGAAGTGACATGTGGCCACTCCGGGAGCCACCACATGTCGACCCCTTAGCTCACTACTCCCACCTTTATTTAGGCCTTTGGATGAAGAGAAATTCACTAGTGTCCCCCTTTTAATCCTTTTTTATTTTTAATTCTCATTCCTATTATCTTTTTATTACTCTACTTTGTTGATTATCCACAGTCGTTTGATCTCAGCCAATTGAATGGACGTATTCCGTCTCCTTCTCCCCTCCGATTGTTGTGGTGCCGCCCCTCCATCCCTATGTGCTCCTATTCCTTTTCTCCACCCTATGGCCGATGACCACTCCTCGATCTCCTCTCTCCTCCACTTTCTCCTCTCTCCCCTTGTACCCACGTCATCTCCTCCACCCTTACTACATCTCCAACTGCCCATAAAATCTCCTTCGCCTCATCGTTCGTAGGTAACAGTGATGGGTCTATTGGACATGCGAGCCCATGGCAAGCCATTATGCAATAAATGTTATTGCAAATATCATTCCCTGATCAGAATTTAAGAATAAATAATTTGCATGATAGGTCCATTACTACAATTAGGGATAAGTACCATTACCATCTTAATGATCATACAAATGTTGATTCAATTGTTGAATCATAGAGGTTGGTGCTTGGATGAACATCTAAAGAGTTATATTGAGGACTCATCAAACACCATCACATAGTTATTAAGAGATGATCTCCATCCTGAGAAGGAGATGACAATCCTTTCTCTAAAGGTTGATATTTATCCGACCTCTTGATGCATGTCCTTTGCATAGGAATAGAGATTCGGGGGTGTTAGATAATTTAGGTCAAAGAGTTGAATCAACGAGATCGAGATAACCAAAGACCTATGTTGTATACTGTCACAATATAGGCACACATCCTTTGACCGAAGACAGAGACCAATAGGTTGACGACCAAATCAAGGTCTATACAACGGCGTGCTGGTGTGCATATAAGGGCATATGAGTAATACGACCTGTCAAAGGATCATACATGTTCATTTACTGAACTGGAAGACATGAGCTCACTCATGAGTTATTGTGAAGAATCAAATTCCATGAACGGTCATCTCGCTTTGGAAGCTTGGCTGAATTTGGAGGTTTGATATATGCTTTTGGAAAGTATATGATCGATATCAACTCCCAATAGTCAAATGACAAACTTAATGATAAAACCCTGATGAAGATAATCTAAATAGATCTTAAACTTTGGGTCTAATATGGGCCTTCCAGTATGCAGGATGTACATGTATTGGGAATATTTGATGGTGATATGATCATAAACAATTGTATAACCATGACACTTCCATTCATTTGGAGTGATGAAATGGGTCATGATTTTAGTGACTCCTCTCAGTAAAGAAGTAATCTGATCTTTGTCATAATATTGGAAAGTGATATGAATGTGATACGGATGCAATGAGAAGATTAGATTTGCGGTCTTGAGTTAGTCGAGCATCTACGAGAGGTCCACAAGATCTGGATTTCTGAAGTGATCTCAATATCCAAGTCACTATACATGGAACAATGCAATTGCCCTATCCTTATCTCCAAGAATCCACAGAGAAAGCGCATTATCTTTGAAAGAGTTCATGGATAATTTCATTGTTGTTATTATATATCTGAGCATTAAGAAAATTGATAATTATATGTGATTCGATTATCATGGATAATATGAATTTGATTCATATTATAAGGAAAGTTATCTGAGATAATTATATATGGTTTAATTATCAAAGATGTGATTTGAATGTAATTCATATTATTTGGGCACATGAGAATAGAGATCCAAGATGATTAAATGTGATTTAATTATCATGGATATTTATAATGTGGATAGTACTATCCATATTAATGAGATATATTATCAATGTGATTTATATTTTTTAGTTAATTATTAATGTGAATTGGATTCATATTGGATGATTAATTAAAAATATAATTTATATTTTGTTTTGGGATGTGAATGTGATTCACATTTTTCCAATGTCATGATTGCAATATTTACAAGATAATTATGAATTTTTTTGTGAGATAATTTATAACAAATGTTGTTGTAAATCTTGGAGATATCATGAGATAATGAGATCTCAGGAGATATTGAGATCTCATCACATGATTGAGTGGTCATCCCCCCTTTTTGGGGGATATGGTCAATCTTCTCATTATCTCTAAGATAGATTAATTAATTTGTTTTGAAGTTAATTTTTAATGATTTATCGATATATATTAAGTTAAAATAATTATTAGTGTTTTTTCACAACAAGATCATAGTCATTGAAAGAAACACAAATGAATCTCATCCATTGATTTTGTGTTGTCCCTGGATTCAGATCCATGGATCCCAAAATACTATATAAGAAGAGTCATCTCTTGCTCTTCATATGACGTCAAACACATTATCTCTCTCATTCTCTACATGTGAAGTATCTCTCTCTCATTGTGGTTGTCCACCATGGAACCATGGAGAGAGTCGTCATCGTCACAACGTCGTCGTTATGCTGCCAGATTGTTTTCTCGTGAATGTTCATATTCTTTGGTGCACCTCTCTCATGAAGAAGACATTGGATCTCATGTGACGAGATCAAGAGATTCATCGCTTGGATCATCAAGAATGATTGCGAGGAGCACGCGTTTCATCAACACGCTCGCAAGTGTCTCCTCCATCGGATCAAACTTGAGATGGGAGGTCTCTTATTTTAGACACTCGATTGCAAACACACATCAAGAGGTAACCCTAATACTTGTTGTTTAGATGAAATGATCCAAGAAACATCCTTGGATCATGTAGTTTCATTGGTTTAAAATTTTTTAAATTCTACTTCCCGAAGCTTCTAGTATGACTAGTCGCTCCCGTTCGCATACGATGCGATACTCACTCTTCCGTAATGTAGTTTAGGATCTTTCCATATACTTCAAGTGGTATCAAAGACTTAGGTCAGAGGTTTTGGATACGATCCATAAACTTACAAAAACTTGGGGTCATTAGGGCTTAGGAAAATTTTACCGCATCTCTATTTTGTGATTATTTTTAGATCTATTTAAAATGTTTAAACAAAAAATATCACTTGAATAATGGTTCCCATTAAATAAGGAAGCCTTGGAATCTGAGTTGCATGATTTGGAATCCGATAACTCAAGTATTGATCTTTTTAATGAACATATATTCATTGTTTCAGGAATGGCGAATCTTGACATTATTAGAGAGCTAATTATTGTTTTTACAAGCCTGAAAATGTGTTCTTATCACCTGATTTCTATTATAAATAAAATTAGAGAACTTTGGAAACTTACTTTGCTTGATTTGGATTTAAATGTATTGAGATAATATAATTTTAGTGAGTGAGGGTCAATGCAAGAAATTACATTCCTAATCAAGAACATTGTGATTGTTATTTAAGAAATTAGTGAATTTAATGGTTAATTTCCTTGAATAATTATAGATATTTATTTGAGAAATATTTGATGATAATTATTTCCTTAAATTATATTGCTTTAACAAACAATTGATTAGATATGATCTAGATCAAAATTGATTACTCAATCTATTTTCCAACAAACAAAGTTGCTTGATTATGATTGATAATTTGTTTAGCAAATTTTCTTATAATCAAAATAGTTTTGATTATTACTATAAGATATAAATTTGGTTGAAAAACCGATTATATTCTCAATTACAAAGTGATCAATTTGGTATTATCATTTCCCGAGGCAGATATGGTGTCTACTCAGGGAGTGTTGGGGTAGCAGGTTGCACTGTGTGCGGTCTGTCCCACTCCCGTCGGTATTATCCTTGAAAGCAAGTAGGGAATGGATAACACTTGAGAGATCTTGATGTATTTTTCTAATAATCAAAATACGAAATAATATGTACTTTGAGATAATACCTTATATCAAGTAACAATAGAGAATGTTTGTTGGATATTAATTTGATCATTGATTTAATGCGATTAGGTCATTGGAATCAAATTAAAATTAAAACACTCTATTATTAACATAGTTGTATTTCTCTTAGAATAATTAATCACAATGAATATAATTCATAATAATTAATTAGAATTTTAACATGATACTGTAAAACATGACAACAAAGTTGTTGAAAGACTTAGATGACAACAGAATGAAGCCAGCCTGCATATCTGCATCCATTTCAGATCCAAGGTTTTCCAACTTAGAAAGATCTCCCAATATTTTGAGTACATGTTCTCTGATAGAAATCCCCTCCTACATCATGCAACAAATAAAGTTCTCTTACTATATTGTAACGTTATATGCAGTTTACGTCACCGAACATTTCTCTCAGAGTCATAATATCATGGCAAGTGTTTATCTCCATATGTTGCTTCTGAAGCACATTGGATAATGAACCAAGAAAGTAACACCTTGCATATTATGATCTTCACCGTATTATTCATTATATTTGATTTCTTCCACAGCTTTTGGGTCTGTGTACTTATCCTTTGACAACACATAAGAGATGCGCTCGGCAGAAAGGATAAGATCCAAATTTTGGATCCAATTTGAATAATTTGGTCCAGTCAGTTGATTGACCTCCATGAGCTTTCTAAGTGGTTCATGGACTTCATTATCTGAAATTAAGAATGCACTATATTAGAACATATAAATAATTATAAATTCTATTTAAAATCTTTGACTAAAGAATTTTTAATCAAATTAGTCTTGCATTTTCAACTTTGAAAGCTCATTTCCTTAATTACTTTCAAGGCAAGAGATATACTTACCGCTATATCTCTAGCAAGAACCAGGATCTCCTCATTACCTTTGTCATATCCCAATAATATGAGAACCTGTAACTCGAATAAAGAGAAGCAGGAACACATTTTGCCTTACAAGTCCAACTTGCATTTTCCAATTCGATCTTTACCAGCTGGACCCCCTACCCCTAAGGTGATGTTGACCCATCGTTAATTGAATTAACCATCAACATGATTAGCATTGTCTATGTGCAATCCGATATTGCCCCGATAATATGAGGACCCGATATTGGGTTCACTACGTATACGACCTTACTCTTTCGCGAAGCAAAGAGCTCGATCCAGATGCGCTTGTATGTGGGAGTTGTCACTTCAGGAAGGCATCTCCTCCATATAGTCCCTGGCTACGGAACCCTTCGCCTTGACGGGAGACCATGGATGTCATTTATTTGATCCTCTACCTCATATTCGAATTTTAATTAATTATCATGAATCGAATTTACATAATTAATTCTTCCAAAGAAAATACACATCTATTCATAATAGAGTATTTTATTTGCATATAATTAATTTAATCACATTAAATCAATTATCAATCCAATTTAATCAATAAACTTGATTGTTACTTGAAAAGATGATATAATCTCAAATTATGTATTATTTCGAATTTTAAAAATCAGATTAATACATCATGATCTCTTTAGCATTATCTCTTTACCTACCCATTGCCATGGTCAATACCAACGAGAGTGGGACAGACCACACAAGGTGTACTTCCCCAATGCTCCCTGACTAAAAACCATATCCGGCTCGAGAAAGGATAATACCAAATTAATAACTTTGTACTTGAGATGATAATCGATTTTTCGACCAAAGTTATAACATATAATAATAATCAAAACCTTTTTGATCTATATTATAAAGAAATTTGCTAAATAAATTCCCAACCCTATTCAAGCAAGTTTATTTGTTGGAAAGAAGATGTGTAACCAACTGTGATGTAGATCATATCTAATCAATCATTGGTTAAGGAAATACCATTTTGAGCAAATAATTACCATAAAATATTTCTAAAATATTTATCCATAATTATTCCAGGAAATTAACCATTAATTTCCATAATTGATTAAGCGACGATCACATGGTTCTTGATTAGGAATGTAATTTCTAGCAGTGACCCCCACTTATTAAAATTAACATATCTCAATCAATTTAAATCCAAATCATGTAAAATAAGCTTCCAAAGTTTTCTAATTTTATTTAAAATAGAACCCAAGTAATTAACATGAATATATAGGCGTTTCAAAACAATAATCAATCCTTTAATTATGTTAACATTGTCCATCCCCGAAATAGTTGATACATGTTCATTAAAATGATCATAACTTGACCAATCAGATTCCAAATGATGCAAACTTAAATCCCATGGTTTACTTATTTAACGGGGAACATAATCCAAGCGATTATGTCATGTTTAAAAATTTTAAACAGACCCAAAGTTATTCACTAAACAGAGATACGAAAGTGAAATGCGATAAAACTTTTGCAAATCTTAATGAACACAAGTCTTCCTAGGTTTATGGATCGTATCAAAGACCTCCAACCTAAGGCTTTGATACTGATTGAAGGATAAAGAAGAATCCTTAAGACATCACATAAGAATGAGGATCATATCATATACAATCAAGAATGACTAGTTGCACTAGTTGTTCGATGCTGCAGAATTCAAAATTTTACATGTGATGAAACCACAGGATCCAAGAACACTTCTTGGATAATTTCATCTAAACCATATAATAGATAAGGGAATACATTTCATAGCATGGTTGCAATCTAGACAATAAGAAAAAGATACCTATCTCAAGTCCGATCTTCGTAGGAGACGCTTGCGAGCACGCGGATGAGCCACATGCTTCTCGCAATCCAAGTTGTTGGTCCAAGCAAGAGAACTCTTGATCTCATCGCATGAGATTGTACATATTCTTCATGAGCAAATTATACCAAATAAGATGGGGAACCAAAGACAATCATGGCGACAACACAACAACGAAACAAAGACGACGAATTCTTCCCTCTAGGGTTTAGGCGGACGACCAACCAATGAGAGAGAGGGAGAGAGCATGAGAATGAAAGGAGGGAGAGAGCTTGATGTATCAAGATTTTTTTTAAATTAGAAGTGCAAGGGGTGCCTCTTCTTATATAGGGTTTTAGGAGTCCATGGATCACAATCCATGGACCACTAAATCAATGGATGAGATTGATTTGTGCTTCTTTAAATGGCCAATATTTTGTTAGAAAAACACATCAACAATAAATTTAATTTAGATTATATATATATTGATAAATAAATATAATTTAATCTCGAAATAAAATCAATCAGACTTGGTGATATTGGAAAGGAGATTGCCTCCTTCCATAATGGTGGTGTGGACAACCAAATTTCCTAATAAAAATTGGTTGTCGTCCCCCTCTCCTATAGGAAGGGGACAATCTCCATGTAATCTCTTAGATTACATTATTCCATGTATGTCCAATATTTACAGCAACAATTGTTGTAAATTATTCTACAAAATAATTCATAGTATTTTGTGAATATTGCAATCTTGCCATAGGAAATATGTGAATCTCATTCAAAACCCAAAATAAAATGTGATTTACATTTTCAATTAATTATCCAATGTGAATCCAATTCACACCTATAATTAATAAACAAATATGAACCATAATTATCTCTCTTTAGTACATTATAAATCACATTTATAATATATTATGAATAATTTGGATATTGCTATCCACATTATTCTTATCCATAATAATTAAATCATATTAATATATATTGGATCTTCATTCTCATGCATGCAAAAAAAATGTGAATCAAATTCACATCATTCATGATAATTAAGTCACATTTAATTATCCATTAGATATAATACAACTATGGATATATTCTTAAATCGTTTCAAGAATAATGTGCTTTCTCTGCCGATTCTTTGAGATAAGGACATGGCGATGGTATGTTTCACATATATTGACTTGAATATTGACATCTAATCGCAAATACCGATCTCATGGACCTCTCATAGATGCTTGATTAAATCAAGACCATAAATATAATCTTATTATTGCATCTGAATCTCATTCAGATCAGTGTCTAGCACTTGGACCAAGATTAGATTACTTCTCCACTGAGACGAGTCACTAAAATCCAAACATGTTTCATCACTCCTTCGGAATAGAAGTGTCATAGTTATAAAATTATTTATGATCACATCACCCTCAGGTATTCCAAATACATGTACATCTTGCATACTAGAAGACCTATGATAAACCCAAAGATATAAAGCAATTTTACACTATCATTTTTCAAGTTTCGTCATCAAGTTTCTCAATATTGGTCATTGGTAGTCGATATCAATCATATGATTTCCCAAAGCATATATCATACCTTCAAATTCGAGTCATGCTTCCAAAGCATGACGACCATGAAGGATATTGAGAATCCTCAAGCGCATCGTGGAAGCATGTCGATCACATCGTATGCAATCGGAGGAACTAGTCGCACTAGTCGCTAGATGCGACGAAAATTAAAATTTTTCAAAACTAAAGATGAAACCTCATGATCACGAGAACACTTCTCGGATCGTTTCATCAAACCACAAAGTATAAGGAATACCTCTTGGAGCGTGGTTGTGATCGTGAGATCCCAAACAAGAGATCCTCCTGTCTTAAGTCTGATCCACAAAGAACACACTTGCGGGCGCGATGATGAGACGCGTTCCTCCCATAATCCTCGATGAAGATCCAAGCAATGAATCCCCTGATTTTGTAAAAAAAAATCCGTCGTCTTCCTCTAGAGCAAGTCGCCCCAAAGAAGAAGGAGATCCCCGAGTCGTCGAAGGCGAAGGCGAGATACTCTCCTTCTCAACGCACAAAGTGGACAGCCACTTTGAATAGAGAGAGAGAGAGGCTAGGCGAGAATGAGAGAGAGATAGAGAGAGTAGTAGGCTTCTACAACTCTTGATAATGTACCAAGAAAGACTAGGCTAGCCCTCCTTTTATAGTAGTTTAGGATCCAATGGATCTCAATCCATGGGACACATAGACCCAACGACCACGGGAGGTCTATGTATTAATCAATGGCCAAGATTGTTGTTGGTTGAAAACCAAAAACATTTAATTTATCTTTAAATCAAATATATGTTGTAACTTTATCAACATAATTTAATTTAACATAAATTAATTTATCAAGAGATAATAAGATAAAATAAATTAGGAAATAAATATATCCTCCCAAAATAGCGGGCGCCAACCATAGTTGACGCCACCCCTATTTTTGGGGTGATTTTATCTCCCATTTATTTTATTAATTATCTTTTGATTAATTTTTGTAATAACCATTATCACAAAATTATTCACCAAATTAATTCCAAATTAATTTGTGAATATTTCAATCATGCCATTGATAAATATGTGAATCATATTCACAACCAAAACTAATTTGTAAATTGATTTCCAATTAATTAATTAATGTGAATCCAATCCATGTTAATAATTAATGAATGCTATTTACATAAATTCTCTCTATCTTCAATATATGTATATTATAAATCATATTTATAATACACAAATATTATGGATAGTATTATCCACATTCTCTAATCCTTGATAATTAAATCCTATTTAATTATCTTGGATAATTATTCTCACAATATGAATCCCATTCATCTAATGCTTGATAATTAAATCTCATTTAATCATCAGGTCCTTCTTGCTTGGATATGTAGTTCATCAAATGAATTATTCTTGAACTCCTTCAAGAATAATGTGCTTTCTCCGCAGATACTAGGAGATAAGGACAGGACGACTGTATTGTTCCACGTATAGTGACTTGGATATTGAGATCTTATCTAAAACCCAGATCTTACGAACCTCCCATAGATGCTTGATTAAATCAAGACCGCAAATCTAATCTTCTCATTGTATCTGAATCTCATTCAGACCAATGTCCAACACTTGGAATCTAATCTTCTCATTGTATCTGAATCTCATTCAACCCGAAGATCAAGATCAATTTTACAATGTCTTCTTCAGGGTTTGATCACTAAGTTTCTCAATCTTCGTCATTGGGAATGGGTATTGATCATATGCTTTCCCAAAGCATATATCATACCTTCAAATTCATGTCATGCTTCCAAATCATAACGACCATGCATGGAATTTGATCGGTCACAATACCTCATGAGTGAACTTATGTCTTCCGGTTCATAAGTGAACCTGTATGATCCATTTGAGAGATCGTATTGCTCATATGCCCTTATATGCACACCATCTCGCCGGTGTACAGACCTTGGTTAGGCATCCAACCTATCGGTCTGCCAAATGTACATACTCAGAGATATAGCAATACATCTGTCTCTGGTCAAAGGATGTGTGCCTATGTTGTGACAACACTCAACATAGGACTTAGGTTATCTCGATCTTGTCATGTCAACCCATTGACCTAACTAATCTGACACCTCCGAATCACTATAATCATGCAGAGGATTTGCATCGAGAGGTCGGTCAGATATCAGCCTATGTGAGAAAGGATTGCCATCTACTACTCAGGCTGGAGATCATCTCTTAATAATCATTTGACGGTGCTTGATGAGTCCTCTATCTAACTCCTTAGATATTCATCTAAACACCAACCTCTATGATTCATTTAATGAATCAAAAGCTATATAATCATCTAGATGGCCATGGTACATAACCCTAATTGTACAAAGGGACCTTATAGTGCATTCATTCATTTAATTTCAGAAAGGGAGTGAAACATCAATAACTTTTATTGATAAACATATATTTTACAATAACATTTATTGTAAGAATGGTTCGCCCAGGGCTCACATGTCTAGCAATCTCCCACTAGCCCTCAGAACCATCCTGGTACAATCCGTAAACCCATACTCATTACATGCTGGTCAAAAACCTTCTGTGTCAGAGGTTTGGTAAGAGGATCAGCAATGTTGTCGGCAGAGGCCACCTTGGTGATGATGATATCACCATGTTTTTGAATCTCCCGAATAATGTGGTATTTCCTTTCCACATGCTTGCTCTTTTAATGGCACCTGGGTTCCTTTGCTTGGGCAATGGCTCCAGTGTTATCACAGAGTAACGGGACGGGAGTATCAGAAGAAACTATGCCAATCTCCAAGATGAACTTGCGCAACCACACCGCCTCCTTTGCAGCGTCCGATGCGGCAATGTATTCGGATTCTGTTGTTGAATCCGTCGTAGTGTCTTTCTTTTTGCTTCTCCAGCTCACAACACCACTATTCAACAGAAATACAAACCTTGATGTCGACTTTCGATCATTAATATCCGACTAGAAGTCTGAATATGTATATTCCAAGACTTAGAGATCACCATCCCCATAGACCAAGATGTAATCTTGCGTCCGTCTCAGATATTTGAATATGTTCTTTATTGCATTCCAGTGTTTCTCTCCGTAGCAGGATTTGTAACGACTTACCACTCCCACTGCATGGCATATGTCTGGCCTAGTACACATCATAGCATACATCAAGCTTCCTACAGCTGATGCGGAAGGGCATCCAGCCATAGCTTTCCTTTCCTCAACACTTTGAGGAGCCATCCCTTTGGATAGATGGATACCATGTCCTAAGGGGAGGAATCCTTTCCATATGGAATCGTTCTAGAATCTTCTTGATGTATCCATGTTGTGATAATCCCAATATTCTCTTTTCTCGGTTTCTGAACAACTTCAGGCCTAAGATGTAAGAGGCTTCTCCAAGATCTTTCATCTCGAAGGTATGAGATAGCCAAATATTCACACTGGTCATCATTCCTGTATCATTCCCAATGATAAGGATATCATCTACGTAAATTACGATGAACACAATGGCGCTCCCACTAAACTTCTTGTACACACAAGGTTCATCAGGATTCTGCACAAAATCATAACTCTTTATTGTTTCATAAAATTTGATGTTCCAGCTACGAGAAGCTTGTTTGAGCCCATAGATGGATTTCTTCATCTTGCATACTTTTCCATCCTCAACTATGAAGCCCTGGGGCTTCTCCATATAGATATCCTCCTCGAGGTATCCATTGAGGAAAGCTGTCTTGATGTCCACCTGCCAGATGTCGTAGTCAAGAGATGCAGCTATAGCTAGCAGTGTCCTGATGGACTTAAGCATAGCCACAGGAGAGAACGTCTCATCGTAGTCGATGCCTTCTCTCTGTGTGTAGCCCTTCGCTACGAGCCGTGCCTTGAAAGTCTCTACTTTCCCATCAGGTCCCCTCTTTCTCTTGACGATCCATTTACACCCAATGGGTTTTACCCCTTTAGGTGAATCCTCTAGGGTCGATACACAATTCTTATGCATGGAGTCAATCTCTGACTTCATTGCTAGCATCCATCTATCCATGTCATGATCCGCGAGAGCTTCATCAAGTGAAGAAGGATCATTGTTAGTCTCACCTGACACATGGAATCCATACCTTTCAGGTGGTGCAACCACCCTCGAACTCCTTCGAAGAGGTATGGGTGTTTCGTCTTTATTTATTTCTTCAGTTTCTGGTTAAGGAATCTCAGAATCCTAAGGGGATTCAATGAGTTCCTTTACTTCATTTTTATCTTAACCTTTAGTGAAATCATCCTCTAGAAATTTCACATCCGTAGAGACAAAAACCTTTTGGGTCTCAGGGTCATAAAGTTGGTATCCAATACCATCTTTAACATACCCAATGAAGTAGCACTCACGAGTGCGAGATTCTAGCTTACTTGCATCCACGTCCTTCGCATGGACCAAGCATCCCCAAACCCACAAGTGATTAACACTAGGTTTGGTTCCATACCAGAGCTCGTGAGGTGTCTTGGGTACAAACTTGCTAGGAATCTTGTTCAGGATATATATTGCAGTCTCTACTGCATATCCCCAGAAACTAAGAGCTAAACGTACTTTTCTCGTCATTGAACGGACCATGTCCATGATGGTCCTGTTGCATCTTTCAGCAACATCATTAAGTTGGGGAGTTCCAGGGGGAGTGAGATTGGAGATAATTCCATTCTCTTTAAGATATTCTTTGAATTCATCTGATAGGTACTCACCACCTCGATCAGATCGAATTCATTTGATCTTCCTATAGGTTTAGTTCTCAACCAAAGCCTTAAACTCTTTGAACTTTTAAAAGGTTTCAGATTTATGATGTAGCAGGAAGACAAACCCCTATAGCGAATGGTCATCAATAAACATCAAATAATATCGATATCCATTTCTAGTCGCGATACTGAAGGGACCGCATACATCAGTATGTATTAGGTCAAGAATACCTTCGCATCTCGTAACCTTGTTACGAAAAGGCATCCTGGTCATTTTACCTCGAATGCAATGTTCACAGGTAGGTAAAGATTGAACCTATAGAAAATCTAAAGTTTCATCCTTTATTAATCTATTGATCCTATCAACAGATAAATGACCAAGCCTTTGATGCCAAATCATATTCGAATGATTTCCATTCTCCCTGGATCTCTAAGAGTTTTTATTATCAGTGGTAGTAACATTTATGACACATTCATCAATGCACAATTCATAGAGTCCACCAGAAGTCAGAACACCTTACGCAATAAATTTATCATATTGATTAATGACTAACTTATTACAGATTAGGAAGGAGTATCCATGTCTAACAAGCTTATATACAGATACAAATTCCTCCTGACTACAGGTACATAAAGACACTCTTTAAGTACAAGGACTTGACCACTAGATAACGATAGTCTGCACATCCCGATGGCGACTGCTGCAACACTTGCATCAGATCCCATCTGGATGACTATCTCCCCTTGCTCCAGATTCCTAGTTTCCTGAAACAAATGCAACAAATTGCAAACATGAACAAAAGCACTAGAATATATAACCCAACTTCCTTCTCATCCAACAAAAAAGCTAGTTTCAATGATGAAAGTAGATTTCATACCTGCTGGGGCTTTACCTTTGTCAGCAGACTTCAGGTAATCCGGGCAGTTACGCCGCCAGTGCCCCGTCTTTTTGCAGTAGTGACAGACATCAGACTTTTTTGATGTCATTAGTGTAAAAGCACTAGAAGACGAACCAACTCCTTTATTCTTCTTCTTTATCTTCGGGGCCAGGCCCTTCCGAGAACCTTGCTTCCGGCCCGCTTTCCTCTCACTTGTGCAACCACTACACTAGCAGAGGGGCCGTATTTCTTCATCGCGTCTTCTGCGGACTTCAATACAGCTAACAGCCCAGCGTTAGTGAAGCCGCCTTTGTTCATGTAGTAAGACATGACAAAGTTGTTGAAAGACTTAGGGAGCGACAAGAGAATGAAATCAGCTTGCATTTCAGAATCCATGTAGGCTCCCAGGATTTCCAGCTCAGAGAGGTACCCAAACATTTTGAGTACGTGTTCTCTGACAGAGGACCCTTCCTGCATCTTGCAGCGAATAAGCTCTTTTATCACATTGTAACGCTGTGTGCGGTTTATGTCACCGAACATGTCCTTCAGATTCAGCATAATCTCTTGGCAATGGTTCATTTCCACATGTTTCTTCTGAAGCACATTGGACAATGACCCAAGGATGTAACTCCTTGCCAGATTATGGTCTTCATCATATTTCTCATTATATGATCTATATCCGCGGTCAGAGGGTTTGCTATCCTGTCCTTGGATAGCACATACGAGATGCGCTCCGCAGTGAGGACAAGATCCAAATTTCGGATCCAATCCGAATAATTTGGTCCGATCAATTGGTTGACCTCCAGGAGCCTGCTAAGTGGGTTCATGGACTTCTTTTTCTGAAATTAAGAATGCACTCTATTAGAATATATAGAGAAATAATATTCATTTTAAGATATTTGATTAAGGCTTTTTAAATCAATTTTGTCTTGCCATGTCAACTTTGAAAGATTATTTCCTTATTTTTCTTTCAAAGTAAGAGATACACTTATCGCTCTATCTCAAGCAAGATCTGGGATCTCCTCTCTATCGTTATCACATCCCAATAATATGAGAACCTATGACTCAAATAAGAGAAGCGGGAACACATTCTGCCTTGCAAGTCCAACTTGCTTTTCTCAATTCGGTCTTTAACAACCGGGCCCACCACCCCTAGGATGATGTTTACCCGTTGTTAATTGAACCAACCGTCAACAGGCTTAATACTCACTATACACAATCCAATATCGTCCCAATAATATGAGGACCCGATATTGGGGTCACTACGTATACGACCTTACTCATTCGAGAAGCAAAGAACCTGATCCAATTAAATCATATACAGGATCTGTCACTTCAGACAAGCGTCTCCTATACACAACAACTGGCGACGGAATCGATTGCCTTGGCGGGAGACCATGGATGTCACTTATGTGATCCTCCATCTCATATTCAAATTTTATAATTAATTACCATGAATCATATTCACATAATTAACTCTTCCACGCGAAATACACATCTATTCATAATAGAGTGTTTATTGGATATAATTAATTGAATCACATTAAATTAATCATTAATCCAATCATAAATCAATAAACTTGATTATTACTTGAATAGTAGGTATAATCTCAAAGTACGTATTATTCGAATTTTAATAATTAGAAAAATACACTTTGACTTCTCCAGCATTATCCAGTCCCTACCCGTTGTCATGGCTAGTACCGACGAGAGTGGGACGGATCACATACGTTGCAACCCGCAACCCCAATGCTCTCCGACTAGGCACCTTATCCACCTCAGGAAAGGATAATACTAGATAGATCATCATTTACTTTGAGATGCTCATCGTTTTTCAACCGAAATTATACCATATAATATACATCAAAACAATTTTGATTATATTATAAGGAGATTTACTAAACAAATCCCCAATCCTATTCAAGCAAGAGGGTTTTTCATGTAAAAGATGTCCTACAACTACTGTAGGATAAACTAAGGTTTTTCATGAAACCAATGTTTGTTGATGAATTCATATCAACCAATGATCAAGGTCAATTATCTTCTCATCATGGTTAGACAAATGTCATTCAATGAAATAATTATTTCTTTAAATATTTCACAAGCATTTATCACTAATTATTTCAGAAAATTAACAATTAATATTCATCAGCATATTTGAATAACTTATCACAAGGTTCATGATCAAAAGATATCAATTTCCAGCAGTGACCCCCAATCACCAAAATTAACTTATCTTGATCAATTTAAATCCAAAAATTGCAAAATTCAGTTTCCTAAGATTGCCAATTTGATTTATTAAATAATCCAAGTGATAATTAACGCATTTCGAGTCAAATCAAAACAGTAATTAACTCATAAATCACGTTTAGATCCGTGGTTCCCACAACAGTGAATACATGTATATTCAAAAGGCCATATCTTAAGCAAATGAAGTCCAAATTTCATAAACTCAGATCCCATGGTTTCCTTAATTAATGGGAAACAAAATCCAATTGCAAATTTCGTGTTTAAACATTTAAACAGTACTGAAAATTTCAATTAGAAAGAGATGCGAAATTTGAAATTGCGATAAAACTTTCGCGACCCTTTCAAGCCCAAGTCGTCCTAGGTCTATGGATCATATCCAAAACCTTATTCGACCTATGGCTCTGATACCATGTGAAGGATATTGAAAATTCTTAAGCGCATCACGGAAGCGTGTCGATCACATCGTATGCAATCGGAGCAACTAGTCGCACTAGTCGCTAGATGCGGCGGAAATTAAAAATTTTCAAAACTAAAGATGAAACCACATGATCACGAGAACACTTCTCGGATCGTTTCATCAAACCACTAAGTATAAGGAATACCTATTGGAGCGTGATTGTGATCATGAGATCCTAAACAAGAGATTCTCTTGTCTTAAGTCCGATCCATGAAGAACGCACTTGCGGGCGTGATGATGAGACGCGTTCCTCCCGCAATCCTCGATGAAGATCCAAGCAATGAATCCCCTGATTTCGTCAAACAAAATCCATCGTCTTCCTTTGAAGCAAGTAGCCCCAAAGAAGGAGATCCCCGAGTCGTCGAAGGCGAGATACTCTCCTTCTCAATGCACAAAGTGGACGACCACTTTGAATAGAGAGAGAGAGAGGCTAGGCGAGAATGAGAGAGAGAGAGAGTAGTAGGATTCTACAACTCTTGATAATGTACCAAGAAAGCCTAGGCTAGCCCTCCTTTTATATTAATCTAGGATCCAATGGATCTCAATCCATGGGACACATAGATCCAACGGCCATGGGAGGTCTATGTATTAATCAACGGCCAAGATTATTGTTGGTTAAAAACCAACAACATTTAATTTATATTTAAATAAAATATATGTCGTAACATTATCAACATAATTTAATTTAACATAAATTAATTTATCAAGAGATAATAATATAAAATAAATTAGGAGATAAATAAATCCCCCCAAAATAGGCGGCGTCAACCATAGTTGACGCCACCCCTATTTTTGGGGTGATTTTATCTCACATTTATTTTATTTATTATCTTTTGATTAATTTTTGTAATAACCATTATCACAAAATTATTCACCAAATTAATTCCAAATTAATTTGTGAATATTTCAATCACTCCATTGATAAATATGTGAATCATATTCACAATCCAAACTAATTTGTAAATTACATTTCCAATTAATCAATTAATTAATTAATGTGCATCCAATCCACATTAATAATTAAAAAATGCTATTTACATAAATTCTCTCTATCTTCAATATATGTATATTATAAATCATATTATAATACACAAATATTATGGATAATATTATCCACATTCTTTAATCCTTGATAATTAAATTCTATTTAATTATCTTGGATAATTATTCTCACAATATGAATCCCATTCATATTTTGCTTGATAATTAAATCTCATTTAATCATCAAGTCCTTCTTGCTTGGATATGTAGTTCATCAAATGAATTATTCTTGAACTCCTTCAAGAATAATGTGCTTTCTCCGCAGATATTTGGAGATAAGGACAGGGCGACTGTATTGTTCCACGTATAGTGACTTGGATATTGAGATCTTATCTCAAACCCAGATCTTACGAACCTCCCATAGATGCTTGATTAAATCAAGACCGCAAATCTAATCTTCTCATTGTATCTGAATCTCATTCAGACCAATGTCCAACACTTGGAATAAGATCATATTGCTTCTCTACTAAAAGGAGTCACTAAAATCTAGACCTATTTCATCACTCCCTCGGAATGGAAGCGTCATGGATATACAATCATTTATGATCACATCACCCTCTGGTAATCCCAATACTTGTACATCCTGCATACTGGAAGACCCATGGTCAACCCGAAGATCAAGATCAATTTTACACTGTCATCTTCAGGGTTTGATCACTAAGTTTCTCAATCTTGTTCATTGGGAATCGGTATTGATCACATGCTTTCTCAAAGCATATATCATACCTTCAAATTCATGTCATGCTTCCAAAGCACGACGACCGTCATGGAATTTGATCGGTCCCAATACCTTATGAGTGAGCTCATGTCTTCCAGTTCACAAGTGAACTTGTATGATCCCTTTGAGAGATCGTATTCCTCATATGCCCTTATATGCACACCAGCTGTCGGTGTATAGACCTTGGTTAGGCCTTCAACCTACCAGTCTGTGAAATGTACATACTCAGACATATAGTAATACATTTGTCTCTGGTCAGAGGATGTGTGCCTATGTTGTGACAACATTCAACATAGGACTTAGGTTATCTCGATCTCGTCAATTCAACCCATTGACCTAACTAGTCTGACACCTCTGAATCACTATTCCCATGCAGAGGACTTGCATTGAAAGGTCGGTCAGATATCAGCCTATGTGAGAAAGGATTGCCATCTCCTACTCAAGCTGGAGATCATCTCTTAATAATCATTTGACGGTGCTTGATGAGTCCTCTATCTAACTCCTTAGATATTCATCCAAACACCGGCCTCTATGATTCATTTAATGAATCAACAGTTATATGATCATCAAGATGTCCATGGTACATAACCCTAATTGTACAAAGGGACCTTATAGTGCAGTCATTCATTTAATTTCTGAAAGGGAGTGAAACATCAATAACTTTTATTGATAAACATATATTTTACAATAACATTTATTGTAAGAATGGTTCTCCTAGGGCTCACATGTCTAACAGACCATGCATGGAATTTTATCGGTCCGAATACCTCATGAGTTAGCTCATGTCTTCTGCTTCACAAGTGAACCTGTATGATCCTTTTGAGAGATCATATTACTCATATGACCTCATATGTACACCATCTCACCTGTGTATAGACCTTGGTTAGGTCATCAAACTACTGGTCTTCCAAATGTACACAGTCAAACATATAACAACACATCTATATCTGGTCAGAGAATGTGTGCCTATATTGTGACAACATTCGACATAGGACTTTGGTTATCTCGATCTCGTTATGTACCCCCTTTGATCTAACTAATCCGACACCTCCGAATCCCTATTCCCATGCGAAGGACCTACATCAAGAGGTCGGTCAGATATCAGCCTAATGAGAAAGGATTGCCTTCGCCTACTCAGGCTGGAGATAATCTACTAACAATCATTTGATGATCCTTGAAGAGTCCTCAATCTAAATCCTTAGATATTCATCCAAGAACCAGTCTCTACCATTCAATTACTGAATCAACAACTGTATGATCATTAAGATGGCCGTGGTACATAACCCTAATTGTACAGAGGGACCTTATAGTGCATTCATTGATTTAATCTCAGAAAAGGGAGTGAAACAATCTATATCTTTTATTTTAAATCATATATTACAATAACATTTATTCTAGGAATGGTTCACCTCAGGCTCACATGGCTAACATATGTTGGATCTTCTATGACGAAATCAGGAGATTCGTCGCTTGGATCATCAATATGGATTGCGAAGAGCACAAGTCTCATCAACGCGCTCGCAAGCATCTCCTTCATCAGATCAAACTTGAGACAAGAGTTCTCTTTGTTTAGAGACTCGACCACAACCACGTTTCAAAGAGGTAACCCTAGAATATGTTTATGGTTTATATGAAATAATCCGAGAAGTATGGTGTCATCATTTTAATTTTTTTAATCTGCTACTCGAAGAAATTAGTGCGACGAGTTGCTCCTAATCACATTCGATGCGATGCTCATGCTTCCATAATGCACATAATGATTTTCCCATATCCTTCATATACAAGCTTTGGGTGATGATTTGGGTGTAGCGGGGCGATCCAAGGCATCCCTCTGGCCTCCTATGCTCCATGAGCAGACCTCAGGTATGAGCAATGCATTTTTATCATCCTTAGGTTGCTATAGTTTTTAATTTTAATTCTATGTATTTTATTCCATATTTTAATCGTGTCAGGAGCGTAGATTAGGCTAATCATATCGTAGAGCTCTCAATCTCCGACCATGTTCTCATCATAACCTACACCTGTTCCGACCACCACGATCATCTCATCCGCTTCCCAATTCATTCTTCATTAAGTCGACCCATCTAGATCACCCGATTGTACTCCAATTGGTGGATAGAGGTTTGCCTCTCACCTCTCACCGGAATGTAATTGCTCACCTTCATTCCGTATGTCCTAGCTTCATTATAGGTCGATGTGTCTCACCTTAAACTAATGAATAACTTCATATAGGTGCCATGGCAAAAAGACTCCTCATGGGATACAATCGCACCTGGACGAGGGTCCCCAGACGCTCCTTCTTCCACGACATACTAGGACTCCATTGTTGGGTCATGGCTCTTCTTGAGCACATTAATCGGTGTGGGAGAGCCTCTCGGTCATTTAGAGTCCAAGAGAAGCATCTGAAATCGCCGGTGGGAGGATAAATCGAGGATAGAAGTCCAGGGAAGGTCACCTTCTCCCCTGTTCTTCATGTGTAGCAGATGGCATTTGATGGAAGGCGTGCTTCCAGTTCTAATCACCACCGTCCACTCTGCACTCTTCTCGCCTTTTTGACGGAGTCTATGATTAGATCAAAACCACTCATCAGTGAAGCAGTATTGCTAGATGATAATACGAAGCATGATAAGTGGATCATCATTAGCCACACGATGGCATACACAGTGGGGGTAATATGCACATCTCACCCTTCCATTCTTTTTTCATTTATTTATTTGTTCTGTAAATAAAATACGTAGTACAAATAATTGTGGGCATTTTGTATAGATGCTTGGATCTTTTTTGGATATTACATATTGGTCTGAGTCCACATCAATCGATAGGGTGGGAAAATATTTCATGTATTCCCTTGCATATTTTGTATTTGTATTACGTCCATAAAATGTAATATACATTAAATATTTTTGGGAAAGCTGCACAAGAGGCCTTAACTTTAATTTTATTTGCAAAAATACCCTTCCGAGTTCATGTATTTTTCTTGCTTGGATTTCATTAATTTAAAATATTTGTGCTCTAAAAATTATGAAAAAAAATATTGTTAGATGCCTACTAGTATGCATATTCATGCTCTATTTTTATTTTGGAAACATTTTCATTTTAACTATTTATTAAAAATAAAATGAGCACATTTTTGTCCCTATTTGAATTAGAAAACGCACAAAAAAAGAAAAACATTTTGAAAAATTCCCAAAAAATATAAGTTGTCTCCTAGTATTTATTAACTCTAGACCAAAAATACCGAAATATAGAAAACTAAAAAGACTAAAAAATAAAATCTCCAAAATCCACTATAAAAAGATTAAAATTTCTCACAAATATAAAAAATATAATGTTCTATTCATGAATTTTATTTAAATTATTATTTATCAAATAATATTAATTTTAATAATTTCGAATTTATTTTGCTATTTTAATCTTTATTTCCATTTCGGCCTATTATAATCCTTGATTTGGGTTTTTTTACTTTAAAAATAAATAAAAATTAGGAAAAAATCAGAAAAATAAAAAAACATTAGAAAAATATTTGAAATTAAAAAATAATTATTATCTAATATTTGATTATGTATATTTTTATTACCTTATATAGTATATATATACCTATAAATGTTTTATATAACTATCAATATCATGAATATCTTATTATAACTTAAAACCCAAAATATATAGGATTGAACCTGTGTGTAGGTTCATGATTTTTGACAATTTATTATATATTTTATATGCATATTACATATATAATACATTATATATACATTTATATATCTTTCTTATATATTAAAAATAAAAAAACAAAAATCAAAAATTAAAACCAAAAAAATATTAGAATTAAAAAACAAATATATATACCAAATTAAAACCCTCTAAAACAATAAAAAGGGGATAAAAGAGATGTTTATATGTACTATATATAGATTAGTAAAATTGCAGGCTCCCTCTTTTGCTATCACTGGTTAGATCTCTACATGCTTGCTTTGCAATACACATAGTTTTGTAGAGAATAATAAAGTTTAACTCACGATTTTTCCATTCACTTTCAACATTATTGCGATGTCTAATTGTTGATTGAACACGGTCTCTTGAGTTGTCAATGCATCGACTGCGGTTTCGTCTTGTGAAACTAAACGACCATTTTTGTCCCTATTTGAATTAGAAAACATAAAAAATATAAAAACATTTTGAAAAATTCTCAAAAAATATATGTTGTCTCCTAGTATTTATTAACTCTAAACCAAAAATACCTAAATATAGAAAAATAAAAGACTATAAAATAAAAAGCTCAAAAATCGATTATAAAAAGATTAAAAATTCTCACAATTACCAAAAATATTATTTTCTATTCATGAATTTTATTTAAATTTATATTTATCAATTAATAATAATTTTAAGAATTTCGAATTTATTTTGCTATTTTTAATCTTTATTTCAATTTCAGCCTATTATAATCCCTGATTTGGGTTATTTTTTTACTTTAAAAATATGTACAAATAAGGTAAAATATAGAAAAATAAAAGAACATTAGAAAAATATTTAAAATCTAAAAAATAATTCTTATCTGATTTTTGATTATATATATTTTTATTACCTTATATAGTATATATATACATATAAATGTTTTACATAACTATCAATATTATAAATATCTTATTATAATTTAAAACCCAATATATATAGGACTGTACCTATGTGTAGGTTAATGATTTTTGACAATGTATTATATATTTTATATGTATATTACCTATATAATACATTATATATATTTATATATTTTTCTTATATATTAAAAAGAAAAAAAATAAAATTGAAAAATTCAAATGTAAAAAAATATTAAAATTAAAAAACAAATATATATAACACATTCAAACCCTCTAAAACAATAAAAGGGGATAAAGGACATGTTTGTATATACTATATATTGATTAGTAAAATTGCAGGCTCCCTCTTTTGCTATCAGTGGTTAGATCTCTACATGCTTGCTTTGCGATACACATAGTTTTGTAGAGAATAATAAAGTTTAACTCACGAGGTTTCCATTAACTGCCAACATTATTGCGATGTCTAATTGTTGATTGAACGTAGTCTCTTTAGTGGTCAATGCATCGACCGTGGTTTCATCTTGTGATACTGAACGACCATCGAAAGATTGTCGTTATCAAATGACGTCATTGTCAGGAGCAATGTCTGTAGCTTATTTTGTGTACATTCATTTGTTCATTTATTATGTTAAGAAGTTATTCACTTCTTTGTGCATATTTATGCATTTATTACTTGCACATAACTCTTTTTGATACTTTTATTTGATATTTGTGCTAATATTACTCTTTGCAAATTTGTTGCGAAGGCCACTTTGTGAGGATGACTTTTTAGGAGGTCAGTGCCGCCAAACTTGGTGGGGATTGGTCTTCATACTTTGACCAGTTGGAGAGGCAACAATTAGAGCAAGGAGAGAATACTTAGCATAGAATTAGATTAGATTCAATTATTGGTGAGAGAAAGATTCATTCATTTAAATGTAAAAATTAAATACTGGGACACTACTCCACACAACGAGGTCTAGTTCCTAGGTGTCTATTCACCTAGGGGCCTCATTGCAGTTTTCCCAAGCTTTCACCACCTTCTTTTATTTTGTTTCACGATGTTTTGAGTTTTCTGCCTTACTTTAATTTGTTTTGTGATCATGGGCCTGATGAATCTACATTTCATCATCTCTATTCATTTATTTTAACTTAAAACCCCTTATAAAACACCTATATATATATTAATTAATCCATATTCTTACTAACTTGCATCTGTTTGTAAATATTGTACATATATTATTATTCTAATCTAAAATAAATGAAGAATGCAATAAAGGAAAAATAAAGAAAATAAAAAAGACTGTATATATGTAATAGATACAGAATGACTCGAACCTCGAGAGAAGGTCAAGACTTGACCTGATTGACCAAGAATAAAAGTACGGGGATATAGGGTCTTTAATCATAAAACAAAAAATGTGCTTTGTAAATACTTTTGAATTTATTCTATGTAGATTTATATAAAACTTACACTATTCTATTTGTCCATAAATTGATCTCAAATTATAAAATTTTCAAAACAAAAGTTGTAGATAAAAATATTTTCTAAATAATAAAAGTAATTGTAAAATAAAATCATGTATAGAATAAAAGTAACCACATCCAAAAAAGCAATAAAGCGATAATTGTTAGACCAATTCCGGCTCCATATGAAGTTGAATTAAATTAAACTCATTTCGATGTAAATTAAATTATCTTAAAAATGGCAGTGGTTTCATATTTTTTGGAGTTATAGTTTCAAAGAGTTTTCTGAAGTGGTTTTTACAATTTTACCATTATTCATTCTATATATCTAACTATATTTTTTATACATATTGTAAATAATTGTAAATACTTTTAATTAATTAATTATGTAGATAATGTAAATAATTTTATCCATCACTAACTCCCTTCCTTAGTTTGCTCTCTATTCAAAATTTAAAATTAAAATTCATTTTTTTGTATTTATTTAACTCCTCCTCCCTCATTCCAACTGGATCAATCTTTGGTGAGAGGAGCCTAATCTCCAAGAGTTTTTTGTTGTATAAAGGTGCCTAGCCTCTGAGCCGTCTGGTGACAGCGAGTCGACCTTCATCGAGGCCATTATGGTGTTATATGCTCCCGCTCGGTGAGATCCATTTTATTTCTTATTTTTAGTCTTTGTTAATCGTAGTTTATATTTTGTGTTTTTAATTTTGATAACATTTTTCAATTTTATGTCGCAGTTTTTGTACGTAGTTCATTGTTCTAATCGCTGCCACGTGGGGCCTACTTCATCGATGCCATCTCAGCCAACAGGTCGAAGCCGTACACAACAGCCCCTCGTGCTGACCCTCAGCTGATCATCCTACACCTGCAATCGCCTGCAACTGCTCACGTCCCTACACGAGGACACCCTTGTCGCCTCCTCCTGCACGGGCTAACCACCGATCTTGTTCCTTCGACTTCATCCTGGAAGCACCTCCAATTCTCATTTTATAGAGCCCCATCCGCTCTTCCCTTTGTGCCACCGCAGACTCCTATTGCTCGCTATGGAGACCTCCTCCAACGATCTCAACTGTGCCTGCAAGCCACAACCATCCATCATCCACACTGTCGCTACCCCTTTTTTGTGGAGAAAGGAACAAAGATGGAATAGGAGCACTCGTAGTATCCCTAGAGTAATAAAAAATAAAAAAGTGGATAAATTGTAACTTCTTCCTAGAGGTTTCAAAAATTGCAAAGAGACCCCTGGTCTCCATCCAACACGTACAATGCACGCGCTGACGAGGTAATTTGAAATTTCTATCCCATTTTCATAATTTGTTATATTTTATTTCGAGAACATTAAATATTTACATTTCATTCCCTGTATTCTAGACATTTATTTTGCTTTCTCTTTTCATTGACATAAATAACATTTGTGATTAATAAATTCTCCAAAATTCAAGTTTCCTTTTGTGTTTCTCTTCATTGTATAAAATTTTTATTGGATCTTATTCTATTTGATATTATTAAAAATTCAGAAACATCACATTTTCCTTGTTTTAACTTTGAAATATCAAAACAAATTCAGAGATTATGTAAAAATTTATATAAACAAAGATTAGCTTCATTTGTGTGTATTTCATTTTCTTTAAAAAATCCATGCATTAACTTTTTATAATACCCCAAAAAATTACAAAATATAAAAATTCTTAAAAATCATATAAATTGTAGAAAAATCCAAAACATGCAATTTCACTTCATTTTAGTAGATAATTTCTTCTAGCTTTTAGGAAAAATAAATTCAGTAATTTTTTTGTTTGGTATTTTTAAATTGAAAAATAGTTCTATCAGCTCATTGTTTGCTTATTCTTCAATTTTTATTCATTTTAAAAAACATAAAAATACATAATCTCTGAAAAATTACAAAAATTATAAAAAAGCATCACAACACAAAAATATTTTCTTTAGTCATTTTTGTCATATTTGAAAAATCCAAAAGTTGCATTTTCTTTCATGTACAAATTTGCTTTGAAAATTTAAAAATCTACAAAATGAGTATCAATAAAAAATTGAAAATTAGAATTTTTTTTGAAAAAAATATAAAAATAAAAAGATAAAAAAGATAAAAATCCTACAAAATCCAAGATAATTAGCATTTGAATTCTCATATCTTTTAATATTTTTTTTCGATTATTAGAATAACCCCCGAGATTTGTAGCCTCTCTGAGATCGATCCTTTTTGATATACAAGTAAATTAAATAGAAAATTCTCTTGCTAAATATTCTTTTATAATTAATTTGGCTTTATAACTAAATATTTTTTTGTTATGGGATCTTTGGGTTGCAACAACACAGCACTCTCATTTTCATATAAATAAAAACCTTAAAAATCCCGCCCAACAAAGCCCTTAGCTCATAGGTGTTTGAATTGGTAGTTAGGTCCAAACCATAGTAAGAAGCATGTGCCTATAGTCTCTTAGATTTGAATTTAGTCAAATCAAAAAATGTTAATTATTTGGACTAGAAACCGCATGCTGAGAGAGGTCACATAATGCTGGCAGAACCTATTGTAGCAGGCACCGAGAAACATCGAAGACCGAACTTTTTGGTCTCACTTCTGAACGATTAAGAAATGGTTCTTTACGACTAATAACAACTATTATTGAGGTAATTTTTGTCGAATGCACACCACCATGTAGATAGGTTTAAAAATTCTGTATGGCAGACCACATGGAGTGATCTGGGAAGCATTGTAAGTCCACTAACTCAACATGTATCATTAGGTCCAATAGTGAGATTTCTATCATCAAATAAACTTGCACAGCTTTTTCATTATCTCCCTCTGATTTTGAGCACCAAGGACTTAAATGAAATTCTACAAAATCATTAGACACTTGTATGCAAAATACCCAAAAAGTGAACACCTAAGAAATTAAAAAAGGGGAATGCAAAATAAAGTTTGACCTTAATAAAAATCTGTAATAGACTATCATTGCCTTGGGTTCATAAAGCCCTGATTATTTTCAGGTACCTTAGGAGGGCACCAAAATCCCTCCCGTAAGCAAGGCATGACCTGCTAAGTATTAGATCGAAAAACCAAGTTTGTAACTGCCTTGTGTATCGCCTAGATTTCCAAAGTAATGGTACTTCTATCGTATGTGACCGAGTACAACCTCATCAGCGATGGTGTTCCCGCCTTGTGTGGAACATCAACGTGGCCTGATGTACTAATCTTAGCACCATGCCATCATGGGTGTGTCTATCTCATCAGTTTGTCTCCGAGTAGGTCCTTGCACGGTCATGGGTGATTCCATTACGAGCGAGGTCCGAAGTAATAGTTTCGCCTATAGGATTCCTCCTCTATTTCTTTGGCTGAGTAGGAATCCAAGAATGGTTACAAGGACCTCAAAAACTACTAACCACATGTTACAAAGGAGGAGGACAAGTGTGGTATACTTTTCTGATAATACTCTCTCTCATAACGGATTAGCATGTTATGGACTTATTATATGATGTGACTGAAATAACAACTCTAAAAGTGAAAAGATAATAAATAGATGATCCATTATGTCCTCACATGGCTTGAGTTTATGTCCCTAATTTTTTTTGTGTTTTTCTTGATCTAGATTAAGTTTAAAAAATAAAGTCTCGTGCATTTGCCTAAATTTTGTCGCATGTGTCTTTCTTTTGACCCCTCTGCTCAGTTAGAGCATTTCTATTAATTTACACTCCTTTTTATTCTTCATTGACCACCATATTTTTCTTCTTGCATCGGTCTTCTCCTACTTCATGATGACGATCCATGGATGGATCGTTCGAGACTCTGTCGACACCCACATTGATTCCATCAACTCGACACTGCCAATAAATTCGAGACGATTCCCAAGAATACGGTTCGGACTTTGTGAACCGATCTCCAGAGTCATCATGGTAGCTGGAAATTATCATCCAATAAATCAGGCCACTCTTGTCCCTCATGTTTTCTTGTTATGAGTGGAGGTCGATTACATTCAACATATCTACTCCATTCACAACTATCTGGGATTGACCCTAATATCAGAGTCATCATGGTAGCTGGAAATTCAATTTAAAATGATCTGATTGAGGTTCTCTTATAATTGTATAGAAGCTAGCTCCAGTCGTGAATCCCAATCCAGAATTCATCTCCTTTGATTCATACTCAGAGATAGCACTACAAGGAAAAGGAAAAGGACAACAACCTCCCCAGATGGAGCCAGGTCAGGGGCTCGGTCAGAACCAATTGAACCAAGTGAACACTCAATTGTTGGCTTCCTTACAGTCCATACATCGTCAAGTGACTGAGCAAGCATTAGTTCATAATGCATTTCAGGATGTGATGAACGATGTAATGAACAAACATGTAGGACGACGAGGTGGAGAAAGACCCCATGTTGATCTAGACCATGAAGAGGGGACAAGGAATGTGAAACTAAACCTACAATGAAAGAGATATATATTCATGGAGACAACCAGATGACTGAATGAACATGTATCCAGCCGATCCACGCTCACTTCGGGCTCAAGCCCCAATTCTTTACGCTCGTCCCATCATTTCATGGGAACACCAACCGAGAGCCGTACATTCACCTGTAATAGTTCTCGCACATATGCTGGATGACTCACTACCGTAACATCCCGTTGGATGTAGTAAAGATGGCTGCATTCCCCTTCATCTTACAAGACAAGGCCCTTTAGTAGGTCAATCATTTAGGAAAGGTCGTGACGACCTGGGAGGAACTTAAATATACATTCCTTCACAAATTCTACCCTCTTAGACAGCTCAACCATATGCTAGATAGGACCAAAAACTTCTCCCATCCATACAGGAGTCTATCCATTAAGCATGGGAGCGATTTACGAACCTGCATGAGAATAACCCCCACCATGAGATACCGAGGACTAGTCTAGTCCAGCACTTTTTCAGGGGTTTGAATGCAGAGAGCCAGATACAAAAGGTCACTGCATGTGGAAGATCACATTTTAACAAGGATGAAAACATAGTATGACAAATTTTTTAGGAAATGACCGAGGGAGAGACTGCCCTCTCTTCATCATGTGCATATTAAATACAACCACATGTTCTATAGAAGTCAGTTCACATGGTGGTACTCCGTGAGGTAGAGAATAATGAGAGCTCTAATCTTAGTATCATCAGGGGTCCTCTTTCAAAAGTTGACATTATCGAGTAGCAGTCACATGATGATGTCAACTTACGCTTAATTTTAAGGGTCCAAGTGATATTAATAGTTCCATTTTTTATTTTTCCAATTTTCACCTTCTTTAACATTTTTTAATAAAAACAGGTCTAACGTATTTTTTCGATTTCCTTCATTCCTATATCCACCAAAAAAATGTGGAAAATGAAAAGGTCGATTCACAAGAAAATATGAGATGCAAATGCTAGAGAAAGAGGTACATATCTGACTCAGACACTCTACATGCAATATGATCCGTGCATAAAAATCAAACTAAACTATATGCAAATGTAAGCAAGAACCATCCAAAGAAGTAACTTCTATTCGGGAAGAACTAATTCATTATCTTCCTAAGTCCAAACGATATATAGGAACATATATTCTTTTAGAGCTTTGGACCTGTTAACTACCTATCTCAACCAAATGAAACCTAAGGCTAAGGGCTTCACTCATATCAAATAAAATAAAGTTTGAAAATACAAATATGTGAGAAACAAATAAAAATATAAGTGATAAAAAAATTGAGAAAATAATGGTGAGGTCGCCCAAGTGCACGAGCACTTGGCAAAATAGACCGCGTAAACAAGCTATATAGTATCCTTTTACAAACCTTTGAATGAATAAAAAATGCTAAAATCTATATAAGTTCAATGCTCTAAATGATTGCACTTATAAATCTTCTTACGTACATTCTACTGCAACTTGATGAGGAAACAAGTCACCTCCGCTTCACCAGAGTACACCGACGCTCCTAAGAAAGTTGCTCCAGCTCATCGGGCCCTCGCAAGACAGAGGAAAGAAAGAATGTATAAGAGACACAAGTATAAAAATATGAGCAAGAGAAAAAAATGAATTTGATTAGAGATATAATGGACATGAATAACGAAATAATGTAGAAAAATATAAAAAAAATTTACAACCAAGAATAATAGGTCAAATGAGAAACCTAACTACACTCGATGTGCTCTCCGACAACTACACCATTTTGTTGAACGTGTAGGGATTAAGAGGTGGATGTGGAATCGTATCGGTTTGGAAATGATAGAACACTTAGGATAATTAAATATGGTTGCAGATCTAAAAATAATGACTATAAGATTGATACTAAAATAAAACCTAAAATTGCATAATTAAAAGACGGAACACGAATGTGGATCTCATCGTAGGAGCGGATGATTATCATGATGGCTTCGATGAAGAATGCTTCGCTGTCACCCAACGGCTCGGAGGTTAGGCACCTTTCTAAAACATGATTGCTCATGGAAATTAGGATCATCTAATGAAAGGATCAGTCAAGTTGGAATGAGGGAGGAGGAGCCAAATAAATAGAAAAATAATTTGAATTTAAAAAAATAATTAATGGAGAGGAAAAAAAGGAAAGATGTTAATGGTGGAATTGAATTAATTAAATAAATGAATAATTTTCGAAACTATTAAAATAAAAAAAATATCAAAAACCTAAAGACACACCTTAATGGTGGGTTAATTATGAAATAAATTAAATTATATTTACATTCATATTGTTTAAATAATTAAACCAATAAACTATTTTCATCACTTTATTAATTGAAATAAAAAATGTTAATTATTTATTTATTAGTGATGTTTATTTAACGAGATTTATTTTATACATATAATATATAAATATGGTACATCATATACGTCTTTAAAAAAGGAAATTATGTTATTTTATGTTTTATATATTTTTTATTTTTATTTTTAATCTAAAATAACTATTAAAAATTATGTAGAATTATTTAAAAATATGTTCTGTATAAGAATGCATATGAATAAATAAATATAATAAACAAATGGTAAAATTGCAAAACCACCATAGAAAATCGTCATTCAAAACATAACTCCAAAAATTATGAAACCACTGACATTATAAAGATAATTTAATTTAGAATACGATGGAAGTTTGATTTAATTCAAGTTCATATAAAGCTGTAATTGGTCTTTCAATTATCTATTTATGGATTTTTCCGAATGTGGTTACTTTTATTCTATACGTGATTTTAAGTTGCAATTATTTTTATTATTTAGAAAACATTTTTATTTACAATTTCTGTTTAGAAAATTATTTAATTTGAGGTCAACTTATGGACAAATAAAATAGGGTAATTTTTATACAAATATAGAATGAATAAATTCAAAATAAAGACTGAAAAGTACACAAATTTTTTTCACATTTTGTGGTTAAAGACCATATATCGCCGTATTGTATTCCCGATCGATCAGGTCAAGTCTTTTATTTTCTTTATTTTCCTTTATTTATTTATTTTAGATTAAAAAATACTAGATGTACAGTATTTATACCCAGATGCATGTTCGTAATAATGTGGATTTAGTAATATATACATGTGTTAATGAGGGATTTTAATATAAAATAAATGAATATAAATGATGAAATGCATTCATCATACCGCTTGAAGTAGACTGTGACTTGATTGCAGAGATCAGAGATACAAAGCTCTCTTTGAATGACAAATGGACCTTGGAAATCCTCTCTCCTGAGGAGTACTGGGAAAGCACAGTAGAAACTAGCTCCGAGGGGACTTGAGAGGTAGAATTTAATTTGCTGATGCTTCTCTTTGATTCAAACAATTCACACCAGTCCAAACATGATGACTTCATTGCAGATCTATTTGACACATTGTCAGTTGGACAGAAAGTCGCTGAGGTGAGCAACCCTTCCTCTTAAGTTATGGGCGATCATCCTCCTACCAACACAATTTTTGAAGTGATCGAGAAGCATGCCCTATCATAACCAGATTTAAAACCACTTCTAGTAGGCCTTAAGTATGCTTTCCTTGTGGATACAAAGTACATGTGTTTGGTCATCATTAGCAGTAGGCTGAACTCGGATCAAGAATCTCGACTTCTCGAGGTTCTAGAAAAAAAATTACAAGGCACTTGGTTGTAACGTCTCAGATTTCTGTGAGATAAATCCTACTATGTTCTCACACCATATTTACTTAGAAGAAGATGCCAATATATCCCGAGAGTTCAAAGAAGGCCGAACCTGAATCTGCAGGACGTAGTCATGAAAGAGATCACAAAGTGGTTTGACGTTGGCATTACTTATCCCATCTCCGATTCAAAATGGGTATTCCCTATGCACGTAGTTCTGAAGAAATCAGGGCACATCGTGGTCACAAATGACATAGGAGAGGAGATATCTACTCATGTAGCATGTATATGTTGACGATCGTCATCGTAATGCAACAACAAAGAAGGACCACTTCCCCTTGTCGTTCATTGATCAAGTATTGGAACGACTAGCTGGCAAGGAGTTCTTCCGCTTTCTAGATTGGTACTCCGGTACAACCAAGTCTGAATCACCCCTTAAGACCAAGAGAAGATTATCTTCACATGCCCGGTCGACACCTATTCTTTCAGAAAAATGCTCGTTAGATTGTGCAATGAATCTGCTTCCTTCCAAAGATGCATGCATGCAGTTTTCTCGAGGTGTTTATGGAAAACTTCTATGTCTATGGTGATAGTTTCAATTCCTATCTTGAGAACCAACAAAGAGTACTTCAGAAATGTTGTGAAGTCAATCTTATGCAATCTTAGGAAAAGAGCCACTTCATGGTCATGGAAGGGATTATGTTGGGCCACATCATTTCCAAACGTAGCATGGAAGTGGACCTGACAAAGAAGTATGTGATTGCCAATTTAGAGCAACCTTAAACAATTAGAAATATGACGTCAGTTTTGGGGCATGTGAGATTTTTCAGAAGATTCATTCATGAATTCCTCTACATTGCCCGACCTCTTATAGAATTGCTATGCATGGGGATTGAGTTTAATGTTGACCAGCAAGTTCTTTTCTCATTTAACCAATAGAGAGATCTCATCACTCAAGCTCCAGTCCTACAACTGCCATATTGGTCTCTTCATTTTGAGATCATGACGGATGTGCTAGATTTTGTAGTTCGGGCAATTCTAGAACAAAGGAAAGTCAAGGCACCTTATGCCATTCACTTTGCCAACAAAACACTAGATGAAGCTCAACGAAATTACACTATGACAGTAAAAGAATTGCTGATTGCGGTTTTTTCCCTTTAGAAGTTCAGATCTTATTTGCTTGGAACTAAAGTCACCACCTACACTGACCACTCTCATATCCAATACTTGAAGCAAAAGAGGGATTCCAAAACTATACTGATCAGATGGATCCTTCTCCACCAGGAGTTTGATTAGGAAATCAAAGACAAGACTGGGTTCATAATGTGGTATATGCCACCTCTCCAGATTGAGCAGCAAGAACCTCCACTGAGCAGTGCACCCATCATAGACCCTTTCCTGATGAGTCTTCTCTGCCCGTGGATTCACTCCCTTGGTATGCCGACACTTTGAACTACCTCGTTTCGGTTTACTCTCGAAAAATTGGACAAAAATCAAGAAGGAAAATTCTTGTCCACCATCCATTTCTACCAATAGGAAGAACCACTTTTATTCAGGGAAGGAGTGGATTGTATTTGGTACAGTTGTATTCCTTAGGAGTATCATCAAAGTGTCCTCGAGCGTTGTCATTTGCTCGAATCTGTTTAACATCACTCTAGAGAGAGAATAGCAACGAAAGTATTGTAGTGTGGCCCCTGGTGGCCTACACTTTGAGGATGCCACAACATCCGTCAAGTGTTTCATTGATTGTCAGAAACTGAAAGGAACCCTTACAACAAAAGATTCCATGCCCCTGATTCATTCAGATAGCAGATGCATACGATAATTGAAGCTATGAATATGAGCACATCCTTATGGCCATTGATTATGTGAGTCATTGGGTTGAAGCTATCCCTGCCCGAGCAATTGACAGCCATATAGTTTTCCATTTTCTGAGAGAAAACATCATTGTGGGGTTCGGGATTTTGAAGATACACATATCATATGTGGGTAGTCACTTTATCAATCGAGAGGTCAATAAAGTAATGGAGGAATACTGAATCGAGCACCGAGTCACATCTTCTTACCATCCTTAAACCAATGTCTTGGCTGAATTATCAAATCGAGAAATTAATACGATCTTCCAAAAGCTTGTAAACTCAGACAAGAAACATTGGTCCCAACTTTCGGACTCTGTACTTTGGGTATACATAACTGCTTACAAGTCTCCCTTGGTCATGCCACCCATCCTTCTTGTGTATGGAAAGCCATGCCATCTCCAAGTGGAACTAATTCACAAATCATTATGGGCCATCAATATCTTCAATTTGGACTCGCAAAGAAGTGGTCAGAAATGAAAAGAGGATCTGAACATGCTCCTGGAATTCCGAGACTATGCATATGATAAAACATCGATGTATAATGAGAAGGTTAAACATTGGCATGACCAGCACACCAGACGAAAGAGCTTCGAGACTGGAAATATAGTGTGGTTATTTGATGCAAAGTTGAAGATATTCTCGGGAAAACTAAAGAGTAAATGGATATGTCCATTCAGAGTGCAAGAAGTGTGTGACAACAGAAGCATTATTATATCAGAATTGTCTCTTGGCTCACAACTATTTGTCATTAATGGTAGTTACCGAAGGCTTACCTCGAGCATGACACTTTCCTGGCCATTGTCGATTCTGTCTGAATGATATGCACTAAAGGAGCATCCACAACCTTAGCAGCATCAAAAGATTCAGACAATGTCATTTAAAAACTTTTCCTTTAAGTTTTCATCTTTTCTTCTTTTCTTTTTCATCTTTCTTTCTTTCTCTACCAAAAAGGTGTCGCCCCTTTTGGCCAGTCTTCTATACTTAGGACATACTTTTCCTAAGTATGGGGGTTATGCACCACATAATTCTTTCAATATTTGATCCCCTCGCTGTCTCATCTTATTGTCTATACTTAGGGATATCTTACCCTAAGTATAGGGGGATACAGTCCGAATGTGATCTGTTCAATCCCACTCTCAAGCCTCCCAACATGTAGATATAATCTCCTATATTAAGGCTTACTTGATCGTAAGAATGGGGGGATGAACAACTCTCATTTTTTGTCCTTCCTTATTCTTTCATCATTTAAGCATAGGCTTTTCTACACTTAGTACATGTTATTCTTTCTCTTCTCTATTCGATCTATGAGGGCATACATCGAGCTAAGTATAGGGGGTCGTATATACACTGTATATACTTTAGCTACAACTTGTACTTCTGTATTTTATATAAAGATGGATAAATTACTATTTATATCCAAACATATAAAATCCATAAGACCAATTTGTAAAATGATGCATATCATAACTCAAAATCATTTTGTATATACTTATTAATAAATTCGAAAAAAAAGATTTTTAAAAATATTAGAAAAATAGTTTAAAAGTCTATTTGAATTTTTTTTGAAACATGTTTGAAAAATATTTTGCAAAATGTTTTCAGCCTTTGTAAAAATATTTGGTTTGTAAAAAATTTCCTTTTTTCATGTAAAATAAAATGTTTGAAAACATATTTGCAAATGGTTTAAAAAGTGGTTTAAAAAATATTCGAAAAATCTATATATACTGTTCGAAAAACCATTGCAAAATTATTATCAAGTACATGCAAATGTTTTTAAAAGTTATTTATAAAAAAATATTTACGACTATAGTTTTCAAAATTGTTTGTAAAACCATGTTCAAATAAGTTTGAGGATTATATACATCTTGTGGATAATTCTTACAAATTTTATAAATGTATCTATACATATAACTCACATTTAATCTATAAATCCTCCAACCTTTATTCTTGTAAATAAAAAAAGGCAAGCCCATGTAAATATTCGTGCATACATCTTTTTTGTGCCAAAAGTCTTTTATTAAAAAAACCCTAAATTTTTGCAAAATAAAAATTCCGAAATCATTTGCAAAAGAAACATAAAATTTGCAAAACTTTTCAAAAATCTATAAAAAGTTTAAAATTATAAAATGACATCACAAAAAGATTTCTTGCGTTGTACATTGCATTCGCATTTTTCTAAATAATATCGACAATTGAACTATTTAAATCAAAGTATGGAGATTAGATCTACGAATATACCTTAATATACCTAATTTCAAAGGAACCCATTGAAGACTAGAAGGGGAGATGTTTCATGTCACTTTGACTTAATTCTTTAGGTTCGATAAGACTATGTTTATGAGTCAATTCAATGTGCTTAAGTAGAATCCCTCATACCTTTCATACGACTCCTAAGATAGTGTCTTGACTAGAAACCTCATAACCAACACTTATCTCGACCTAGATGGACTGTTGGAAAATCTCGGGTTCTAAGTCGTGACAATGCAAGGCGTATTCGTCATGGGTGGCTCAAGAACTATTCTTGGGGATTGACAACATTGGAACTATAACCCACTTCTTTTGGTAACAATGATATCGAATAACCGAAGATGGACTGATACAATGCTTCGGATGAGGAATGGTCCACCGGTGCAACTTTTCCAAGACCCCAAAATAGGGGTGGAACTAAAGATGTTATATTTACTGAGGCATAAACAAGAATGCAGAAGCTCTGTAAGTTAAAGAAAAGAGCCAAAGAAGCCTATACCGAGAATTCCACCAAAAATTTGAGTTTTAGAAAAGCTTGCTTCTTGTGAAGAGTCAGTTACACTAACCGACTTCACAAGGGAATGAAGACTACACCAGTCCATTCCAACTTCTCTTCCCATTCCTCTATCTTCCTCCTCCATTTGGTTGTAAAGACTAGAAGTACATGGCCTTTGAAGGGAATATCTATCTCCACTAGGAGGAGTTACTGGAAGAGCAGACACCTTGATCGTTCAATGGTTTTGTCTGGGAAGAGCCGAGCAAATCCACACACATCGTTCTATAATTTTAAGGTAGTAGGAGGGTATGACTGAGAGGATGGTTTTGGCCTAGCTCTGAATTGGACTGAATGATAGGAGTATGGAATCCGAGGGATGTTATGCCACACTTCCCGACTTCAATGTGGTTCTAAACACACCATTAATATAAAGTCCTTCTCTGAGCTCCACACTTTGAATTTATTAAAAACTAGTTTAAAAGTCGACAATTACTTAAGTTATTTCTTTTTCTTTACTTTAGTTTTTATTTTCTATACTTATTGGACAAGTATTTGATAGGGACTAGCAAAGGCAAGAATAGCACCGTGACGAATCTCCATTTCATTACATTTTTTATCATTTTGGCCTTAAAACCCTAGATAATGCATGGAAAAAATATGTATTTGACTAGATTAACATTCATTCTTTATTCTGTTTATGGTGTATAAAATGCAATCTTTCATGCCAAAATTATGGAATAAAGGGAAGAAAAGAAAAAGAATAAAATACCAAAGGAATTTTATGACATTAAACCCCGAGACCTAGGCATCTTGATAACCATGTAGATAAAGAACAAAGTACAGGGAGATATGGGCCAATAATACAATAAAAATCCCATTTATTCATTCATCATTTATTTATTTTTGAGAAACATTTTATTTCCTACTTTTGAAATCTCAAATAAAGAAACTTTATTCAAGAAAATTGGAGATAATAATATATAGAAATATACAAAATTGAGTTTGCACAAAAATAATATGTAGTGTACACTTTATACACAGAATAAAAAGGCAAAACCCAAACTTTGCATACCTAACTCCTAAATAGAAACTCAAAATGCACCAAAATCACTTTAATTGTATATAAATTTTAATAAGCTATTTATTGAGATGGTTTCACTTAATTTGGAGCTAATATGCAAAAGTTAGGCTTTGGACACCTATTATATAATATGCCTGAATAAAATATTCTTTTTATTTATTCTTTATTATTTTTACAATTTTATAGTTTTATAATATTTTAAATATTATTTATAGTATAGGTACATATTTAGATTATAATAAAACCATAAAGAAAACATAAAATAAAATAAGTATACAAAATACATAGACAAAATAACTATACCTATACCTATATAAATATAATTTAAATATACCAATAAAAAAAATATAAATATAAATATATATAATACAAGAACAAAATAATAAGTACAAAAACACAAAATAAAAGTAAAATAACCAAAACATAGATGAATATACCTATAAATATACCTTTAAAAATTAACTTGTAAAGAATGAGACAAAAAATAAATAAAAGTCTTATTAAAATTCTACATAAAATAATAAATATTTTTTTATCTTATACTAAAAAGTAATAAAATAATTTACCATATTTACTTAATTAATTTCACATAAATTAGTTGTTATGTCTTCTTGCGGCCTGTGTGGCCAATCACAGCCCTAGGTTAGTTAACCCCTAGTCAACTGCCTCCCCATGTTGTCCTACTTGACTTCGTATCTTTTTCCATGATTTCTACCCTTTTTTCCGGGATTCTTGTCCATCATTTTCATAGACTAATCATGCATAGATCAGCATCTACCGTCGATGATCCACACTCTAACCCCAAATCCTTCGTCCATACCTTCGATTCATCCTAAATCACCGATCAATATGGATCTTCCACTTTGTATATACATAAACCCCTCTGCCTCCGAGATCTATTTTATTCCCTCTCCGACCCTTGAATTCCCTCATCATGTGTGAGTGTGTTCTTGGTGACAACTGGACCATCAACGAGCTTTGGGCGTACGATTTGGGCGAGGAGGAGTTATTCAAGGTGGCCCTCCGGCCACCTCTACTCCCTGAGCCACCCTCAGGTACGAGCTATGCCTTTTTATCAGACTTAGGTTGTTGTAGATGTAGTTTTAACTCTATGCATTTTATTCCTGATTTTAATCGTGTTAGAAGCGCAGATTATGTTAATTATCTCGTCGAAGCTATTGAGCTCCGGCCATGTTCTCGTCTTAACCTACACCTGTTCAGACCTCATCGATCATATCATCTCCTTCTCGAAAGCTTTCTTCATTAAGTCAACACATTTGGATAACATGATTGTACTCCAATTGACAAATCGAGGTTCACTTACCACCTCTCGTTGGAACTTCACTGCTCACCTTCATTCCCACACATCCCTGATTCATTATAGGTCTAGGCGATCCTATTGAAGGCGCACCTTAATTTCTAATCACCCCTGTACGCTCTGTGTTGATATTTCCCATTCGATGGAGTCCACGATCAAATTAGAGTCGCTCATCGATGAAGCAGAATTGCGAGATCACAATGCGATGTGTGGCCAGTGGATCACCATCAGTCGTATGATGGTTCGTGGAATGGGGGTAATTTGCAAATCTCAACCTGCCATTCTTCTTTCATTTATTTATTAGTTCTGTAAATAGAATACGTAGTATGAATAATTGTGGGCATTTTGCATAGAGGCCTATATCTTTTATGGATATTACATATTCTTCCTAGTCTACTGGTAGGAAAATATTTCATGTATACCATTAGGTGTTTTTATATTTGTATTAAGTCCAATAAATTTTAACATATGTTGCATATTTATGGAAAAATTACACTTGAGTCCTTGACTTTAATTTATTTACTAAAATGCCCTTCCTAGTTCATGTATTTTTGGTGTTTAAATTTAATTTATTAAAAATAGGACCCATGCTCTAAAAATTCGGCAAAAATAGGGCTAGATGCATGCTATTATGCATTTTCATGCTCTATTTTTATTTTGTCACTTTTGGAATTTTAACTATTTTCTAAAACTCAAATGAGTACATTTGTATCTTTATTTGAATTAGAAAATACCAAAAAATAGAAAAACAATTTAAAAAATATCCTAAAAAACATATATTGTCTATTTTAGTATTTGTTAAACCGGACCAAAAATACCTAAAAATAGAAAAAGAAAAAGACTAAAAATTAAAAAGCTCTAAAATCCAGTAGAAAAGGATTATCAAAAATATTGAAAATATAATTATATGTTTCTAAATTTTAGTTATATTGTATTTATCTATTAAAATTGATTTGAATAATTTCGATTTTTTTCTATTTTTAATCTTTATTTCAATTCCGTCTATTATTTAATCCTTGATTTGTGATATTTTTGACTTTAAAAATATATAAAATAAGAAAAAAATCAAGAAAATCATGAAAATAATAGAAAATATATAAAAATAAAAAATAATATTTTATACGATTTATATATATATATATAACTTTATATAGTGTATATATGCCTATATATTTTTTTTATAATTATTAATATTAAAAATTCCTTAATATATTTTTAAAACCCAAATATATATAGGACTATACTAGTGGGTATGTTCCTATTTTTTGACTTTTTATTATATATTTTATTTGTATATTATTTATAGTATGCATATTATGTGTATATATATGTACACGTTTATATATATATCCTTATTTTATATAAAAATAAAAAAAATAAAATCTAAAATTATAATATAAAAAATGAGAATAAAAAAACAAAAAATGGATATATCAAATTAAAAACAAAAAAAATAATAAAATGGGATACAAGACATGTTTGTACATACTACACATTGATTGAATCCGTACGCTACCTGTTTTGCTCTATGTGATTCATTCATTTGATTGTAATAATTAAAGATTGGGACAATATTGCACACAACAGGGTCCAGTGCTTGGGTGCCAGTTCATCGAGGGGATCCGTTGTAGTTTTCTTGAGTTTTCACCTCCTTTTATTTTGTTTCATGATGTTTTAAGTTTTTTGTCTTATTTTTGTTTGTTTTGTGTGCATGAGTCCTTTGCTTGTAGGCTGCTCGAATTAGAAATTAGGTCCAAACCCTAATAAGAAGTAGGTGCTTAAAGTCTATTGCGTTTGGATCTAGTCAAATTAAGAAATGTTAATTATTTGGACTTGAGACCGTGTGCCGAGAGAGCTCACATAAAATGCTAATAAAACCCGTTGTGGCGGGCAACGAGTGGCATCGAAGACTGAACTTTTTAGTCTCACTTCTAAATGATTAACAAATAGTTCTTGATGACTAATAACAACTAATATTTAGAGCGATTTTATCTAATGCACACCGACATGAAGATAAGTTTAAAAATTCTATTTTGCATACTACATGGAGAGAGTTGGGAAGCACTGTAAGTCTTCTAACTCAACATGCATCATTAGATGCAATGGTGAGATTTCCATCATCAGATCAACTTGCTTGAATTTTTTACTATATCCCTCTGATTTTGAACAACTAGGGCATAAATAAAAATCTTCAAAATCATTAGGTGCTTGCATGTAAATACCCAAAAAAGTGAAAACCTAAAAAATTAAGACAAGCGCACTGCTAAATAAGCTTTGACCTTAATTAAAATATGTAATGGACTACCATTGCCATGGGTTAATAAAGACCTCATTGTATATAGGTTCCTTAGGAGTGGACCAAAACCCCTCCCAAAAGCGAGGCACGACCCTCTAAGGATTAGAACCAAAAACCCAGTCTTTAACTGCCTTGTGCATCACCTGGATTTCTGAAATAATGGAGCTTCTATCATACGTGATTGAGTAGGGTCTCATCAGCGATTGTGTTCCCACCTTGTGTGGAACATCGACGTAGTCTGAAGTGTTGAGCTTAGGCCATGCCCACACGGGTGTGTCTATCTCATTGGTCTGTGTCAGAGTAGGTCCTTGCACGCTCACGAGTGATTCCATTTGGAGTGAGGTTTGACGTAATAGTTTCTCCAATCAGCTTCCTCCCTCTATTTCTTTGGATGAGTAGGGATCTACGAAGGGTTACAAGGACTAGAAAAAGTGTAGACTTCATGTTACAAAGGAGGACAAGTATGGGATACTTTTCTGGTAGTACTCTTTCTCCTACAGGGTTAGTGTGCAAAGGACTTGTTTTTAGATATGCTTGAAATAACAACTGTAAAAATGAAAAGATTATAGATAGTCGATCCCTTACGGATTCATATGGCTTGAGTTGGTGAACCCAATTTTGTATTGTGTTTGTGTGGATATAGATTAAGATTCTATAATCAAATCCTACGTGTTTGTGCAAATTTTATCGCATGTTTCTTCCTTTTGCCCCTATGCTCAATTACAACCTTTTTATTATTTTCCTCTACTTTTTATTCCTCGTTGACCAATGTGTCTTTCTTCCTGCATCAATCTTCTCTTACTCCATGATGATGATTCGTGGATGGTTTAGTCGGGACTCCGCTGACATCCACATGTATTTCATGGACTCGACACTGTCAATAAATTCAAGGTGATTCTAGAGAACCCGGTTCGAACATTGTGAAGCGATCTCCAGACTCCTTGTTTACTTCCCACCCTATTTTATCACCCAATAAACCAAGATCACTCTTGTCCCCATGTTCGCATGTTGTGAGTGGAGGTCAATTACATTCTATATCTCTACTCAATTCACAACTCTCTGGGATTTAACCTAATCTCGAAGTCATAATGCTAGCTGGAATTTCAACTTCAAGTGGTCTAATTGGGATTCTCAAGTAATTGCATATAGAATCCAACCCCAGTCCTAGATCCCAATCCAGAATTCATCATCTCTGATTCAGACCCAGAGATGGCACCTCATGGGAAAGGAAAACGACTACAGCCTCCCGAGATGGAGATAGGTGAGGGGCCCGATTAGAATCAAGTGAACACTCAGTTGTTGGCTTCCATATAGGCCATACAACAACATTTGGTTGAGCAAGCATTAGCCCAAACTACATTTCAAGATATTTTGAACGATGTAATGAACAGACCGTTAGGAGGAGTAGGTGGAAATATACGTCGTGACGATCCAGACCAAGAAGAGGGGCAGGAAATGGGAACCCTAAACTTACACTTAAAGAGACATATAATCCTAGAGATAGCCAGATGATTGAATGGGTCTGCATCCCACAGATCCATGCTCACTTCGAGCTAAAGTCCTAGTTCCTTACGCTCCTCCCATCATTTTAGTTGAACACCAGCGAGGAACTGTACATTCACTTGAAACAATTCTCTCGCATCTATAGGATGACCCACTACCCTAACATCCTATTAGACACAGTGTAGATGACTGCTTTCCCTTTCAGCTTTCATGACAATGCCCTCTATAGGTTCAATCATTTGGGAAAGGTTGTGACGACCTGGGAGGAACTCAAATCTACATTCCATTACAAATTCTACCCTCTTTACTGGCTCAATTGGATGCGAGCAAAGATAAAAAACTTCTCACAGTCTACACGCGAGTCTATCCATGAAGTCTGGGAGTGATATAGACCTGCAAGAGAAATGCTCTCACCATGAGATACTGAGGACCAATCTGGTCTAGCACTTTTTTGGGGGCTTGAATGTAGATAGAAAGATACTAGTGGATGCTGATTGTAGAGGATCACATTTTAACAAAGATGAGGACGTAATATGGCAGATTTTTGAGGAATTGGCAAAGGGAGAGGCCGCTCTCGCTTCATAACGCTCTTACTAGAGACAACCGCAGATCCTCCATAAGTCAATTCATATGGAAGCATCCTGTGAGGAAGAGAAAGATGAGAGCTCCAACCGTAGTATAATCAGGAGTTATATTTCAAAGGTTTATATTATCGAGAAACAATCATAGGATCTCAAGAACTTGCTGTGGTCGAACAGAGAACACCGAATCTTGATAAGTCAGACCAAATCACCAAGCAATTGGAGTTGTTGGGGAGCACCATCAATACTATTTAGTCGACAACACCATCATTAGAGACTCCTGCTAAGAATAAGGATGAACCATCACCGCCACATCAGCCTCATTTGAGTCAGAAGCAGCCGGTCATCCATCATGTATTCTATGCACCTACGCCCAAGCAGGGTCCACCACAATAATAGATGGTTGTCTATTAGCTATACTGCCTCCCATATTTTGATCAGGCATTCCCACCACCACTCGTAATAAAGGAAGTAAATGGTGTTTGGAGCAATGACGCACAACTGACACATTATGGGAGAACAACAGGACCAACCACCAATGAACCGACCATACCACCAACCTTAGAGTGGTCGTTATGCATAGCCCTCGCCATCACCCTCAACCTCAATATGAGTACCACCAGTTTACACAATACCACAATTGGAAACAAACACAACAGTACCCACAACCACAGTACCACCCACACTCGTAGTATCACCAGTATACAGCTGCACTGCAACAACAGATTCCTACTCCTCCTTCGTACCAACAGTATCAACTTCCTCCTCCTCTACATAAGCATCACCAGTCCCAACCACAATCTCCCCACCATAAGCAATAACATGATCCTCACGCTGAATCTCATGAGGAAATTCCAATGAACCCCAACCTTGATTGATTGGCCCAACTCGTGAAGGGCCTTATAGAGATGAGCAAGATACAAGACTGAAAAACAAGAATTTTATCCGTTTAATATTATAGAATTATGGATTTCATTGTAGTCGAATAAATTCAAGTCAATCAAAAATCACAATAATTAATTTATCAATTAGACGTAAGTGGTAAATTTTTTTATTTTATGGGCAAGCCCAAGGTTGAACTCAAGGAGACAGCTTTCTTCTTAGATTAATTTAATGTCGATATAGATGCTAGCTTTTTAGGAGAATATTTTTTATGGTTTTTATGCTATTAAAAAAGTACAATGCAATCTTAGACTAATTTGAGGGTTAAAAATTTGAATAAGATAAAATTAAGTCGAAAAATTCTTAAACATGGCAATAATGTCAATAATGATGAAATGAAACTACCCTAATGTTTTTGGAATTTTTTTGACTCAATGTGAATTAATTATAAATTAGATATGAATGCAAGGTGATTTACATAAATTTAATTTTAATAAATACCAAACATCAATATTTTTTAGAAATCAATTTTTCCTAGATAGATTTATGTGAGAAATATCCAGAGTAATTTTTAATTCCTAAAAATACAAATGAGGAATTAATTAAGAATAAATTACATAAATCACCTATTAATTTATTAAGACCTCCATATGCGTGCAAATGAAGTGATTTTTGGGGATAAAATAAAAACTACTAAAACTCTACTTGTTATGAATTTTCGGTAATTTTAGAGAAAGGAATCGATTTAATAATCAATTAGGGCAAATAGTGGGAAAAATATGTTATTTTCCATAGAAATAATTATATTAAATTATTTGAAGCTCACAAAAATATAACAAACGTTCATAATGATAAAGCCTAAGATGTTCTACAATATGCAATTTTTGGAAATGATAAAATGATTGAAATGAGTGTCTGAATAAATATGCAAACACTGGGGTGTAAATGCAATACAGAATTAAAAGTGATTAAAGAAACATGCTAAGTGGACTGAAGTGCGATTACCTATACTTTTAAGGGTATGGATGCAAATTTTCTAGTGGAAGGTATACCTCGCACGTGAATTCAATTGGCGGGTACTCTGGTGTAATTTGTTGGAATGTCAAGAGCCCTGTTGTTATTTCTCCACCAGGGCACGTGTGATGCACGTGCCTAATCTGATCCAAGAATGTTGTGCAATTAGGCGTACCCTCTAGGGGCTTCTTTTAAAATTTTCCCAAGGAGTAGCTGCTCCTCACATGTGGTACTTGTCTTTTACGCCAGACTGCAGCGGAAGAAGGCGCTGAACCTGGAGGGCGAACGTGGGCTCCTGCGGTGAGGGCGGTTGGCGAAAACGGGTGTGGCTGCGGGGCTGGTGGGAAGCATGGCTGCTGTGGGAAGTGATGGCCGAACAGGGGCCTGTGCGTCGTGGGCAGTTGGAGGAATCGAGGTGCATCCACTGGTAGGCTGGAGGCTAGGTGGCAGGAAGATGCTGGTGCGGAGACAGGGGTGCCAGGAGGTGCTTGCTGACAGTCGACAGGTGGGGCGGTGGCGAGGAGGTGCATGGGGGCGTTGGACGACGATAGTCGCCTGCTATAGGTGGTAGGTTGCCAAGGGCGATGCGAGGGTGCAACCTACTAGGGGTGGCAGTGACCGGCTATAGGGCACGCGATAGTGGCAAGCCGCGAACGGTGACGGAGGTACGGTGCGGATGGAACAGAGGGTGAAGAAGAGAGGAGGAGGAGAGAGAGAACGTGGGGCAAAAACCGGGGATTTCACAATTTCCCCTATTTTTCCATGCATTTGTTTAATTGGCTTAAATGTTAGAATAAGAGGTTGATGAAGTTGAACCAAAAAATTCAAGAAAAGTCACCATTATATACAAAACACATGGTTTATTCATGAATGTGTAAAAATTTTGGTGATTCGATGAATAAAAGACGATGAAATCAAGGAGAGAGTAATGAAGGAGAAGAGAAAGAGCAAGAACATGGAACGAAAAGAAACATGATACAGAGGAAGGAGAAAAGGAATGTGATAGGGGTTTATCCATAGGGGTGATCGGAATTCGCTTGGGGATACAGAGCTCAGTGTAGCTCCGTTGGTTTGTTACCTCGAGCACACGACAGAGGGCGCGATGCTGTGCAGCTTGCCTAGAATCTTGCTGCAACAAGGTGGAGGACCACCTCGGATCTCACACAAGGATGGACGTTAGCCGCTGTCACCAGTTGGCGTCTTCCAGGCTCGCTCTCTCTTCCTTTGTGTTTGAGGCACGGAGTGGTAGATGCCCAGAATGAAGGAGGTGGAAGGTCCTTTATAGGTGATTGAGACCGGTGAGATCATGGGAGGGATGGGTCGTGACTTGCGGAAGAAGTGGACTGGAGGTACACACCATGGGTGATGGAGTGGCGCACAAAGTAGGCAGAAGAGGGAGATCGAGGGGGAAGGTACGTGAAGTGGTTGTTTGCAGCTCCTCCCACAAGAAATGGGAGGTTGAAGCCAGAGTTTAGAGAGAGAGGGAGAGAAGAGATCTGGGCCGTTGATGAAATACCCCTTCATCCAACGGCTCCTAGTGAAGGAGCTAAGTAGAATAAGTAAGGGGGAAGATGGAGACGACATGTGGCAGCTCCAGACGCTGCCACGTGTCGCTCTAAAAAAATCACAACTAAAATTGAAAGAAAAAATAAAAAAGAAATAATAAAGTGGTCAAATAAAAAAGTACTCTAAACTAAAGTTGCTCGTCCCAATGAGATCTCCAACTTTTGTTAAGAGCGAAAAATCATATGAAATCATTTGTACAAAGTGTATTTTTGGGTGGTACCTTATAGATATAAAATATTACATTTTTGTCTTTTGCATTTTTTTGACATTCTTAAATAAGAGAAAAATTGAAATAAAATAAGGAAAATATGAAAGGAATATTTACAATTTAAACTATTTTCTTTGGGTTTTTAGTAATTAAGAAAGTCAAAGGACAAAATACAAGAGCATTTTGGTCAATATGTACAACATACAATAGGAGCCTAAAACCCTAGTTCCACATATGATCTCCAATTTTAATGTAATTGGTCTTGTTTTGTAGGTCTTTGAATGTATATTACTTTAAAAGTGAGTAGACCTAAATTGAACACTGTATGAGAGAGATATGCGCATTTTAAGGTTCATAGTTTCAAACTTGGATTTGGGTTTTATTGGAAAATTTTACAAGTTATTTTTTTGATATTTTTCCTTTATTAGTTTGAGTAATATATACACTATAGAGTTGATTTTATTGGATTTGGAGTTAGTGCAAAATAGATACAAATATAGTATTTTAGCTAATATATATGTGGATACTTACAAGTGAATTTGGCTCCTTATTTAATGAAAATATGAATGCTGAAATGCATATAATATGTATACATGCATGAATGCTAATTATGTAATATAAGTGATGAAATGCATCTAATTACTCAGGAACAAAACTCTGTTTTCAACTTTTAGAATAATGAATCACAGATTCATCAACCCCCTATACTTAAGCCTTGCTCGTCCCCCCAGCAACTAAAATGAAATACAAGAGTGAAATGATTTTGGGTTCCATACCAAGGTCATGAATAAAAGGTGAAAATTGAGCTTGACTCAACCTTTTGATTGATAGTGTCGCGGAACCTTTTTGGGATCTGAATTTAAGACCTAACATACTTTAAATTCCACAAGTCTTATATTCAAGACACCTCAACAGTTAGGTCAGAACAAATCCTCATACACAAATTTCTGATGACTATGAATCTTACTTATACTTTGTAAGTGAAATATAGCTCTCCACACTAGAAATGGCGAAGAACTAGAGTCCTCTAACAAGGTAACTCTAATTCCCCGGTCTAGTAACTCTTTCTTTAAAGAGTGGGGTATTCCCTTCTAAGTTTAAGTGCGACGAGCTCAAGAAGAGGTGGTGGAGAGAAGAATAGATAGTAGCTAGTGTAGCTACCTATCCTAGGATGCTTGACCAGTGTAACCAAGTTATCCAGCTGCATGTTTCTATGGTATGATGCTTTGAACCATATGCCTTGCAAATATACAGAATCCGACAAGCATTTTATTTTCAATCAAGCCTGCCCATTTTTGTGAAGTTCTCTCTTTTTTTCTCTTTTTTTGAACTAATATAAAGGTGCATCATGTACATAAGAAGTTTTTCTTCTTTAGTCAGTAGACTATCCCTCTTTTGAAGCATTATTGCAACCCACAGCATCTCGTCCTTAGATGTCAACACCACCAGACTAGGTTGAGATGCACTTCCCTCCCTAGAGGAGGACAGATGTTTCCACCCCTGTGCTACTCCAAGCCAAAGGATTCTACCTCCTCACGGCCTCATCAATGAAGAGCTACGTGTAAGGTGTTTGTCCAACTTAGGTCACTATCTAAAAGAATCATGCACGTGCAAGAAATATTCTACTTAAACAAATCAAATGACATGTGAACATATACTTGCGGACTCAAAGAATTAAGTTACTTGACCTGAGAAATCTTAACTCCAATTCCAATAAGGTTGCTCTGAAATTAGGTAGATTAAGGTGAATCAAATCCATCCTCGACATATATTCATAACTTGGTTCAAAGGCCACTAACTTTTCACTTTGCATATGCTAGATATGCAAATGAGATGCAGATGACATGCTACAGAGATGAATGCCATGCAAGACTCTTTTTTATTGAAATGCAAGTGTGATATGCATGAGTAAATAAGAAGCCTTTATTTTTTATTGTTTTTTTATTGTTTTTATTTTTGTGTGTGTTTTGGCATACCTCCTTTTTAGAACAATTTTTACAAAAGTATTATTTACATGAATTTAATAACTTTTTATACAAGTATTATACATATTATAAAATATACATACTAATATACATTTTTTTCCAATTTTTATCCATCTAGTAATTATTGCATAATATATACAAAAATATGTGAAAATACACGAAAGTACGAGCTATGGGTAAAGTATATATGTAATATATACACGCCCCCTATACTTAGAGTATGATATGTGTAGCTCGTGCTAAACGTAGGAGAGCTAAAATTACAAAAAGTATAGAAGTCGTTCCGCCCCCCTATACTTTGGATATGGGCAGCCTAAGTCTAGGACAAAAGTGGATGTGAGAACCGATGAGATATGGAGGATGTATAGTGAATGGTGAATAGACTCGGGTCACTCCCCCCCCATACTTAGGTTCTGGTCATCCTATGTATAGCACTAAAATGAAAAGAAATGGAGCCAAGGCAAGTGATTCGAATCACTAGTGAGGGAGGGAAAGAAAATATATACAAGAAGGAGGTGAGTATATACAACTGATGGCGAGAGCTCAATTTTGCAAGGACTCATGCACGGCTTTATGTGTGTATTCTAAGTCCGCCTTATATATAAAAACAATCGTCTCAACACAGACTAATTGTTCATTAGGTTTGACAAAGTGTTTATGTAGTTGTCCATTAACTAGAGATGTTTATGCTCCTTCTGTAAGATAAGAGATCTCTATACATCCAATATCATGCACAACACGGACTATGAATGGATCCATCAACTTGGATTTAAGCTTCCCTTGGAAAACCTTCAGCCTCGCATTGAACAACCATACCTTCTGCCCAGGAACAAAGGTCTTTCGTTTGATAAATCTATCGTATCAACGCTTTCTCTTGTCCTTGTACACCAAATTGTAGTCATATGCTTGGTTTCTGGTCTACACAAGTTCATTTAGATCCATTTCTCTCTGTTTATGCCCTAGGCGTGTGTTCCAATTGACCTTGTTGATTGCCCATTCAGATTTATGCACTAACTTTTTGGGCAAATGGCACGACTCCCCAAACAACATTCTGAATGGGGAGGTTCCTAGTGGTGTCTTGTAAGCTCTCCTATAAGCCCAAAGGACCTGATCCAAGATATGAGACCATTCCTTCATGTCTGGGCGGACAAGCTTCTGCAATATGGTCTTAACCTTCCTATTTGACACCTCTACCATGCCATTGGTCTGTGGGTGGTAAGGACTAGCGACACGGTGTTCGATGTCGTAATACATTATGAGTTTCTTCACATCTCTATTCACAAAATGGCTACCCACATAGGATATCAATACTTTGGGGATCCCGAACCTGGAGATGATATGATCTCTGGTAAATTTACAAACAGTCCTGCTTTTTGCAGATCGGGTCGGGATAGCCTCCACCCACCTTGATAGATAATCCACGGGCAAGAAGGATGTATTTGCTATGGCAAAAAGTAAAGACACAATTATATTCCTCCTGAGGAATACACCTTCTCCAGACACAATCCGATCCTTCAAAGAAAAGGATCAGATTCTCCCAATGGTAATGTCTCGCATCCGACTTGAGTCGGTCTATGTTGCTCTTCGGCCAATTTTTGGGTACTTTCTTGGAGACAAGATAGTTCACTATATTGGCGTACCATGGGAGTGAGTTGATAACAAAAACTGACTCATCTGGAAAGGAGTCTCTAATAGGTGTTTCATCAGAGCTATCAAGAATTTCGAGACGGGAGAGATGATCATTCACTATGTTATTTTTTCCATGTTTATCTCCGATGTCCAAGTCAAATTCCTAGATGAGTAAAATCCACCTAAGAAGAAGAGCCTTCGCATCCTTCTTTTCCATTAGGTACCGTAGTGCTGTGTGATATGTGAACACAATCACGAAAGATCCGATGAGATGGGATCTGAACTTATCCAAGGCGAACATTACTGCAAGCATTTCCTTTTCTGTAATTGTGTAGTTACGCTGAGCGGGGTCAAGTACGTTGCTTGCGTAGTGTATAGAGAATGGGATACCATCCCACCTCTATCCTAATACAGTCCCAACAGCAAAATCTGAGGCGTCCGTCATGATCTCAAAAGGAAGAGACCAATCTGGGGCTTGTAGGATCAGGGAACCCATGATCATCCCTTGAAGTAGCCTAAAGGCCTCAAGACATTTATGATCAACAATAAACTCCATGTCTTTGACTAAAAACTTAGTTAGCGGCCGGGCAATCTTCGAAAAATCTTTGATAAATCTCCTATAAAATCCAACATACCCGAGGAATGACTGCAACTTCTTTACGTTGGTTGGTGGCTGGAGTCGTTTGATCATGCCCACCTTGGTAGGGTCAACCTCCATTCCTCTCTTGGAGACGATATGCTTCAACACAATGCCCTCCATCACCATGAAGTGACTTTTCTCCCACGAGAGCACCAAATTGATCTCACAACATCTTTTGAGGACTCAATCCAGATTTCTAAGTCAGGAATCAAAGGAATCACTATGGAAGGAGAAGTCATCCATGAAGACTTCTAGGAATTCACCGACAATCTCGGCAAATACTGCAATCATGCACCTTTGAAATGTACCTAGAGTGTTGCATAACACAAAGAGCATGCACCTGAAAGCATAGGTACCAAAGGGGCATGTGAATGTAGGTTTCTTCTGGTCCTCACGAGCTAGCTACTTGGTTATAGCCCGAGTATCCATCTAAGAAGAAAAAGAATTCTTTTCCTGCTAATCTTTCTAAGATCTGATCGATAAAGAGTAAGGGAAAATGATTCTTATTCGTCACGACATTCAAGCATCTATAATCCACACAGACACGCCAATACTCATGTCATGATCTCCTCTCCATCCTCATTGGTGGTTGTCTGAATTCCTAACTTTTTTGGTACAACATGGAAAGGTGCCACCCACTTGCAATCAGAGATGGGGTAAATAAAAAACCGTTGCACAATTTCTCAGTCTCCTTCTTCACGACCTCTCGTAAAGTTGGATTCAACCTGCGTTGGAATTCACAAGAGGGTTTAGCTTCATTCTCAAGTTCAATATGATGTGAACACAGAGAAGGATTTATCCTGGGGAGATAGGAGATGCTTCAGCTTATCACCTTACGGTTTTTCTCCAGGATCTACAACAAGCAAGATTCTTTCTCCTCGGTCAGTTGCAAACTGATGATGATAGAAAATTTCCTCTCTTGTCCCGCAAGGAAGGCGTACTTCAGGGATGTGGGTAACAATTTGAGCTCAGGTAAAGTGTAGTCATCGAGGAATCTAACACAATTGATTCTGGCTTTGAGCAACTACCACCAACTCATTCAGCTCTTGAGTCGGATCATCAAAAGTATCCACGAAATCGACGAAAGCCACGTCTGACTCATCATTCTCATCTTCTGATTATCCTAAAGAGGGAAGGATTGACAGGTCCAACTGGGGCTCCGTGTCATCTAAGATGTAGGGGGATGCATTCTTTGTAGGATCTGCATTGTATTCGTTCCAAAGGATCTCACAAATTGTCTCATGTACAAGATTCTCTCCAGCAGAGAGGGACTCGTCGGTGGTAGGTGGGTTCTGTCTCCATGGACCAGCAGTGTCTACATGAACACAATATGCTTCTAACGAAGTGTACTTGGTGCTTGATTCAGAATCTGGCCACTACAACCTTGTTCGTTTCATCTCGAGTTCCTCATCTCTGCTTGGAGTTTGGAACTGAGTTTTCTTGATTTTATAATAAAATAAGCCCCCTACTATTCTAAGGAAGGGCCTTTTGAGAATGATACGGAAATCTCTCCTATTTTGAGGGGTCTCCATATCAAGTACTATAAAGTCCACCACGTAATCCCGACCATTTACTTTAATGACAATGTTCCTCAATTCTCCCTTGGACCTCTTGGTTTATTTATCTACGAACTAGAGTAAGGCTATAGATTTCCTAAGAGGTCCTAGATTTAGCGGCTCATAGAGGGCTATGTGTATCAGATTAATTGAGGATCCATTGTCTAGGAGAGTGCGTGCAAACAGAGTGTCATCAACATGATTTACCACATAATGGGCACCCATGCCCTTTTTCTTCCTTGGAAACACATTCTTGATGGTGCAAGTAGTGGCTACTGATAAAACGTGCTTCTCAACATGGCTTCTGGTTTTCCTGCTGACCCTAATAGGTGTGCATCCCACCTTGAGGTACTTCTAAAATGCAGGTGTCATATCCACATACTTATTAGAAGGGATTGTGACCTTTATATACTTATTGCAAAATTCAGCCATCTCAAGGTCATCTTTTTGGATTTTTTTGGTCTTTTTATTCTTTCCACCCTTAGGGCACGGGGGAAAGGGATTATTTATGACAAATTAGATTTTGAAACTGAAATGCTTTCATTGAAACATGAAATTGAGTTCTGTACAGGACTAGAACTCTGACTCTGACACTGATTTGGACGGGAATGAAATTCATATAACGAAACAGGTGATGCATCTACCGCTACTCCTAGTGCATCCTCCTCATATGGATGTGCGGGCTCCTCATCCAGTTCGCTTGATTCATTGTCGGTGCTCTTCTCCTTCTTCTTGCCATTTTGTTTTGAGGATTTGGAAATCCTCTTATTCTACGGATGTTGATGATGGTGGTGGTGATGCTGCTCCTCTGCTTCAATATTATCCTCAGGTAGAGATTTGGTAGCGTCCTCCTCATGTACCCATACCCGATAAGGTATGATTATGGTCCTTCCTCTCCTGAGGGACATATGATTAACATTATCGTACGAAAGGATCTCGTGTTCAGATAGAAAACAATCTGAATAATATACCTAATTGTGTGGTCGATGCTGACCCTGGTTCAGGCTATTGGGATTGGCTTGAACTTGGGAGAGAATTGGGGGTCTTTGGTGCCATCTGTTGATCCTGGTGGCATAAGACACAATTGAGATTTGTTCTTATATCCAGGTAATCATTATGTATCTACTGAACCCTATTAGTCAAAGTCTAGTTGTCCAAGGTGAGAGACTCCAATTCACTAGTGGATTGGGCAGGCTGCTGACTAGAAGATGAGTGATTTGGCTGTCTATACTTGCCCTGATGGCCTTGCCGGTACTATTGCGGGTTGGATGATGTGGTGTAAGGTGGTGTAGGGTCCTGTTGGCCCGAGTGGAATGAGCGTTGTTGCTGGTGCTGTCGAGCCTGGTATCCTTCGCCTGACCGGGACTGTACAAAGTGCAGTGTGGGGACGGAGCTAGTTTCCTGCCAAGCTAGGGTCAGTTGGTGTGGAAGACCATTCCCTATCCCCGACTGTCTGCACACAGGGTCATGGCTATACCAAAGCCCTCTGATCTCAAACACTTGAGGATGTTCGTCGTAGACAGACTCTACTTGTGGGGGTCCGTGTTGCTCCAAATGAGTATACTACTGCTCCTCAACCCAACTGCTCTGTGGCCCCTGTACCTGCTCCTATACTAGACGAACTCGATGTATAGGTACAAGTGGTGCAGAAGGGGTAGGTAGTTGTATCTTGGCTACCATCTAAGTCAATTCCTCCACTTGCTTCGGCAATCATGAAAGTGCCTCAAGGTCAGTATCCCTCTTGTGGATCTATTCTACCATGGTGAGCTTATCAGCTATTATCCACATGCTAGGGATTAGGTCATCTGTCAGATCCGCTACAGTCCTTCTAGGTGTCTCATTTGATAAGCTTGAGGGAGACATTTGATAGGCCATGGTGGCCTGAGATCTGCATGTTTCTGCCATCTGCTCTAGGATCTTTCATACGACATCTTCGTTCTTATTCAGATATCTACGTCCACAAGCTGCACTCACTAACCCCTGCATTTCCGAGGTCATACCACAGAAAAAGGTATGGACTAAGATCGCCTTGGTAATGCCATGGTAGGGGAATTTTTGTATCAAATCATAAAATCTATCACATGCTTCATGGAATGGTTCGTGGGGACCCTGGGAAAAGATAGTGATCTTCGTCCTCATCTGGTTAGTCCTACTGAGTGGGTAAAAAATAAATCTTTGAATTTCATCCAAATCATACATCTAACCCCGAGGTTCTTCAGCCAATGTGTAGCCTTATCTCCTAAGGCAAACGAGGTAACCTTCAGCATGATGTAATCTTGTCCAACCTTAGGGTGACTAAGATTGTTACATACCAATTTGAAGTCTCTCAAGAAAGCGTATTGTTCTTCAGTGGAATTTCCATTAAACTTCGGTAGCAGGCTAAGGAAATGGGGTATCAGCTCAAATGCTTCTGGGGGTACCTCTATTACGAGACAACTATGCATCTCATTATCAACTAGGTTGTAGGCATCTACCATCGGTCTATCTATTCCACATGCCTCTATCTCTTATCCCTCCCGCCCATAAGATCTACATTCAGCTGCTTGACTCTAGGTAAACCGGCAAGGACTTGATGCATAGCATCATCTCTGTGTTCCTCTTCATCTGGGTTTTTCTTAGGAGGCATATTGGTTTTAGGTTGATCTTCTTCACCTTGTACAACAATGTGGCCTATATTAGAAGAAGATATAGGAATGAAGATGTGCTTGTTGAGGCAATGTCTTCCTCGAAGAGATAACAGGAGAGGAAAGGAATGGTTTGAGGGTAACCATTCTGAGAGTGGGGGATCCCGAACTCAAGAGGGTCATGAGCTTGGGTTGGCCCAATTGCGCTTGCGTCGATGTGATGAACATCGTGAGGGGTTCAATGAGAGATTTGCGAAGATTGAGTAATTATCCCCAGTGTTAGTCAGCTTTGATGGAAGAAAGAAGAATCAGGAGCACAAGTGTGTAAAGATAGGATTTGACTCCTACCTAATGCAAGCAAATGATCACAAACCCTGAATTCACACTCAACACGGTGAAGGACCCGAAGCCAGGTCCGATTAATCTGGTTGATTTTAAGTGTGATTTATCAAGAAAATAGTAAGGATTACGTGGCCAATAGGGAAGTCAGCTCAAAGCCGGATGCGTCTCCCTAGTTTAACATGTCGCCTATGATACAACTTCCTTCTTTTCTTCGCTCCTATCCCCGGTTGAGAAGTTAAAGGACCTGCCTCTATCTACTTACCGAAGTAGGCGGAGGCTGACAAGGCTTTTAACTTCACCTCGAAGGGTTACTAGTAACTTGTCGTGGTGCACCACTGCATTTCCCCAATCAACATGCTGAAACAGGCGGAGGCTACATGGCGCTGGTCAGTTTAACCTATAAGAGTTGAGCCTGTGATATTTGCTACGATCGGGGTACGTGATATGGAAGGCATGGATTTTAGCTTTACCTTAGGGTGTGTACACACACTCTGTACCCTCACTCAGACTGAAATCAAGGTTGGGGTTATTCTCCTGTTGAGAGAATTTTCGATTTTATGTTGATTTTTTTGGTCAATTTATTTAGCAGTCCCAATTTCAAGTTAGATGACCATTTTATTAGTCCGACAAATAAGGAACGCCTATAGTCTAGTCCCAATTTCCTTTAATACTGAGTTAGAAAATCAACGGGGAAGGAGTCGAGAAAAGTCGATGCACGATAAAACGATGATGTATGCTGAGTTAAAAAGACTTACAGTGATCCTCGTGCTTTACATGATGCAGAATTGAAATTTTATCTTAATAAATGCAGTCAATGAAAACCACTCCTAGACAAGCTGTTTTATTAGAAAGGGAATAACAAGTCAAATTTGGCTAAGTTCTGCGGTCTAAGTGCGTCCTTTAATGGTGAAGCGTGGTCCTAGATATTACGAGCACAAACAATCCTAACAAAACTCCAAGAGCCGCGCATGCAGATCCTATCCTACGTCAAGAAACCCTACAACACACAGAAAGTCTTTTTATTATTTACTTACACTTGCGAGAACCCAAACAGGAACCACTATAAATGCAAACTTTTTTTACAAGTTCTCTCGACAACCACTCAGTTCAAATTGATGTAGGTTCTTCGGCTCGTCCGGTGAATTGCCTTCGATGCCTTGTGTTCCTCGCATAAAAATAAACAATTGTCGGAGAGAGGACAAATGCTGAAAATAGATAGAAAAAATATTCACAAGAAAAACCAGGAATCAGACTACCCGGTGATGGAAAACTTAAAATCTAAATTTTCTAGAAATTAACATAAGTCGTGCCTCCCCAGCAACTGTTTCATTTGAAAACCCCGAATTTTATCCTTTTAGTATTATCGAATTATCGATTTCGTTGCAGTTGAATAAATTCAAGTAAATGAAAACCACATTAGTTAATTTATTAGTTAAACGCAAGTGACAAATTTTTTATTTTACTTAGGCAAGCCCAAGGTCGAATTCAAGATAGCATCTTTCTCCTTAGATTAATTTAAAGTAAATCTACATGCTAGGTTTCTAGGAGAATAATTTTTTTATTTTTTACGCAATTAAAAAAACGCTATGCAATCCCGAACAAATTCGACGGTTAAAAAAGTGAACATGATCAAATTAAGTCCAAATATTCTCAAACTTGGCCATAATGTCTATTATATTGAAATGAAGCTTCCCTATTTTTTTTTGAAATTTTTCGATTCAATGTGAATTAAATAAAAATTAAATATTAACGCAAGGTGATTTACACAAATTTAATTTTAATAAATACCAAACATAAATATTTTTCAGAAATCAAGTTATCCTAGATAGATCTGTGTGAGAAATATCCAGAGTAATCTTTAATTCCTAAAATTATTCAGTGAGGAGTCAATTAAGAATAAATTACACAAATCACCTATTAATTTATTAAGACCTCGATATGCATGCAAATGAAGTGAATTTTGGGCATAAAATACAACTACTTCAACTCTGTGAATTTTTGGTAATTTTTAGAGCAAGGAATCGATTTAATAATAAATTAAGGGCAAACAGTTGGAAAAATATGCTTTTTTCCACTGAAATAATGATATTAAATAATTTTAAGCTCACAAAAATATAACAAGCATTCACAATAATAAAGCGTAAGATGTTCTGCAATATGCAATTTTTTGAAATGATAAAATGATTGAAATGAGTATCTGAATAAATATGCAAATACATGTGTATAAAAGCAATACAGAATTAAAAGTGATTAAAGAAACATGTTGAATGGACTAAAGTGTGATTACCTATACTTGCGAGGTTATGGATGTAAATTTTCCAGTGGAAGGTGTGCCTCGCATGTGACTTCAATTGGATGGGACTCTAGCGTAATTTGTTGAAATGATAATAGCCATGCTGTTATTTCTCCACCAGGGCTTGTGTGATGCACACGCCTGATCTGATCCATGAATGTTGTGCAACTAAGATAAACCTCCAGGTGCTTCTCTTAAAATTTTCCCAAGGAGCAGCTGCTCCTCACGTATGGTCCTTCTATTCTATGCCAGACCAGCGGAAGAAGGGGTGGAACCAGGAGGGCGAACGTGGGCTCTTACAATGAGGGCAGTTGGCGGAGACCAGTACGACTGCAAGGCTGGTGGGCAGCGCGACTGCCACAGGAGGTGATCGTCGAAGGGGGGCATGCGTGTCACAAGCGGTTGGAGGAATCGAGGTGCACCCGCTGATGGGATGGAGGCTAGGTGGCTGGAAGACGCTGGCGCAGAGGCTGGGGTGCCGGGAGGCGCTGGCTGGTGGTAGACCGGTGGGGCGGCGGCATGTGGGAGGTGGCCAAGGGCGGTGGGAGGGAGCAGCTTGCTGGAGTTGGTGGTGACCAGCTAGAGGGTGCGCAGGAGTGGCCAGTCACAAGAGGTGATGGAGGGGCGGTGCAGGTGGGGTAGAGGGTGAAGAAGACAAGAGGAGGAGGAGAGAGAGAATGTGGGGAAAAAATAAGGGATCTAACAACTTCCCCTGTTTTGCCATGCATTTGTTTAGTTGGCTTAAATGTTAGATTAATCAGTTGATGAAATTGCACCAAAAAGTTCAAAAAATCACCTTTAGATCCAAAACATATGATTTAACGGTGAATGTGTAAAATTTTTGTTGATTTGGTGGATAAAAGATGATGAAATCGAGGAGAGAGAAATAAAGGATAAGAGAAAGAGCAAGAATAGGGAGGGAAAAGAAATGGGATACAAAGGAAGGAGAAAAGGAAGGTGATAGGGGTTTACCTATAGGGGTGATCAGAATCGTCTCATGATATGGAGCTCAGCGTAGCTCTGTTATTTTGTTGCCTCGAGCGCACGACGGAGGGCGCAAAGTTGTCCAGCATGCCTAGAACCTTATTGCTACAAGGTGGAGGACAACCTCAGATCTCGTCAACAGAGAGATTATCGCTCAAGGAGGGATGTTAGCCATTGTCACTGGTGGGTGTCTTCCGAGCTCGCTCTCTCTTCCTTTGTTTTTGAGGCACGGAGTGGAGGATGCCTGGAATGACGGAGGTGGAAGGTCCTTGATAAGTGGTTGAGACGGGCGAGATCGTGGGGGGGTTGGGTCGTGACTTGCGGAAGAAGTGGACTGGAGGTGTGCGCCGTGGGTGATGGAGTGGCGCATGAAGTAGGCAGAAGAGGGAGATCGAGGGGGAAGCTACGCAAAGTGGTTGATTGCAACTCCTCCTGCAAGAAACGGTAGTTGAAGTCAGAGTTTAGAGAGAGAAGAGAGAAGAGACATGGGCCGTTGATGAAATACCCCTTCATTTAACGGCCAAGGGTGAAGGAGCTAAGTAGAATAAGTTGGGGGAAGGTGGAGATGACACGCGCTCCTAGAAAAATCACAACTAAAATTGAATGAAAAAATAAAAAAGAAATAATAAAAGGGTTCAAATAAAAGAGTGGTCAACACAAAAGTTGCTTGTCCCGATGGGATCTCCAACTTTTATAAAGGGTCGAAAATCAAATGTAATCATCTGTACAAGTGTATTTTTAGGTGGTACCTTATAGATATAAAATAACACATTTTTGTCTTTAACATTTTGGTCATTTTAAATAAGAGAAAAATCAAAATAACAGTAGGGAAAATATGAAAGGAATATTTACAATTTAATATTTTTTGGATTTTTAATAATTAAGAAAATCAAAGGATAAAATACAAGGGCATTTTGGTCAATATGTACAATATACAATAGGAGGCCCAAAACCCAAGTTTAACATATCATCTCCGATTTTAATGAAATTGGTCTTGTTTTGAAGGTCTTTGAATGTATAATACTTTAAAAGTGAGTAGAACTAGATCAGAATTTGTATGAGAGAGATATGTACGTTTTAAGGTTCATAGTTTCGAAACTGGATTTGGATTTTATTGGACAATTTTATAAATTAGTATTTTTTTTGATATTTTTCCTTTACTAGTGTGAGTAATATATACAGTATAGATTTGATTTTATTGGGTTTGGAGTTAGTACAAAATAGATATAAATATGGTATTTTAGCTAATATACATGTAAATATTTGTAAGTGAATTTGGCTCCTTATTTAATGCAAATATGAATGCTAAAATGTATTTATTATGTATACATGCATGAATGTTAATTATGCAATATAAGTGATGAGATACATCTAATTACTCTGGAACAAAGCTCTATTTTCATCTTTTAGAGTGATGTATCACAAATTCATCAAAGACGACTTTATGACTACTAAAACTCCAATTGCAGCCCGGGTCGAAGCGCATCCCAAAAATTGTAAGCATAAAGAGAAGGTAGAATGTGTTATGCTACCTATGGATGTTGAGTTAGAGGACCGTAATTCTTTTTTATCTAATGTTATCACTATTAGGAGTGGTAGGACCTTGGCTCCATCTACCACCATCAAAGAGAACAAAAAAGCATTGTCAGGTGAATTGTTGTCTTCTGCATCAGCCACGCCAGGTACAAGTTTGAGTAAGGAAGATGAAAGAGGAGGATCCATGCTAGTTGCAACCCGTCCGCATCTCCAACAATAAAAAGAACAAAGAAATAAGGAATTCCAAACAAACAAAAAATGATCACCGTCGAAGTGAAGCCACACCTGCCATGAGGTAGCCAGCACCAGCAACCGATCCAATGCTAGCAGACGGGGTAGAGACCATGTTTTTTACTTGTCTACCTACATCATCTTCATCTCCAGCTTGTACTCCTCTCTGTGATATGGGAGTACATAATTATGTAGACAAGAATTTTTGTTGTAAATAAGAACATTTCTTTTGATTTCAATTTTGTAATTATTCCTTTTCCTGATGCAATAAAAAAATCCAAATAAATTACAAAAAGAAAAAGTGCATTGTCTGATACAAGAGTTGTGTATATTCTTCAAATAACTGTTGATAAAAGTCATGGAATACATGCCTGCTATAAGAAGGAATTGCAATACGCATGTACAAACAAGCGTCGGCCAACCCGTAACAACAGACACCGGCAAGTAGAGAAGCACGTTCTTACCATGGCCACAATCATAGTCATCAGCAATCTCCCACAGAAAAAGCAAGACAAAAGAGTGCCTTTGATCAGATGTGAGATCTTCGACCAAGTCTTTGAGCGGACTCTTCTTAACAAAGGTTCTTCGATCAACCTCTTGCCCTCATAATTACTAAAAGAATTCAGTCTTGGTTTGTTGAAGCAAAGAAACATGATCCTCCAATTCGTAGATCCATCCATCAAGCGACCCCGAGGTTTGCTGGAAGATGTCGTTGTAAAGGTGCATGATATGCTATTTCCCATTAATTTTGAGGTCCTTGATATGGACTCGCATACACCATTACTTCATACCTGTACTATCCTTGGACGTCCATTCATGTGTACTACAGAGGCCATAGTTGACTATGGGTTTGGGAAGATCACATTTAGCTATAGCAATCATAGAGTTACAATAGACATAGTCAATGAGACAAAAGTCGTATCTGATGAAAGTCATGCATCACCGCATGAAGTAAACTATGACTTGATTGCGGAGAAAGAGATACAAGCCTCTCTATGAATGATAAATGGACCCTAGAAATCCTCTCTCGTGAGGAGAACTAGGAAATCATAGTCCATACAAGCTCCAAGGGTACTTGGGAGGTAGAATCTAATTTGTTGATGCATCTCTTTGATTCAGATGTTCACGATGCTCCGGACATGATGAATTCATTGCAGATCCCTTTATCACATTATCAATTGAACAAAAAGCCATTGAGGTTAGCATCCCTGCCTCTCAAGTGATGGCATATCATCCTCCTAGCAACAAATTTTTTGAAGTGACTGAGAGGGAGGCCAGAATAGAACCATAATTAAAGCCACTTCTGGCAGGACTTAAGTATGCCTTCCTTGTGGGTGCAGAGAACATATATCTATTCCTCGTCAGAAGTAGGTTAAACCTGGATCATGAATCTTGACATCTCGACATCCTAGAGAAAAACCACAAAGCACATGGTTGACACGTCTCGAATCTCTGCAGTATAAATCCAGCTCTGCGCTCACATCATATTTTCTTGGAAGAAGATGCCAAATCGTCCTGAGAGTTCCAAAGATGGCTAGACCCGAATCTGCGATACGTAGTCATGAAAGAGATCACAAATTGGTGTGACACAGTCTTCATTTATCCCATCTCCGATTCAAAATGGGTAAGCCCTCTGCATGTAGTTCCGAAGAATCAGGGCTCATTGTGGTCACAAATGACAGAGGAGAGGAGATCTCTACTCGTGTACTGACATCCTGACATGTATGTGTTGACTATTGTCGTCTTAATGTAGCAACTAAGAAGGACCACTTCCCCTTACCGTTCATAGATAAAGTATTGGAAAGACTAGCCGGCAAGGAGTTCTTCTTCTTTCTAGATGGGTACTCCAAGTACAACCAAGTGGCAATTGCCCCTAAAGACCAAGATAAGACTATCTCCACTTGCCTGGTTGACACCTATTATTTCAGAAGAATGCTCTTTGGACTGTGCAACACATCGTCTACCTTCCAAAGATGCATGCTTGCAGTTTTCATCAAGATGGTAGGCAGTTTTCGCAAGGTGTTTATGGATGGATTCTCCGTCTACGGTGACCGTTTTGATTCCTGTCTTGAGCACTTAGACAGACTACTTCAGCAATGTTGTGAAGTCAATCTTGTGTTTTCTTGGGTAAAGAGCCACATCATGGTCACAGAAGGGATTGTGTTGGGTCACGTTGTTTCCGGCAAAGGTGGATGTTATTTCCAATTTAGAGCCACTTTATATAATAAAATGTGAGTTCATTTATAGGGAATGTGGGATTCTACATGAGATTCAATCATGACTTCAGCCGCATTACCCGACCTCTTACAGAATTGTTATGCAAGGAGATTAAGTTATATGTTGATCATCAAGTTCTACTCACATTTAACCAACTGAAGGAGCTCATCAGTCAAGCTCTAGTCCTACAACCATCAAATTGGTCTCTTCCTTTTGAGATCATAATGGATGCATCTGACTTTGCGGTTGGTTCTATTGTAGGATAGAGGAAAGATAAGGCACCTTATGCCATTCACTATGCGAGCAAAACGATACATGAAGGTCAAAGAAATTACACCATGACAGAAAAAGAATTACTGGTTGTGGTTTTTACCTTGAGAAGTTTATATCCTATTTGCTTGGACCTAAAGTCACCATCTACACTAACCACTCTATTATCTAATACTTGCAGCAGAAGAAGGATGCCAAGCCCAGACTGATCAGATGGGTCCTTCTCCTCCAGAAGTTTGATTTGGAAATTAAAGTCAAGACTTGGTTCAGAATGTGGTAGAAGATCCCCTCTCCAGAATTGAGCATCAAGAGCCTCCACTGAGCAGTGTACCAATCACAAACACTTTTCCAGATGAGTTGATTCTCACCGTTGATTCACTCCTTGGTATGATGACACTGTGAACTAAATCATTCCGGATGCTTTCCTGCAAGATTGGATGAAAATCAAGAAGGAAGAATTCTTGTCCACCATCCATTTTTACCAGTAGTAAGACCCATTATTATTCAAGGAAGGATTGGATTGTATTTAGTGCAAGCGTATTCCTTAAGAGGAGCATCATAGTATCCTCGAGCATTATCATTCGCTCGAATATGGTTGACATCACTCTGGAGAAATAATCGTAGCATAGGTATTGCAGTGTGTATTCTAGTGGCCTACATTCTTTAAGGATGCCGCAACATTTGTCTAGCGTTGTACTGACTGTCAAAAACTGGTGGCCTACATCCTTCTTATCGTTGATTACGAGAGTCGTTGGGGGTGAAGCTATCCCTTTATGAGCCACTAACAGTCGTACAGTTTGTCTATTTATGAGAGAAATCATCATTATACGGTTCGAGATTATGAAGATCCTCATATCAGACGGGTGTAGTCACTTCATTAACTGAGAGGTCAAGCAATTAACGAAGGCATAAGACATCGAGCACCTAGTCACATCTCCTTACTATCCTCAGACCAATGTCATGGCTAAGTTATCAAACAGAGAAATCAAGATGATCCTTCAAAAGCATGTAAAGCCGAACAGGAAATATTGGTCCCAACTTTTAGACTCCATCCCTTGGGCTTAGAGAACCGTTTACAAGTCTCCCTTGGGCATGTCTCCCTACCGTTTTGTGTATGGAGAGACATGCCACCTGCTAGTGGAGATAATTCACAAATCATTATGGGACAACAAAATATGAAATTTGGACTCACAAAGTGTTGATCAGAAAAGAAAAGAGGATATGAACAAGCTAATGGAATTTTGAGACTATGCACATGACAACACATTGATGTAAAAGGAGAATGATAAACCTTGGCAGGATCGGCACATTAGAAGAAAGACCTTCAAGACTGGATACAAAGTGTGGTTATTTGATGCAAAGTTGAAGATATTCTCAGGAAAAATATAGAGTAAATGGATAGGGCCATTCAGAGTGTGAGAAGTGTGTAACAATGGAAGAATTGTTATATCAGAATTGTCTCGTGATGCACAATCGTATGTCATCAACGGTTGGTTACTGAATCCTTACCTCGATCATGATACTTTCATGGATGTTGTCGATTATGTCCAAGTGATAAGCATCGAATTGTAGTCCATAACCATAGTCGTATTAAAATATTTAGATAATGTCACTAAAAAATCCCATTAAGTTTTTTTGTTTTCTTCTTTTCATTTTTATTTTTCATTTTCTACCAAAAAGGTGTCCCCCCTTTTGTCAGTCTTCTATACTTAGGACGTACTTTGTACTAAGTATGAGGGGGTTGCACCATGAAATTCTTTCATCATTTGATCCCCCCTATCTCCTCTTCTCTTCTATACTTAAGGATATCTAACCCTAAGTATAAGGGGAGAAAATCTAAATGCGATATGACCATTTTCACCCTCGACCCTACCTACATGTAGATAATGTTTTTTATACTTAGGATTACCTGATCCTAAGTATAGGGGGGGCGACTGACTTCACATTTTTTCTCCTTCCTTAATCTTTCATCGTTGAAGTATATGATTTTCTAAACTCAATACGTGTTACGCCTTCTCTTCTTTATTCGATCAAGATAAGTATAGGGGGTCGTATATACGATTTATGTACATTAGCCATAAGTTGTACTTTCGTATTTTAAATAAAGATGGCTAAATTACTATTTATATCCAAACATATAAAATTCATAAGACTAATTAGTATAATGATGCATATTATTCCTCAAAATTTTTTTATATGTACTGATTAATACATCAGAAAAAAAATGTTTTGAAAAATGTTTGGAAAAATATTTTGAAAATCTATTTAGAAAATCCTTTGATACCAGTTTGAAAAATATTTTGCAAAATGTTTTCTGCCTTTGTAAAAATTTTTGGTTGTATAAAAAATCATTTTTGTCAAGTAAAACAAAATGTTTTGAAAACCTATTTTCAAATGGTTTGAAAAACGGTTGCAAAAGTGTTTGAAAATGTATATACTGTTCGAAAAACCGTTGCAAGATGATTTTTAAAATTTGTAAATGTTTGTAAAAGTTATTTGCTAAAATTTGTAAATGTTTGTAAAAGTTATTTGCAAAATTTATTTTGGACTATAGTTTTCAAAATTGTTTGTAAAACCACATTCAAATAAGTTTGAGGAATATGTACATCTTTCGAATAAATTCTTTGCAAATTGTATAAACGTACCTATACATCTAACTCCCATTCGATCTGTAAATCCTCTAACCTCAATTATTGTAAAATAAAAAAGGCACGCCATGTAAATATCTGTGCATACTTCCTTTTTGCTCCAAAAGTCTTTTTATTTTGAAGAAAAACCACCAAAGATTTTGAAAAATAGAATTTTCGCAAATCATTTGCAAAAAAACATAAAAATTTGCAAAACCTTTCAAAAAAATATAAAAAATTCAAATAAAATGGCAACACAAAAAGACTTTCTTGCATTGTACATAGCGTTTGTATTTTTCGGAAAAATATTGCCAATTGAACTGGTTAAAACAAAGTCTGGAGATTGGATCTTGGAATATACCTTAATGTTCCTAATTTCAGAGGAACCCATTGAGGATCAGAAGGGTAGGTGTTTCATGTCACCTTGACTTAATTCTTTAAGTTCCATAAAACTATGTTCATGAGTCAATTCAATGTGCTTAGGTAGAACCCTTCAGACCATTCGTATGACTCCTGAGATAGTGACTTTACCAGAAACCTCGCACCGAGCTCAACCTAGATGGACTGTTGAAAAATCTTGGGGTCTAAGTCGTGATGAGGCCGCTTCATCAAGGGTGGCTCAGGAACCATTCTCGGTGATTGTTAACACTCGTACTCTAGCTCACTTACTTCTTTTGGTTAAAATGATTTCTAAAAATTGGAGATGGATTGATACAATGCCTCAGATGAGGAATGGTCCACTGGCGTGACCTTTCCAAGACCACAAAACAGTAGGTGGAACAAAATATGTTATATCTACCGAAGCATAAACAAGAATGCAGAAGTTGTGGAGAGTCAAAGAAAAGGCCCATACCATGATTCCACCAAAAATTTAAGCTTCAGAAAAGACTTCTTCTTGGTGGAGAATCGATTACACTGACCGACTTCAAAAGAGAATGCAAACTACACTAGTCCATTCCCAATTCTCTTCACATTCTTCTGACATCCTCCCCCATTTGGCTATAAAGTCCAGAAGTACCTGACCTTCTAAGAGAATATCTGTCTCCTAGAGGATGAGTTACAAGAGGAGCAGACACCTTGATGGTTCAATGGTTTTGTCTGGGAAGAGCTGAACAAATCCATACACATGGTTTCATCGTTTCAAGGTAGCAGGAGTATGAGACTGAGAGGATGGTTCTAACATAGCTGTGAATTGGAATGGATGATAGGAGTATGGAATCTTAGGGATATTATGTCCCACTTCCCGACATCAATGTGGTTCCTAACACACCATTAATCCAAAGTCCTTCTCTGAGCTCCAAACTTTGACTCGATTAAAAACTAGTTTAAAAGTAGACAATTACTCAAAGTTATTTCTTTTTCTTTTCTTCAATTTTCATTTACTATACTTATTGCATAAGTATTTTCTAGGGACTAGCGAAGGAAAGTATGGTGTGGTGATCAATCTCCATTTCATGACCTTTATTCTATTATTTTGGCCTTTAAAACCCTAGCTAATAGAAGAAAATAACATTTATTTGTACAGATTAACATTCATTCTTTATTCCATCTATGGTGTATAAAATGTAGTCTTTACTGGCAAAATTATAGTATAATGAAAAGAAAAATAATAAAATACCAAAGGTATTTAATGACCCTATACCCCGAGGCCTAGGTATCTGCCAAGATCGACAAGGAAAAAAGTAGGGGGAGATAATGGACAATATTGTAATAAGTTTCCCATTTATTCATTCACCATTAATTCATTTCTGGGTCTATTTTATTTGCTACATTTTGTACCTCAAATAAAGAAGTTTTTTACATGACAATCGGAGATAATAATATATAGAAAAATTCAAAATTGTGTTTGCACAAAAATAATATGCAACATACACTTTATACACAAAATAAAAAGCCAAAACTCAAACTTTAGTGACCCATATATCCTAAATAAAAATTCAAAATGCACCAAAATCACTTTAATAATATATAACTTTTAATAAGCTATTTATGAAGGTAGATTCACTTAATTTGGAGCTAATATGCAAAAGTTAGGCTTTGGATCCCTTTGTATAATACACATGAATAAAATATTCATTTTATTTATTCTTTAATATTTTTACAATTTAATATTGTTGTTAATATTATTTATAGTATATGTACATATTTATAATAGTATAAAAACATAAGGAAAATACAAAATAAAATAAGTGTACAAAATACATAGATTAATATCTATACACATACCTATACCTATACCTATATAATTTACATCCCTATTTATTTAAATTTATGAATAATATCATAAAAATAAAATGAAAATATATTTATGTACATAAAAAATGTTATAACTATAAATAATATAATAATAAAATGCAAAATACAAAATAAAATAACCAAAACATAGACGAATATACATATAAATACACCCTTAAAATTATCTTGTAATGAACGACATAAAAAATAAATAAAAATCATATTAAAATACTACATAGAATAATAAATATTTTTATATTATCCCCGACAATTAATAAAATCATTTAGTATATTTAATTAATTAATTTCGAATAGAGTGGATGTTTTGCCTTCTTACGTCTTGTGTGGACCAATCACAGCTCGAGGTTCATTGACCCCTGGTCAACTACGTCCCCAGGCTATCCAACTTTACTTGCATGTCTTTTCTCGTGATTTATACCTTATTTCCTATGCTTCTCGTCCATAATTTTTCATCGACTAATCATGCAAAGATCAATATCTACCATCTATGATCCACATTCAAATTCCAAATCCTTTGTGCATACCTTCGATTCATCTTAAATCACCTGTTCATAAGGATCTTCGACTATGTCTATAAATAAACTCCTCCGCCACCTGTTCCATTTTGATCCTTCTCCGAGCCTTGAATTCCCACATCATGTGTTAGTGTTTGTTCCTAGAGACAACTGGAGCATCCACGAGCTTTAGGTGTGCGATTTGAGAAAGGTGGAGCGATCTAAGTAGACCCATCTGGATTACCTTCCCCTTCCCCATATCGTTCTTCATTAAGTTGACCCATATGTATTACCCGATTGTACTCCAATCATCAAATCGAGGTTCTCCTACCACATCTCGTTGGAAACTGCTCACCTTCATTCCCGCTCACCCCAGCTTCATTTTAGGTCGAGGAGATTCGCTTCGAGCTAGTGAACATCTTCATGCATGTGCCAAGGAGAAAATACTCCTCCTGGGACATAGTCGCACCCGGACAAGGGTCCCCATGTTCTCCTTCTTCCATGACATGCTAAGATCCCATCGTTGGGTCATGGATCTTATTGAGTACATCAATTGATGCAGACAATCCTCTCACACCATCCACTTTATGCTCATCTTACTCGTTCGATGGTTTCCACGATCTGATCAGAGCCGCTCATCGGTGAAGCGGTATCTTGAGATTATAGTGCGGCATGTGGCACGTGGACCGCCATCAGCTACACGATGGCATGTCTAATGGGGGTAATTTACACATCTTATGCTACCATTATTTTTTCATTTATTTTCTAGTTTTGTAAATAGAATAAGTATTGTAAATAATTGTGGGCATTTTTCATAGAGGCCCAAAGCTTTTATGAATATTACATATTAGTCCTAGTCCATGTCAGCCAATAGGGCAGGACAATATTTCTTGAATACCCTTACATGTTTTTTGTATTTGTATTAAGTTTGATAAGATTTAATATGCATTGTATATTTATAGTAAAATTACATGTGAGACCTTGACTTTAATTTTATTTGCAAAAAGCCTTTCCTAGTTCATATATTTTATGTGCTAGGAATTTCATTTATTAAAAATAGCACACATGCTCTAAAAACTAATCAAAAATAGGGTTAGATGTCTGCCAGTATGCATTTTCATGCACTATTGTCATCTTGGAAAATTTTGCATGCCACTATTTATGAAAAATCAAATGAGCACATTGTTGTATCTGTTTGAAATAAAAAATAGCAAAAAATAAAAAAATGGTATGCAAAACTCCCAAAAAATATATGTTGCCTATTTTAGTATTTATTAACTCTATAACCAAAATCTGTAAAATAGAAGATGAAAATGGCTAAAAATTAAAAAGTTACAAAATCCAGTATAAAAAATTAAAATTCTCAAAAATATCATAAATATATTTTATGTTTCTGATTTTTTTATATTATTATTTATCTTAAAATTTGTTTGAAGTATTTTAGACATGCTTTGCTATTTTTAATCTTCATTTCAATTTAAGGCTATTACTTAATCCCTTCTTTGGGACATTCTTATCTTTAACAATACATTAAAATTCCTGAAAAATCGCAAAAACATTAAAAAACTATATATAACTCAAGAATAATTTATTATTTGAAATTTTATTACATAGATATATTCCCATATATAGTGTGTATATATATCTATATGTTTTATATAACTATTAATATTATAAATACCTTAATATAGTAAATCACATATATTGATATATAGGACTATACCTATGGGTATGTTCTAATTTTTGACTATTTATTATATATTTTATAAGTATATCATTTATATTATGCATAATGTATATGTATATATATATATATATCATTCCTATACATTAAAAAGAAAAAAATAAAATCAGAAAATTAAAATCTAAAAGATATAATAACTAAAAAAGAAAAAAATTATATATCAAATTAAAACCCATTAAAATAATAAAAATGGATAAAAGACATGTTTGTACATACTACACATTAGTAATAATGGGAGGCTACCTGTTTTGCTCTTTGTGCTTCGACCTATACATGTTTGCTTGTTATACACTTAGTTTTGTAGAGAATAATACATTCTAGCTCACTTTTTTGCCATTCACTGCCATCATTGGTGCATGGGTTAATTGTTGCTTAATCACGGTCCCTTGAGCGGTCAATGCACCGACTATGGTTTTGCCTTGTGAAACCACACCACCTTGAAAAGATTGTAGTTATCAAATACACAGTCTGTATTTAATAAGACTGTATTTCCCTTGATAGGGATGATCATTAGAATATGATTCAAATGATCAATAAAAAATTTGAATCGGATATGGAGGATCTTAAGATGACATCTGTGGTCTCTCGTCATGGCAGAGGGTTTTGTCACCATGGATTGTACGACAAAGACGTTCATTTCAAGTCATAGCTCTGACATAAAAGTGCATATGGATCAGGCTCTTTTCTTCTCGAAAGAGTAAGGCATTATGTGTAATGACCCCAATATCGTTCCCATACAATTTAGGTTACTTTGGATGGTGATAGAGTGCTATTCATGTTGACAATTGATTAAATTGACAACGGGTCAACATCACCTTAGGGGTTGTGGGATCGAGTGTCAAAGATCGAATTGAGAAATTCAAGTTGGACTTGTAAGACAGAATGAATTCCTGCTTCCTTAACAGGAGTTGCATTTTCTCATATTATTGGGGTGTTGCAAAGGTGGAAGGCAGATCCTGAATCTTACTTGAGGTACTACAGTTAGCATACCCCATGCTTTGAAAGTTTGAAGGGGACTGAACTTTCAAGATAATAAAAAGTGAGAAAACTTTTATTTGAAACATTAATAACCTTGATCAATGTAAATATATTTATGCTAATTATCTAATTTTAGATAATCTTCATTTCGATCACTGAAAACTATACTCAATCGTAATTAGTATCATGGATTAG
>JAZKJV010003223.1:0-128183 GCA_037367405.1 Ottelia alismoides | reverse complement strand
TTATTCCCAAAAAGATAGGGGCATAACTGCTATTGCAATATCTCGGACGAGCACAACTGATAAAAACCCTTATTTTATTATATTTTTTGACTTTATTTATTACTTAAATATATTTTTACATGTGCACTATATGTATGGTTTACCTATATATTATAACGCTTTATACATTTATATGTCTTTTCATGTTTTTATTTTATGTTTATTATTCATATGTATTTTAAATAATATTTATAAGTATTTAAAAATGTAAGAAAACTAAACATACAAAGAATGGGTATAATGAATATTATATACAAGTATATTGTACAATAGGGATCCAAAAGTCAACTTTTGCATCTCAACTTCAAATTAAATGAAACTACCTTCATTAAATAGATAATTTAATTTTATGAATAATGAAGATGAGTTTGGTCATTTCAAATATATATGGAGGAGATACATGCTTGGGAAGTTTTGTTTGTGGCCTTTTGTTTTGAGTGTCCCATGTGCATTGGGTATTATTTTTGTGTGAAATAAATTATATATTTTTCTTTGTATTTTTATATATAATTTTCATATTGAAGGTTTTGTTATTTGAGGTATAAAAATTGAAAAATAAATTAAGGCCCAAATGGTTATATACATGAATAAAATTAAGGTTTTTGAGTGTTTTTCTGTACAGTTTACTTACCACATCTCCCCCTATTTTATTCCTTATAACCTAAGTCATCTTGATGACTGGATCTCAGGGTCTAGGACCATTCAATATCTTTGACACTTTGTTTCTTTTTTTCCTTTTCTTCCTTTATTATTTTATTTTGTAATTAAATGCAAATATTTATACAGTAATTGATGGTAATTAATGAGTGTTGTTTTGTACAAATCAATGCTATTTACACACACATTTAACTAGAGATTTAAGGCCAAAATGAAAGAATAAAGGTGATGAAATGGATATTCACACATCAACAAGTCACCCATATCGTATCCTAGCAACTTAGAATGCATGGCAATGATGTTACAAAGTTCTAGGAGATGTTCTCCCTCTTCCACGCGGGAATGTGAAGAGGATATAACAAACCAAGAGGGTGTTGATTCTCTGCCTTCACAATCTGACAAGTGTGGCAACAACTAACATGTGATTCTACATCCCTCTTCATGACATCCAACCAAAAGTGTTGGCAAAGATCTCAATGCACATTCGTGTTGCTTGGATGGATGGAAAGTCTCAAAATTGTGCACCTTATCTATGATATCTATCCTTAACTCTTGAATATCTATGATAGAAATGTGATCTCCCTTCTACAAGATAGACTCACAGACTCTAAGCCTATCAAAGTCATTCTTCAGACAATGATGGTATATGTCTTGTATCCTGTGATCTATTTGTTGTCCATGTAGAATGTTGTCTCACAATCCACTGTATTTCACCGGTATAGTGACTATATATGATGTGCTCTCAAATGGATGCCACTCACTAAGTACAAAGAGCACATCCTATGTTTGTAGCAAAGTTGTTGATTCCTCTATATATGTAACACCCCAACCCCAAACATAGTGCCACATCTAAACCTCACGAAGTGTGGGTGTGGTTTATAAGTTGTGGGGACTACTACTTGACAATTTGGGCTTAAGCATTTTGGGTGGTTGTCAACGGGTTCATTTGGGCCCGAACTCAATAAGTTGTCAAGGACAGTTTTCCTCGATAATGGATCGGGACCTAAGCCCGGGACGTTACAAATGGTATCAGAGCCATGTTCCCTCTGATAGTGGAAAGGGCTACCCGAGAGGTGGAGTTGCACCTACAAAGAGGTTGGAGGAAATGGCTACCCGGAGCGTGCAGCCGTCACTGTCACTGGGAATAAGTGAATGGGCCATGTCACAACGAGGACGTTGCGAATTTAAGTGGTGGTGGTGGTGGGGGGGTTGTAACACCCCAACCCCAAACATAGTGCCACATCTAAAACTCACGAAGTGTGGGTATGGTTTATAAGTGGTGGGGACTACTACTTGACAACTTGGGCTTAAGCATTTTAGGTGGTTGTCAACGAGTTCATTTGAGCCCGAACCCAATAAGTTGTCAGGGCCAGTTTTCCTCGATAACGGATCGGGGACCTAAGCCCGGGACGTTACAATATTTTCCCGCCTACCAATGCATGTACCACAATGTTTTCCTTACCATTATGGTAAGATATAGTGCAATCATAGTCCTTCAATAGCCCCATCCAGCACCACTACCTCATATTCAGATCTCTTTGATCAAAGATGCAATTGCAGGTCTTGTGATCCATGAAGATCTCGAACTAACCTCGTATAAGTAATGATATCATATCTTCAATATGAAGACTACCTTCGCTAATTCCAAGTCATGTGTGGGATAGCTGGCTCATGATTTTTTAGTTGTCATGACACGTATGCCACAACATGCCCTTGTTGCATCAATATGGTGCATAATCCTTATGTACATCAAGGAACTTTTGCAAGATTTCAAATCAAAACATAAAGCATGATTTCAAAAGACACAAGTGAGGCAAGATTATCAAAATACTCAAGTGCATTATGTAAAGAAAATACATTGGTGCTTATGCAAGATTTGTCAAATCATATAATTTATGTAATTTTTATTGTATTGAAAACCATTATTATATATTTTGCATATTCTTGATCAACAAGTAAAAATAATCTAGAATCATCAAAATCATAAAATCCTTTTTATATGCATGAGATCATCTTTACACTTTGATTGATTACCCCTAATTGTTCAACTTCTAATCATAATTGTCCTTGGTTCATGTTTATTATTCGATTGGTCAGCCCTGATCGACCAACTTTTGACCATGATCAAATAATATCAAAATTGTAGTTCAATGGCCATCTAGTGTTCAAAAAATAAGGTGTCACTTTGCTAACCTGATTGATCAACTTTTTATTATGATCAATCATCTCTAAAACCCATTTGATCATCTTTGATCTTTTAAACGCTATAACATAGGAATTTTCTATTTTTTTACCAATGGCTACCTTGGGATCCTAATTGTGATACCCTGCTCCTCCGGCTATCGAAACCGACGGGATGGGAGCGTCTGACCTACTATCCAAATACGTATAATCTCTGATACTTAGCAAACCAACTAATGCATGCTAGATTAACATTTGAAATATATATAACAACATGAGAATGCTATAAAATGAAATGTAAATACAACATCAATTCATTCTCATTAATAATGTCCAATAAGTCCATGTCCACAAAATGAGATACAACATATAGTCATAAAACGTGTAGAAGAAGCTCTTCAAATATTTCATTACATTGTCTCTCAAATAGAACCTCGCAATAATACGAAAGCAATAAATTACTCTAAGTAAATGCACCATGTTTGGTGCAAGTATGATGTGAAACGTCCGATATCCTCAAAGCTGCTACTGTTGCGGCTGCTGCTCAACTACACCTGTTGGATTCACATGAGTGTAACATCATGAGCAGTTGCCCAATAACGAGACAAACACTCTAATAACGAATGTAGGGGTAAGCGTGATGTGTTGCTCAGCTACATCTATTGGGTCCACGCAACTCTATCTAGTGAGAGATGCATATATTATAGAAACTGAAATGTACCAAATCATTCTAATTTACAAGAGATTACATGATCAATAATTTTATTTATTAATTTAATCATCATATGAGGACGGCCATATTCATCTGGATATTTCAACCCATCGGTCAGAGTTCACAATGGTTTACAAATACAATTACCAATATCCGATCATGAATCATTTCTTGTATTTTTTAGCACACGTAGGTGTGTGACTCGCAGGCCTTCGCTACGCAGGGATTAAAATGCCACAAACACAATTAAGATTGCGACCTTTTGGGAACCTAAAGTATGCATATATGTATCACAGGAGACTACTTGGACTCTCATTATCATTATATATAAAAATAATGTCATTGGTTACTAGTGAAGGCAAATCATCATCATTATTTTCTTAAACCTCACACATGATGGAAAGGTGCATATAAGGACCGTCCTTTATAAAATATCTTCCAATAGGGAAATGCCAATGAACTAAGCATGTATTATGGGGTTGGACTATCATTTTATAAAACTACCTAAATCAGGGAATGAGTGGTATAGACAAAACATTCTACCTCGTTTTTTCTAAGGCGTACCCCTCATATAATCTATTTGACGCCAACAGATACTTCCTTTTGAAACTAATTTATTTTAAATTGTGCCTCCTATTCATGGTATCCATTTCGTTATGACATGTATCAATGATAACCTAACATATGATAAGAACATGTAAAACCACTTCTTACTAATGCTAAGATGTACATGTTGTACCCGATTTATATTCCATTTAAAAAGACACAATAATTAAACATCACATATACTGTGTAATAATCACTTATACTGCGTAATAACAAGAAAGAAAATATTAAATTTTATTTGCTTTATGGTACATGCAAAGGCATTAATGTCTCACGTAAATAGCATTAGATGTTCTATATCAATATTATCTTTGAGATGCATAAGTAATGCCACGAATAGTTAATTATCCATAATCATATTTGACAATGACCACGAATAATTAATTATCCATGATTATATTTGACAATGATATTTGAAAGAAACATTTACAAACTTTTAATAGGAAAATCGATAGGTACTAGGATAAGAAATACTTAGGCAATATTGCAAACACGTAAACGTGATTATTCCATTGGTAACACTAGCAAATGATGGTGAACCATAGCCATTATATTTTTGATGGATCCCTGATGTAAAAGTTTGCTAAGTGTTACTTTTTTTCTCTCATAGCTTCCCGTCTATATCGCATTCATCATGATTGTTACAAAAACAACTTTCATCTTCTATGAGTGTTATATCATGATTCAATCTACGTATTTCACAATTTATTAATTCGAAAACAATCTCCTTATTCATCCGATTCCATCCTTGCATCAAAAACCAAAGGACAACAATTAAAGATAGAGGCATACGACATTACAACCAACAACAAAACACCAAAGGCTCAAATCATGGTCAATGATTGGGAATCGACAATCATGTGAAAATCAACGGCAAGGAGGGATAGAACTTCGTTACTAGTATATGAATCACACCATAAGGATAATCAAGGATCTAAACATGTTCAAGCATATGCGAACAAAAATATGTTGAAACCAACATCTAGTGAGAGGTATTTATCGTTAACTCCAAGGATGTTCTCTTAAGATCTCCTCTCACGTGGAAATGATGTTTCCGTTACTCGATTCGCAGTGCGAATACGTGCACAACGGCGGTCTCGAGCTCTCCTACATGGATGGCGCTTACAAATCCTCGATTGGAGCATCTTCTCTGACGTTGACAACGGTCGTCCAACGACGAATCCAGCCAACATAGTGGTGCTTTTGTGAGTCTAAGAGGTGGTGATGGTTACATTTTAGAGAGGAAAATCTATCGTATCTTATTTATAGAAAGAGAGGAGAAAACAAATCCAAATTCGGATTCGGTTCGGATCCATATATGGATGTCGATCATTAAACTTAAAACATCGATAACTCGAACAAGGAAGGTCAGAGTTTGATGTTCTAGGACTCTTTGTAAAGATATCGACATGGTCTACGAAATTGTATGGTAATTTATTTTTTTCTATGTCAAAAATGCTCCATAAATTAATACGAACATACAAAATTTCACACCAATCCTATAAACAGGACCCTAAATATTTTTGATGAGACTAACAACCTAAGAGAAACATTCTCTACTCATAAAAAGTTGAGAAAGAGTGCTATATCTGAGTTTCATTTGTGATTCCGAGTTCTCGAGCTCTTTTGGATCCAAAGTTCTCTGGTTACTCGGGATCTCGATGCTCAACAATGACATCTTCATTCTCTACTCAATTTTATGTTGAAAGTTCGGTAAGCTTGTGAATTTAAGTTATATTGCTACTTTATTTTTCTATTTAGAATATTATAAACATGTATCCTAATTGTGGACCCCTTTCTTTATGAGATACAAAATCTTCTTTTGGAGTTGTTCAGACGGGTGGTTGTATAAAAGGTTATGCTACAATCGATTTAAAGTAGTGCCGAGATTATAGAAGCAAGTTTTGTCGAGAGAGCGAAGGGGAAATCCTAAAACATTGTTATGGATCATGATTTTCACTCGCTTGGGTTTTCACGTTAAAATCATTGTGGCAATGTGATTTGCTACTCTGATCTTTTATCTTCGTGGTTTATTAATAATTTAGTTAGATATTACTAATAGGATATTGTATATTGCATAATTCACCTCCTATCTTGTGTTGAACTATCACCCTTTCTCCCCACTCATGATTAGATTGATCGAGGATCCATACGAAGAGGCGCCTTCCCCTTATGATGATGCTCTTCTCTCTCTCTCTCTCTCTCCATTGAAAAGCTTCAGATGTTTTCCTATGGGATGACTACACCTCCTTCTTCTTGTCCTCTACCGAAGAAGAAAATGAAGAGAACGAGAGGGGATGACCGCTACAGATGAGAGGGGTTTAATAGAAGGTTTATGTGGTCGTTCAATGAGGTTTAAAGGAGGAAAAAGTGAGTATCAATCTCGAGGTGTAACGCTGCCTAAATCCCTTAAAACTCGAGTACGACATTTTCCAATTATGTACCCTGTCTCTTCATTACCAAATATCAAATTTCACTGAAATTTACATAACTTTCACAGTATTAATCCAAATCATACGTTGTTATACTCATTTGAAAACTTGTGACAATAGAAAAGTCTCAAGGTAATACACAAGTTTTAGAAGAAATATGTCTTGCCATCCATTAGAGAATGCCACGCAGATGCCTGTTAACAACTAAATGGAATCAACATGGTGGGAGAAATATGAGACTGATGTGGAGGAGGAGATCGTGCAGACGAGGGAGAAGATTGCAAGAAGAAGAGGGTGTTTGCAAAAGCAATGGAAGGTGATGCGGAGAGAAAAGATAAATAAAGCGACGGAGAAGAAGAGGTTGAAGATGTGAAGAAAAGAAGTGCTAAAATTACAATTTTGTATTTTCGATTCAATAAGCGCTATTTTTTACGTTGTTACAAATAATAAATAGATGCAAGATAGTTTTAAATAAATATAAAATCATATGGATATTTCTTTTAACACAAATTAGTTTTTAGGGCACTTCATGTGGATATTTCTTTTAACATGAAGTTAGTTTTCAGGGCATTATTCTTAAATGCGAAGTTGTAGCACCATCTTTATAATTTCATAAATATCCCCCATTTTGTTGCTTTTTTTCGTTTACCTTAATTTCTGCAGACATTTGCATGTAAGACTCTAGTAATATATTATATGTGTATGTCTATACATATATGCATACGAATATCCACATTATTTTTAGGGTACAATGGGGGCTTCCCCTTATAGAGCTAACTTGACTCTCCTACCTCATTTTCCTCATTTTTTCATTTTTTGAAAAATGCTCCTACGGATTTTCATCATTATATTCATATATTATGTTATCTTAATTTCTTGCGAAACAGAGACTCCTACAACCTTCATCTAAACGTGATCAATTTCAACAATTCCACGACCATTAAAAATGACTGTATAGGTGAAGACCGTATGCAGGGGCGGGACCTAAAATTTCATCAAGGAGGGCCGAGTATACAACTATTATGTATAGTCAAAAATAGAAAAATCTATGTTTTTTCGAATGATATTTTTAAATAGAATTAATATTTTTAAAATGAACCTCTTTCAATCTTGATAAACGTAGAATTTAAATCTATGTTTAATGTTAGAATTTCAAATAGATTGGTATTTTCAGTAACCATTTTTAAAATTAAATAAATATAATAATTTAAGCCTCTCTAAATCCATCCTAAAAAGGCTAAATCATCTAGTGAAATTCTGAAATAAAAAAGTTTATGTCTAAAAAGGAAACAATAAAATTTATTTTATTTACAAGGAGAACTAAAAACAATGGGAGAGATAAATAAACTCGAGTGCAATTTTATATCAAAATATTTTGGTACTTTAGAAGTGACTAGATAAACCATATAAACGAAAGTAAAATTGACAAAGATAAGATTTAAACCTTGATCTCCTAAACAATAACCATGCCACTCTACCACTTGCCCATTTAACAATTATACAACGTTTATCTAACAACATTAATTATAATACAATTGAGGAGGGGCCGTATTAAAAAATTAATACATTGTACAAGTGATGTATAATAATCATGGGGGGCCATGTCCCCGCCTCCCCCCCTTAATATATACTAGTTTCTCCCTTAACCGTATGACTATCTGATTCTCATTAAACTTGAATGAAATAATATAAGAATATAATTTTGAATTTTTATAAATTTATTATAAAAAAATAAAAAATTGAAGAAAATATGGAAGGGAGCCAAGTTAGTTCTGCGAGTTCCATTTTTTCTTTTTTTTTTACTTTTAAATTAGTATCAACATCCACCGAAATCTATAAATGCATTATTTGTGTATATAAATTCGTATCAGTCAAAATTGTTGGATGAATCACCGGATCCATATGCGTTGAAAAAGTGACAAAAAGAAGGATGGACAGGGATATGTCTGTAAACAGTTAGAATTTGATAATCCGAAGGGACCATTCGACGTCGGGTCGCTTTTGACGTCTCCTCTCGGTGGTCTTTTTGGCAAAATTCCAAAACCGCATCTACCTCCCTCCACGCGCCCCCAACATGGAGCCTTCTATGATATGGTCCTAGATACGTTTGATGTGTGGACGGAAACCCCCCCCCCCCCCCCCCCCCCCCCCGATGCCTCGTCCCCCACCACCCGACCCCCCAAAAAACCCTAGCCGCCCCCCTGCCGCCACACATCCTCCGCCTCCTCCATTCCCTCCACCAACAGGTTCGGAGTCCTCAGAAACCACCCCGGCCTCCCACCTACCTGCGATCCCCCCCCGTCTATCGTGGAGAGATGTATGCGGAACCGTTGAAACACCTGCCGCCCGTCGGATGTCCTACATTGCACCGACGATAATAGACGGCCAGGAAGTCGCCCTAATCTCCGAAGAAGATATCGCCTCCATGGATGCTCGCTGGGCCAATACTCTGGTCTTCTATGTCCTTGGGAAGCGGCCCTACATCAAGCTTCTTCGGACTTTCATCGAGAAGGTATGGAAGCCGATCGGCCCCTTCCAACTCTTTACTCGCCCAAATGGTTTCTTCTATATTCGACTCTCTTCAGCCGATGAATGTGCTCGGATCTTGGAAGGAGGCCCCTGGCTTTTCCAAGGCCGCTTGATGGTCATTCGCATTTGGGAGGCGGGGTCATTTCTGGAGAAGGACCTCCTCTCTGAAATCCCTCTATGGGTCAGGTTCCACGGCATCAGCCTTGGACATCACTCGGACGTCGTCCTGAACAAGTTGGCAAGCGTGCTGGGGACACCGCTTTTCATGGACGCCCCCACAACCCGAGGAGACAGGGAAGACTTTGCGCGCTGTTGTATCTCTATCAGCGCGGATAAGTTAATCCCTGACCACATTCCGCTTGTGCTGTGCTCCGGAAGCCGATCCTACATTAGAGTTGAGCTTGAATGGCAGCCACGGCGCTGCACCAACTGCATCTCCTTCGATCACAACACGGCGGCATGCCCCTGCCTCAAACCTCCCGGCCCTCTCCAGAAGCAACAACGGATGCCCAGTCACTAGCTACCCAGGCCCCTCCTCCCGCTCATAACACGGATTCTCAGGGCCCCACCATGGATTCTCAGGTCCCCGTCGCGGCAACAATGGGGGCCCATCACTCGGATCCCTCGGCTTCCTATATCGATGCTCTAAATTCCCACCTTGCTGGTGGGGGGGGGGGGGCTCCCCTCCGGAGAATCCAGAAGATGCGCTTCAGGGGATTGACCCCAAAAATGACCCTCCAATCATTGTTGATCCAAACCCAACAATAGTTGCTGGACAGTCCCCCAATGCTGAACCCATCTCGACCTCTCTCTTTGGCCAAAGGGGAGGAGGGGTAGGCAATGACCCAGGAAAGCTACCCAGGAAATCATACGTGCAGGCCCCCTTCCATATGGGATCTAGGCCGGCACTCCATGAGCAGATTGCAAACCCACGCCGGGCGGCCACATATAATGCTCCTGGAACCTGTCCACCTCAGCTGGACCTTAATGTGGCTAATTCGGATACATCTTGTGATGTTGAAGCGCATTCTGGGCATGTAAACCCGCCACCTGTTATTTCCGTGGTTAATCCTCAATGGGAGACGGTCAGTAATTATAAGAAAAAGAAGAATAGATGCCAATCATTAAAGCAAAATGCCATGGGAGGGGCCTCAGCTTCCCAAATTCCTCTTTAATGTCTATTGCCACTTGTAATGTCCGGGGGCTGAATAAACCCGGAAAACTGAAGGCGATGCTCCGTGAGATGATTAAAGATAATCTTGAAATTATTGGTCTAGTGGAAACCAAAATTAGGCCCTGCTCGCTCAACAAATTTGCTGCGACCATTCCGAATGGTTGGGCCTACCACCACAACGCCACTCCGCTGGGGCGCATATGGATCCTATGGAAGGAAGATGCTTGGTCTTGTGTCCCGGTAAAGACTAAAGAGCAAATGGTAACCATGGATTGCGACAACTTGGGTGGCCTGCGTATCCGCTTCTCTGTAGTCTATGGCCTTAATGACCCCTCCGGAAGAATGGCCCTATGGTCCGACATTGAAGACACTGCAGGCGCATCCAACTTGCCATGGTTGCTCATGGGAGACTTCAATACCGTGAGATTCGCTTCAGAGAAGGTGGGGGGAAAAACCCCTCTTACTAGATCTACTGAGGACTTTAATAGCTGTATTGATAGGGCTCGCCTTATCGAGCTGAACTCCGTGGGCAATCCCCTCTCGTGGTCAAACTCCTCGGTGGGTCATACGAGGATTTCTGCTAGATTGGACCGGGCCCTTTGCAACTCGGAATGGCTGGAGCTTTTCCCACTGGCCAAGCTCTCCTATACCCCCATGGCAATGACTGATCACCTCCTGCTGACAGTGCATCTAGTGAAAGGAAGGCAACGTACAAAACCTTTCAGATTTCTTAACTTCTGGTGCGGTAAGCATGGGTACTTGGAGCTGGTTGAAAATGCATGGGCGGGAGAAGTCAGGGGAAACCCGCTCTATGCTCTAATTATGAAGCTAAGGGCAGTCAAAATGGCCCTCAAGGCTTGGGCAAGGAGTGCAGCGAGTACAGAATCGGATCTCAAGGCGAGCACCTCTTTCTTGGATGCTATCTCTCTCGCTCTTGGAGAAACGCCTCATGACCCACACCTTGCTCAGTTCGAGGCGAATGTTAAGAAGCACATCAACACTCTGGAGGATGATAAAGAAGACACCTGGAGGCAATTGAGTAGGGTCTCTTGGCTAAAGCTTGGGGATAGATCTACGAAATTCTTTTTCCTAGCGGCAAAGATGAGGGAATCTCAAAACCATATCCCTTATTTGATCGGTCCGGATGGATCAATTATCGACAATCCCTCTAACATTGCCTCATGTGCTGTCACTTACTTCGAGGATCTCCTCTCCTCCACTCCGCAGACACAGGGGAGTCTCCCACACCAGGTACCGGTTCCAAAGAAAATCCTCTCGGCCACGGCAAAGGACTGGCTGGAAAGACCAATCACTGAAGACGAAATATGGCGCGCCCTCAAAGCCATTCCAGCTTCCAAAGCCCCAGGCCTCGATGGGTTCAACTCCAAATTTTTCAAGGTGCATTGGAATATTATCAAAGGTGACCTCACGGCAGCCTTGGAGTTTCTCCACGCTGGGGGGAGCATGGTTAGGCAAGCCAATCACACATTTCTCACATTGATTCCGAAAGTGAAATCCCCCTCCTCCCTTAGTGATTTCCGCCCCATCTCCTGTTGCAACGTTGTCTACAAAGTTTTCTCAAAATTGCTGACCAACAGGCTTGCGGAGGTATTGCCACACCTTATCTCGCTGAACCAGATGGCTTTTATCAAGGGCAGGAGAATTGGGGATTGCATCCGACTTGCTCAGGAATTGGTGGGTGATTTTGATCGTAAGTTGGGGTCAAAGCGTGCCTGCATTAAGATAGATTTGTCCAAGGCTTTTGATTCCGTGAATCACGGCTTCATCCTACAACGCTTACATGCTATGGGGTTCGGTGATACTTGGATTAATTGGATTCGTAATTGTATAACTACAATCTCGTTCTCTGTGCTGGTTAACGGGGCTCCATATGGCATGTTCAAAGGGAACAGGGGGCTCCGGCAGGGTGACCCCTTGAGCCCACTCCTCTTCACCATTGCTATGGAAGCGCTTACCGGGATGATCGAGAAGGAGGTGGAAAGGAAAGCCCTTCAGCCCTTGGGAAGGGGAACCAAAGTTGCGCCAACGCACCTCGTGTATGCTGATGATTTGTTGTTTTTCTGTCGATGCTCTATTAAGTCTCTGAGATCCATCCAAAGGGTGTTAGATCAGTTCCATGAGGCTTCTGGACTTAAAATGAACGCTAGGAAGAGTCGCCTATTCTGCTCAAAGCGAGCACAGGGAGACTTTGCCTTCAATCTGGCCGCGGGGCTCTTGGGTCATTCCCTACCCACCACCTACCTTGGGCTCCCGCTGACGCCCTCGGTTGGGCGATGCCGAGCCGTTCGTGCCCTTGAAGATAAGATTAGGGACCAATTAACTGGCTGGAAATCAAAGATTCTTTCCATGGCGGGTCGCATACAACTCCTAAACTCGGTGATTAATGACATCCTCCTGTATTGGGCTGATGGTACCTTTATCCCTGATGCCGCTATTACACGCATCTCCTCCATGTGTGCGAACTTCCTTTGGGGATACAAGAGACATGAGATTGCGTGGGACAAGATGTGCCTTCCAAAAGAGGAGGGGGGCGTTGGGCTTCGGGCTTTTAGGGACATTACCAAGGCCGCGATCACTGTGTGGACTTGGAGACTCCTATCCTCTGACCAATCAATCTGGGCTTCCTACATGAGGTCCAAGTATCTCCATTCTTATAACTTTTGGGATGTCCCAACAAAAACTGTTGGCTCCCCTTTTTGGAGGCGGATGTTGCAGCTTAGGAATATTACCCATATTGGCATCGCGGGATCCTCTCCGCCTTACTCTTGGAGTCTTGGGAATAAGGTCTTCTCCTTCCGCTCTGCCTACGACTTGGTCAGGCAAAAGGGATTGGTTGTGTCCTGGTGGAGGGATGTATGGTATTGCAAAGCAGCTCCAAAGCACTCTTGTTGCCTCTACAGAGCGGTCCGCGGTAAGCTCCCTACCCGGGATAGATTGGCTAGGTGGGGGCTGATCAATACGGGTGGATGTCTTCTTTGCGATGGCCCCATGGAATCGGCTGATCACATTTTTTGGGAGTGCACTTTTGCTTTTAAGGTTTGGACTGGGATATGTGACTTGCTTCATTTCCACCGTGCCCACAAAGATATGCACCTGGCAGATTCGATCAATTGGCTGCAACTCATACGGGGGATGAATTCTGATTCATCCAGGAGCCTGGGCTGTGCTCTGGCTGTGACGGTCTGGTGTCTCTGGAGGGAAAGAAACCGTAGGTGGAAGGGCCCCGCTGCCATCTCTGCTGATCGACTCATTGGCCTCATTTTGGTGGATGTTACTGGCCTTCTTGCTTAGGCTGCTGGGATTTGGGTTGCTGCTGACACTTCTGTTTTCCACCTAAAATTTTTGGTTGCTAACTTGTTCATTCCCTTGGCCTCTTGCTGGCCATGGGAACCCATACGAAACACTATGTAATGGCCTCTGGCCCTCTTCTATTTTTTGTGCAAATATAGAAAATACCATTTACCTCTAAAAAAAAAACATGGAGCCTTCGAATCACGTGGGATTTCCAATCGCACCCCTAGCAATCTTCCAAAAAGCACTTGAGTCCTCCCCAATCACGCCACGCCACCTGTGGATTCCGCTGCCCCTTAACGCCTCGCGTTTGCGCCAATATTGCACACCAAAAGCCCGAGGACTCACACCCACTGCTCCTCCTCTCTCTCTCTCCTTTCCCCGTCTGTTAGTTGTAGCCAAGGCATCCACGAAGGGACGGAGACGGGGGTAGGATAACACCACCCCGCCTTCTCCGCCTCGCACTACCTCCCCGTGCAGGGAAGATCCCCTCTTCTACCTCTTGGCGATCCGGATTCGGAACCCTAATCTGCGATTTGAAGTTTGGTTTGTGTGTAATTTGTGCAATGGGTGATTTCGGCGGGAGAGGAGTGGAGGTTGAGGTTCCTGAGGGGGGATCTGTTTGCAAGGAGAAGGAGAAGGTCATCATCGACACGGATCCCGGGATAGGTATATATGCTACCGTGTTTTTTTAATCCTTATCTATTGATGGATGCGGTGGCTTACTGTTTTTTTTTGCTCGGTATACTGTTGCTTTGCACTTTACGGTGTGGGGTTCTGTTGGGTATCTCAAATTTGCTTTCTTTTCCTTTTGGAAGCCGCAAGTGGGTTCCGTTCGTTTGCTTTTTGTTGGGTGTGCTGCTGTTTTTATTTGAGTGATGTAATGTATTGGATGTTCTTGTCCTCGAGAGAATTTTATTTAATTCTGGTTTCTATTTGTCCGGATTCTGATGTCCTATTATCGGTCTACACCTCTAGGCAACGATATTAATTGTTTTTTAGTCAGCAATCAACTATATTTATTTATTTACTTATTTGGATAGGAAGATAATGAAATGAATGTATCTTCGAATTAATACTATTTGTTTATGAACTATGTTTGACCTCTAATTATCCACACGCCGTCGTTCCTTTTTGAGATTCTTGAGGATGTGTTTCGTGGCGAGATACCTTTCTAAATAGCATGTGATTTGTAGTCATTTTCTTGGCAGTGGGATATAATTGAGGGACTGAATGAGTTTAGATTTGATTTCTGTTTTGAGTGTGAAATAAAAGATTTCTTGCTGGTGCTAAAGGATATGATTGATGTAAAAAGATATGAGTAGTGGCTATGTATATTTGAATCTTGCTGTGAATCTCCCGAAGCTTCGGGCATTTCTTTGGAGGGCACTTTCTTGGTGAATAATATCTAACAAAACACTTGACTAATGGCCTTTTTTATTTCGAAATTCATTTGTTTTTTAAATTATTTTGTATTCATTAAAAGTTTGTAAGCATTGGCGTCTTGTGAATTGCTTTTGGTCTCCTTGTATATTATTGTTTTCTCACGTCCTATCTGATGGAAATAACTGCTAAATGGGAATCCTGGGGTCGATCCTCTGTAATGGAAAAGATTAGTGCATGGAACAGATGTGCAATCATGTTCCCTTTTCCTTCTTCACTCATATCACATTGTCTATGTGGCACTTAATTGCCTGTGCCGCCTAGTAAACTGTTAGTAGAATAGAAGTTAATAGGTATCTTTTGATCTTATGAATAGATTTGCCTTTCAATCCAAGGTTTCCAATACCTTTATTAGGTGTCTGTGATTACATGACTGGAATTTGGACTTCTAATCAATTTTGTTAAATAAAAGCTTCTTTTAGTTTTAACCAGTTTTTCTTCTCTGAGAAAGCTCATGTTTTGTGGCTTCTAAAATACAACTATCATACAACTATCATGTATTGCTACTTTAATTGTTTTACACTCCAAAACGGGTGCAATGTTTTGTTTCCTATCTTTTCAAAATTTTGCTCTATTTCTATAGTTAAAATATTTTATACAGTTTGTTTCGATGGATGTTAATGTTTATTACATTGACTCCAAATCACCAATCCATACATGTGACTAGAGGGAGGGAGGTTGAATCCTAGTAGTATGATTTTGGAATATTTGAAAATCTTTGAGACAATGCTCCATATAATTACTTTGTGGCTGTCTGCACTACAGGGTAGTTTGATCTGTATTTACAAAGGGATATTTTGGGGAAAACTTGTTAGAAGATCAAAATATCTCATATGAAGATTTTAGGCAGTTATTATTTAGTATATGAAGATAATAAATACTATTTTCACCTTACCTTATAGAGAATGCATGTTGATGCAGCGTGGACCCAACAGATAGGGCCGAATTTTTAGTTAAATTTAATGGTCAATTTTATTTACGTTTATTTAAATTATCGTATCTCTAATTAAATAATTGAGATCGCCTGTGATCTCCAACAATTATTCGTAGATTTGATTTTTAAATTTGATCAGTTAATTAGTTAGAGTCCAATTAGGATAATTAGTGGTCAAATTAAATTAGTTTTCTATTTTTGTAATGCCATCCCTCCTATATAAAGGGATGAGGGTCCAATGTTTTATTCGGTTAAGTATTAGTGAAAAGCTGAGATTTTATCTCCCTCTCTATTTTCTCTCATCTCTCCACATGGTCTTCACGGTTCTTCTTCTTCAACCCCTCGTTCCCGACGAGTTTTCTTCTTCTCAACCGCTCCTTTTCTCCATCGAAACTCCACCGCCCAAATTATTTTATTTATCGTCGACGCGTCGAAACCTGTTTGCATCATTTGGTATCAGAGCATGGATACTGAATCGTTCCTACGATTCGACGATCCTGTCGAATATTGGTGTTTGAAGTTCGGTCTCAACCGCCCATCTCATGGTTCGCACTCGCATTCACGTTCAAAGCAGTTCCGACAACGACTTGTAGCGTGCATCAAGGTTCAAGCATGGCTGGACGCGCTAACCGACGAAGATCTCGTCGTCCACGACGAAAAGCTCGCTGTCAACGAAGAATCCGCCGCTGTCCCAGCCGTTTTAGAAGAAAAAAACGAAGAAACGACCGCTGTCCAGGCCGTTTTAGAAGAAAAAACGAAGAAACAGTGGCTGTGTCGGAGTTTTCAGGTCAGCCCCTATCACCTACGGCGTCCCCGATGGCAGCCCCAACCCCCACGGCGGTTCCTCAGACTGTCCAGCCCCTCACCGCACCACCGGTGGCCCCTCCTGCCACTCCGGCAACTCCTCCAGGCCGCCCGCCTCCCCGCCATGTGGCCAACCACGAGCTGCGCCTCTCCTCGCGCTCCGCCCTCCGCACCTCTCTCACTGCTGTACGCGCCCAGCAACCGCCCAAGCACCTCCACGTGAGGCTGCACGACCCTTCAGCCCCCTGGTCGCCCCTCGCCTTTCGCCCTTGCGCGACATCAGCGCACCTCACGACCTCCGGCAGCGCGCACAAGATCTCGCCGCCCTCGCCACCGGTGGCGTGTCTCCGCGCAGGCCCCACGCGCAAGTCCGCGCGCTACTGCGCTTCACCTCCGCCAGATCTCCGTGCGGCCGCCCGACCACTCGCCCCGGCGCCATCGCGTACCCCGCCCACACCAGCCGTCCTTCCCAACTCGCGCCGCCCGCGCCTTATGCGCAAGGGACTCGGGCAAACCCTAATTGGGGGCCCGAAGTCTATGGGGGTGTTTGGATAGTGGGTTTAGGTGGGTTAAACTGGTTGCAGGTAACCCATTTTTGGGTTTTGGTGTTTGGATAGAGGGTTAAACTGGGGGTGGGTTAGAAGTGGGTTTATTATAATATGATTGTATTGGAGTTTGAAAAAGTGAGTAGTTATTGTGATGTGATTGTATTGGAGTTTGAAAAAGTGAGTAGAAGTGGAGTAGTTTATATTTTTTAGATGAGATGATGGTATAATATATTATTTTTTGATAGGATTGATGATGTAAAATTTATTTTTTTAATTTTTTAAAAAGGGAATAAAGTGGGGCCCACGAGGAGGGAGAAAACATGGGTTAGGGGAGTTAAACCACCCCGGGGGTGGTTTAACCTTGTAGCCGAACACACCCTATGGGATGTCAATCCCATGAATTGTGGGGTGGGAGATTAGTTGGGAAAAATTGCAAAAGAAAACCCCATAAATCCCCTGTTTGCAGAAAGGCCAAAAGTGATAAAAAAGTAAGGAACAATGAAGGGGTACGAAAAATTGCGCCCATGCCCCCGGCTGCGGAAATATTTAAAAAAGAGGGCTGTAAGTAAGAAATCAGGGGACCTTCCTTATCCAAATAGGACTAGGACCTTGGGTTTTCCCTATAAGGACCCCATGGCTTCATTCCTTGGACACATCTCCTCTTCTCCTCTCCTTGTGCCATTGCTTCACTATGGATTCTCCAAGGACCATATTATTCATGCCTCATCAATTTTTCCATCATCACAATGAGGAAGTAAAATTCCAGAAGACGCCGCCATTCGCGCCACACATGTTCTTCAACCATGAAGGCCGCGTCACCTACGCCCGCATATGGACTCCGTCGTTCGCTCCGCACCTATTCTTCCAGACAATGACTGAGCACGCCGAATCGTCCTCTAAGCCTGCAGATTCAACAATTCGTCGGGAGACGAATTTTTAAAAAAGCGGAGGAGAGTTGATGCAGCGTGGACCCAACGGATAGGGCCGATTTTTTTGATAAATTTAATGGTCAATTTTATTTACGTTTATTTAAATTATCGTATCTCTAATTAAATAATTGAGATCGCCTGTGATCTCCAACAATTATTCGTAGATTTGATTTTTAAATTTGGTCGGTTAATTAGTTAGAGTCCAATTAGGATAATTAGTGGTCAAATTAAATTAGTTTTCTATTTTTGTAATGCCATCCCTCCTATATAAAGGGCTGAGGGTCCAATGTTTCATTCGGTCAAGTATTAATGAAAGGCTGAGATTTTATCTCCCTCTCTATTTTCTCTCCTCTCTCCACGTGGTCTTCACGGTTCTTCTTCTTCTTCAACCCCTCGTTCCCGACGAGTTTTCTTCTTCTCAACCGCTTCTTTTCTCCACCGAAACTCCACCGCCCAAATTATTTTATTTATCGTCGACGTGCCGAAACCTGTTTGCATCATTTGGTATCAGAGCATGGATACCGAATCGTTCCTACGATTCGACGATCCTGTCGAATATTGGTGTTTGAAGTTCGGTCTCAGCCGCCCATCTCATGGTTCGCACTCGCATTCACGTTCAAAGCAGTTCCGGCAGCGACTTGTAGCGTGCATCAAGGTTCAAGCATGGCTGGACGCGCTAACCAACGAAGATCTCGCCATCCACGACGAAAAGCTCGCTGTCAACGAAGAATCCGCCACTATCCCAGCCGTTTTAGAAGAAAAAACGAAGAAACGACCGCTGTCCAGGCCGTTTTCGAAGAAAAAAACAAAGAAACAGTGGCTGTCTCGGAGTTTTCTGGTCATCCCCTATCACCTACGGCGTCCCCGATGGCAGCCCCAACCCCCACGGCGGTTCCTCAGACCGTCCAGCCCCTCACCGCACCACCGGCGGCCCCTCCCGCCACTCCGGCAACTCCTCCAGGCCGCCCGCCTCCCCGCCATGCGACCAACCGCGAGCTGCGCCTCTCCTCGCGCTCCGCCCACCGCACCTTCCTCACTGCTGTACGCGCCCAGCAATCGCCCAAGCACCTCCACGTGAGGCCGTGTGACCCTTCAACCCTCTGGTCGCCCCTCGCCTTTCGCCCTTGCGCGACATCAGTGCACCTCACGACCTCCAGTAGCGCGCACAAGATCTCACCGCCCTCGCCACCGGTGGCGTGTCTCCGCGCAGGCCCCACGCGCAAGTCCACGCGCTACTGCGCTTCACCTCCGCCAGATCTCCGCGCGGCTGCCCGACCGCTCGCCCCAGCGCCATCGCGTACCTCGCCCGCACCAGCCGTCCTTCCCAACTCGCGCCGCCCGCGCCTTATGCGCAAGGGACTCGGGCAAACCCTAACTAGGGGCCCGAAGTCTATGGGATGTCAATCCCACGAATTGTGGGGTGGGAGATTAATTGGGAAAAATTGCAAAAGAAAACCCCATAAATCCCCTGTTTGCAGAAAGACAAAAAGTGATAAAAAAGTAAGGAACAATGAAGGGGTACAAAAATTGCGCCCATGCCCCCGGCTACGGAAATATTTAAAAAAGAGGGCTTTAAGTAAGAAATCAGGGGACCTTCCTTATCCAAATAGGACCAGGACCTTGGTTTTCCCTATATAAGGACCCCATGGCTTCATTCTTTGGACACATCTCCTCTTCTCCTCTCCGTGTGCCATTGCTTCACTATGGATTCTCCAAGGGCCATATTATTCATGCCTCATCAATTTTTCCATCATCACAATGAGGAAGTAAAATTCCAGAAGACGCCGCCATTCGCGCCACACATGTTCTTCAACCATGAAGGCCGCGTCACCTACGCCTGCATATGGACTCCGCCGTTCGCTCCGCACCTATTCTTCCAGACAATGGCTGAGCACGCCGAATCGTCCTCCAAGCCTGCAGATTCAGCAATTCGTCGGGAGACGAATTTTTAAAAAAGCGGAAGAGAGTTGCAACGTGGACCCAACGGATAGGGCCGAATTTTTTGATAAATTTAATGGTCAATTTTATTTACGTTTATTTAAATTATCGTATCTCTAATTAAATAATTGAGATCGCCTGTGATCTCCAACAATTATTCGTAGATTTGATTTTTAAATTTGGTCGGTTAATTAGTTAGAGTCCAATTAGGATAATTAGTGGTCAAATTAAATTAGTTTTCTATTTTTGTAATGCCATCCCTCCTATATAAAGGGATGATGGTCCAATGTTTTATTCGGTCAAGTATTAATGAAAGGCTGAGATTTTATCTCCCTCTCTATTTTCTCCCCTCTCTCCACGTGGTCTTCACGGTTCTTCTTCTTCTTCAACCCCTCGTTCCCGACGAGTTTTCTTCTTCTCAACCACTCCTTTTCTCCACCGAAACTCCACCTCCCAAATTATTTTATTTATCGTCGACGCGCCGAAACCTGTTTGCATCACATGTTAGAATCTTCAAATTTCAAAAGCACGATATGTTTTTTTATAGTGCTGACGCCTGCCCGTGTTCTGGATAATTGATAAGGGCATGGGCGGCTTTTCTTTTTCCATTGTGGACGGCCATGAATAGAGATCCTCCGCCTGGGACAAAAATTGGGTTGTTATTAAACATTGGGACAAATATGACATTATCTGCACCAATTTCTTCAACTAGTTATCTAATATCCACTTAGTTAGGGAGAGATCAATGAATTCTTTACTTGGGTGAATATCAGTATTGAAATATGTGAATTAAATACATAAATAGGTGAATTAAATACAAACACTTTTTTATCTATGTAGATTTGATGCAAATTTTGCATATATTTGATATTTAATATCCTTGATCAGTCTCTCAAAATGCATGAGCTGGAGAGCTAGCATTAAGAGCAATCATATGGCACAGGTCGTCTCTTGCACTTTATTACATAAAGAGTATAATCCATGTATGTGGGATATTTGCTGTGATGGCAAAACTTAACTTTATACTTGTCCTTTTGCGAAGGCTTTCGTGAATATCTACTTGTCCAGGTGGAGCATGACTCCATGAAAATGGCTAGTTTTTACGGGAGAGAGTATTTCATAAAGAACAAGTTTCAGTGAGAATCGTAACTTTCAGATCAGTTATATATTAAGGCTAAGATGAATTTTTTTCATTTTTATAGAAGGATGCAAGAAAATTATTTTTCAAGATTTGTAAGTCGTGCAGCAGTTAAGTTTTGCCTTTGCCTCCTAATGTTTTTGGTCCAGTCAACATTTGAAATCAATTGGATATCTTTGAAGAAATATCACAGTTGTATTTACTCTTAAATGTATAAAGAACATCATTTTTTGCCCTTATCAAAAATTAAATGAAAAATATGATTATTTCCAGTAATGGTTTTGAATACGATGCCTGGATGCTTGACTTGCAATGCTATTATTCACAGTTTTATGTTGTTTCAATTTTCATGTCATTTTAATAACTTTTGCACTTTACATCCCCTCCCTTTTGATTTTTGATTTTGCCGGATGTTCTTAGAAATGTTTTAACTGCATTATGACTCCAGCAGAATTTATTAACAGATGACAGCATGACTATTTTGATGGCTTTCCAATCACCTGAGCTGGATATTCTCGGCTTGACAACTGTGTTCGGTAATGCTTATACTGAAATTTCCACACGCAATGCGTTACTTTTGGTTAGTGCCATTTCATATCATGAAATTTCTCAGACTTAATCCATTTTTCATTTATTTGTTATTTTTTTCTCTCTGTTTGTCATTTTTCACATCTTTAATTTAGATATTGCCTTGTATATTTTATTGTAGTAACTTGTCTCAATTTGTAAAGGATAGTGCGAGATTGCCGGCCGTCCTGATGCACCTGTTGCAGAGGGCAACCATGAACCTTTGAAGGTCTGTAGCATTTACTTCTCTTTATAATGTTATACTGGTCAGTTTTTAGGTTTTCTGTGATTAGTTGGAAAATTAGTACCTTTTTGTACTTCAGACATTCGAAATATTGTGTATATATTGGAGGTTTTTTTGCCTTGATTTGTTGTCACCTTATTTACGACCTGAGAGTGCTAATGTCCACCAGGGAGGGATACCACGATCTGCTGACTTTATTCATGGCTCCGATGGACTGGGAAACATATTCTTACCCCCTCCTGTTGGAAACAAAATCGAAAAAAGTGCATCGGAATTTTTAGTTGAAAAGGTTACTGAGTACCCCAGTGAAGTGTCCATTCTTGCATTGGGACCACTGACAAATTTAGCTTTGGTGAGTTTGTCAATCGGTTATAGGATTTTCTTATTAATTTTATCGGTTAAATAAACATTTGCATGATCACTATATTTATTTGATATATCTATCTTAGAAAGGAGTCCTAGTCAATTTTGGTTCATCTTTCCAGGCGATACGAAGGGACTCATCTTTTGCGTCGAAGGTGAAAAAAATTGTTATCCTCGGTGGAGCATTCTTTTCATCTGGGAATGTGAATCCTGCAGCTGAAGCAAATGTAAGAATTAGTTGAGTTGGTTCATTGGAAGTTTCTTGCACCACAGGTAATACATCAAATTTTACAGTTCATGTATCTAATAATGTGCAAAAATGTTTGTAAGCTCATTTTCTGTCCACCAGTTTTTTTGAGCTTGGTGAAATTCCGGCATAGGAAATGCTTAGATTTCAGACATAATATACAATCCATAAGTTAGATATTCAAACTACTTAGGACATTGAGAGAATCGTGTCGTGACCCTCTTCTTTTATAAAGTACCATGTACAATATTTTTCGCAAGTGGATTGAGTAATTTACTAGATAGCATCGACGACCAAATGTGCTTATAGTAAAATCCTTTTTTATTTGCACGGTTTTTAATGTATGTCAGTTGTCTTTTTAAAGGAGAAAAGAGTGTGGTGACGTAAAGACGGGCACCATTGGATTTTAGTTGTTAAAATCAACCAAGTCCACATAAATGATATAGTGGTTGTGCGTGTGGGTTCCATCCTTAAGATCGGAGTTCAAGTCTTACAACTGCACATTCTCAAAGATAGTTATTAATTATTTGACACTACGATATAATTTAAAAGTTCATGTTAATAATCAAAGTGATAGCCTCAAATATTGATTTGTAGTTGTTTTGCCAATATTGGAAAGGAATTTTTTTTGCGAAATTTGGCTGATATGCTCTGAATTTATGGAAATTATATAAAAAATGTTTTTTAATCCAGAAATCAATGTTCAAATGTCCTTAAGTTAACTAATGTAGAAACATTCATTTCTTTACTAAAATAAAGGTGCACTTAGGAGGTTTGACTTATACCATACAATTTATTGCATGTTGAAATATCAATCTACATCTTATAAAGCAAATTACCTAATCTACAAGTTTAATTATTGTAGAGATAATTATATAGTATATGTATCGTTTATGCTATTTTTATGTTCTTCGTTGCATCTTATGTAATTTACCCATGAGTTGTCTCTATATAAGAGAGCTTAGGGTTCTTTGGAATAAGACGATTTTCACTTTTCCATCAACATGGTATCAGAGCCAAAACCCTAATATCCATCACCACCCTTGCCGCCCGCCCCCATCCTTCTTCTGGCGTTGCCGACGTCATTCTCTCTCTCTCTCTCTCTCTCTCTCTCTTGATGCCGGCACTTGCCACCACCCTCTCACTGCCTCCACCCTCTCGCCAACCCATCTTCTCCTTCCCTTCCGCCGTTGGCCCCTACCCATGCCGCCCCCTATACCCGCCAGCCCCATCCTCCGCCGCCACCGACCGTCATCTCTATGGATTTGAGTGCGTAAAGTCTACATATACACTCAAACCCTATGAGGTTTATTTAGACATTTGTCCTTTGGTCTACAAACCCTAGTTCTTCTTCTCCGGTGATATGTCTGAAAACAAGGTTGATATGCCCTCCATAGGCACGTTCAAAGGTCCTGCGTCAATCGTCAAGATGGATGGGATGAACTATGAGCTCTAGGCTATGTAGTTCATGAATCTCATGAAGTCGAATGGTAAGAAGGACATTCTTACTAAGGTAGAACTGGGAGAGAAGACTGGGGTTTATGCCTCCTGGGAGGCTGATGATTCATATGCCAAGGTCTGGTTTTCAGGTACACTATCAATGGAGATTGCTAATGATGTTCTCCGTACCGCTAAGGCGATGTGGGACATACTGGCAGCAACGTATTCACAGGTGCATAATGAGACCATATCCTTTAGCTTCAGCATGACATATTCATAATGAAGCAGAATGGGCGACCACTTCACTCCTTGTATACATCCCTCGTAGGGATGTTTGAAAAACTCTACAATATCATTCCTCTCACGGCCACCTCGGAGCAACAGAAGACATTTAGGGTATGTTTGGTTGCTGGGTTGGAGTGGGTTGTGGTAACATGATTTGAATAGTAGCTGTTTGGGATGGTTATGAGGGTTGTAATAAGGAATGTGATGTGATGTCACTATGATTTGTGATGGGTTTCCAACCCAAGAAAAGAGAGGGGTAAACCGAGTTTCCTCGGAGTAATCCGGTTACCAAACAAGCCCTTAGGGTGCGTTTGGTTGGCGGGTTAAAGCGGGTTAAACTGGTAGAGGGTAACCCGTTTTTGTGTTTTGGTGTTTGGATAGAGGGTTAAACTGGGGGTGGGTTAGAAGTGGGTTTGGGGTGATATGATTGTATTGGAGTTTGAAAAAGTGAGTAGTTATTGTGATGTGATTGTATTGAAGTTTGGAAAAGGGGGGTAGAAGTGGTGTAGTTTATAATTTTTATATGATATGATGGTATAATATATTATTTTTTGATAGGATTGATGATGTAAAATTGATTTATTTAATTTTTTAAAAAAGGAATAAAGTGGGGCCTACGGGGAGAGAGGGGGGTGTGGGTTAAGGGGGGTAAACTCCCCTAACCCGCAGGTAACCCGCGAACCAAACGCTACCTTAGGAATGCTACCAAGGTGGGGGTCTTGCTTGCGACCCTTAACCCTGAATATGATGCTGCTCGATCGCAGATTCTTTCCGATGCTACCATTCCTCCTATGGAGGAAGTCTCCGTAGACTTAGTCGTATCTCTATCTTGTCCAACGCTTCTACTCCACCGTCCTCTGCGATGGCTGCTTCCAGAGGTAGAAGTGACCTTTCTTCATTCTGTGGATGTGGACCTCATGGTCGAGGCGGTCGTTTTCGCCAACCGTGCACCTTCTGCCATCGCACATGACATTCTAATGATACAATGCTATTCTAAGCATGGATTTCCAGCCTTGGCACGAGTAGTCGAGCATGTTGCATCCTTGTTTGCATCTACTTCAGATCAGAGGTTCGAGGAGCTCATTGCGAGACTGTAGGATATCATGCCTCCCATATCTACAGATTCTCTAGGAGGTCCTTCGGATATTGCTGCTTCAACCTCTGCTAGTACTTCTGCCACTGCTAGCACCTCAAGTAGTGCTTATGCTTTTCCATCATGTCATAGTTCTGATGTCTCAGATTGGATTATGGACTCGGGTGCGACACACCATCTTTGCCGCGACAGAGATAGACTTACGTCATACAGGGAGATTCCACCTGGGCGGTCAGTGATAATAGCTGATGGGACTCATTCACCCATTATTGGACAGGGGAAGATTATTTTATCGCCTTCCATGTATCTACAGAATGTTTTACATAGCCTTGATTTTTCGATGAACTTGCTTTCTATTAGTCAGATTACAAAGGATTTGCACTGTCGTGCTATATTTGATCCATCGTCTCTTATTTTTCAGGACATTCTAACGAGTAGGGTGATTGGTTGTGGTTCTGAGCAGGATGGTCTTTATCGTCTGGTCTGGAGTTCCTATGCTGGTGTCTCCTTTCATTCAAGCAGATCAGTCTCTCCATATACATGGCATCTACGCTTTGGTCACCTTCCTCTTCAGAAGATGCGTCATCTATTGCCTCAGGTTTCTCCGAGTTCTTCCTTCTGCTATGAAGCATGTCAATTGGGAAAGCACCATAGAGCTAGCTTCCCTAGTCGTCAGTGTCAGAGTAGTAGCTCCCCTTTTGAATTACTTCATGTCGACATTTGGGGTACGAGTCGTGTTCCCGATGACAAGGGACACATGTTTTATCTTGTAATCGTTGATGATTTTTCTCGTATGTCGTGGGTATTTCTATTAAAGAATGAATCTGAAGCAGGGAATGCTATCAGAAATCTTATAAATGAAGCGCAAAATGTTTTTTCCAGTCATGTGAAATATGTTCGTATGGATAATGCTTTGGAATTTTGCACTCGTTCTCTTTCATAATTCTTTTCGTCATGTGGTATTATTCATCAAACTACCTGTGCATACACATCTCAACAATATGGCGTTGCTGAGAGAAAGCATCGCCATCTTCTTGATATAAGTCGAACCCTTCTTATCCATAGTTGTGCACCTATTTCCTTTTGGGGAGATGCCATCCTTACAACGTGTTATCTTGTGAATCGTATGCCATCCTCGGTTCTTGGTGAGAAAATTCCTCTTTCAGTTGTCTTTCCTGATAAGGAATTATTCTCACTTGTGTTTTTAGTGCTATTACATTTGTTCATCAGTTGTCTCCTGAACTTGACAAGCTCTTGCCTAGGGCTGTTAAGTGTGTCTTTGTGGGTTACTCTCGGACTCAGAAGGGATATCGTTCTATGATCTTGTAAACAGGAAATACTTTGTCAGTGCTGATGTCACATTCTTTGAGTTTGTTATGTACTTCTCCCCTGCCGGTGACAGGTTGGCCTTCATCAAATGACGAGATCTATGTTCCTCCTCCACCTATTCCAAGTCCACCGCCATTCATTCATGTTCCTATTGTCACACCAAGGTCATCCCCACCACCACCAACATCACCACCACCACCACCACAACCATTTGTTTCACTCCTACCTAAATTTTATACACGTCGGTCGGGTGTTGCTCATGTTGCACATCAATCATCCAACACGCCTCAGGTATGCCCAGATGTTATTGCTAATGATGGGTCGGATAGTGTGCAAGTGCAGGGTTCATCGTTGCAGGAGGAAAGTGAACCAGCGAGTACTGTTGCTGATGATCTGGATGTTCCTATTGGCTATTGCTATACGAAAGCAGAAACACACATGTGCATCATATCCTCTTGCTTCTCAGGTTTCCTTTCATCATCTCATAGGGGACTTTCAGAGGTTTGCTGTGGCTTTGTCTGTCGTGTAGATACCACAGAATTATCAGGATGCCTTGAAGATTGCCTGCTGGCGTTCTGCTATGGAAGAGGAAATGACCGCTCTACAATCACGGGGTATATGGAGCTTGGTTCCCGCTCCCTCAGGAGCATTTGTTGTTAGCTGCAAATGGGTATTCACTGTTAAATATCATGCGAATGGTAGTCTTGACCGTTAGAAGGCAAGGCTAGTGGTGCGAGGTTTCACTCAGATATATGGCGTGGATTATATGTACACTTTCTCTCCAGTTGCCCATCATTCCACTCTTCGTATTCTTCTGTCCGTTGCTGTGGTATGTGGTTGGTCCTTGTTTCAACTTGATGTTAAGAATGCCTTCTTGTATGGCTATTTTCAAGAAGAAGTCTACATGCAGCAGCCTTCGGGGTTCGCTGCTGATGGGGAGAGTCCCATGGTGTGTAGACTTCATAAGGCTATATATGGGCCTTAAACAAAGCTGAAGGGCGTGGTTTCAGAAGCTTTCCCATCTAATTGAACAACAAGGATTCAAGAGATCAAATGTGGATCATTCGTTGTTCGTCCAGAAGACTTCTAGAGGTACGATTGTCATCATGATGTATGTTGATGATATATTGGTTATTGGAGATGATATACATGGGATAAAGATGGCAAAAGCTTTTCTGGGCTATCAGTTTTAAAGGATCTTGGTACTCTACGATACTTTCTGGGGTTGGAGCTTGCCAGGAATGCGTAGGGTCTTGTGATGACCCAAAGGAAATACATTACAGATATGGTTGTTGAGATGCGTATGGTTGGGTGTAGACCCTTAACTACTCCTATGGACCCCATCATGAAATTATATGATAATGATACGGAGGAAGTCGATAGGAGAATTATAGAGAAATGGTGGGTAAGCTTCTTTATATTAATATAACTCGACCTGATATTGCTTTTGCAGTAAGTCAGGTAAGTCAGTTCATGGAACAACCGAGACATGTACATATGGATGCTATATATGTGATACTAAGGTATCTAAAGTCATCTCCAGGCACATGATTGCTGTTTAGAAAGGAAACAAATCTATCTATCTCGGCATGTGCGGATGTGGATTATGCATGATGCCCTAAGGATCGGAAGTCTACTTCGGGTTTTGCAGCGTTTGTGGGCAGTTCTTTAGTTTCTTGGAAAAGCAAGAAACAAACCGTAGTGGCTAGATCTAGTGCTGAATCTGAATATAGGGCCATGGCTCAAGCAAGTACTGAGATGATGCGTGTTCAGCTGTACTAGAATTGATTTGCATATAGGTGTACCTTTACCCATGCAGCTATAGTGTGATAATCAAGCCGCATTGTTCATTGCCCATAACCCTGCCTTTCATGAAAGAACAAAACATATTGAGGTGGACTTCTATTACACTAGAGATACGATCCAGAGGGGCTTGATTTCTATGTCACATGTTAGTTCAGGGGAGCAGACTGCCGACATCTTCACCAAGCTATTGCTCAGAGGAACCATTCCGGAAGTGTTCTTCCAAGCTGAGCATGATTGATATTTATGCTCCATCTTGAGGGGGAGTGTAGAGATAATTATATAGTCTATGTATCGTTTATGCTATTTTTATGTTCTTCGTTGCATCTTATGTAATTTACCAATGAGCTGTCTATATATAAGAGAGCCTAGGATTCTTTGGAATAAGACGATTTTCACTTTTCCACCAACAATTATAATAATTCATAAAATAAGTACAAAACATTTGAAGGATACTATGTAGTATATTCTTACTATGATATAAATAATTAGATGTTTTTGGAAATTTGGAATAGATCCATGTGTGTGACACATGATACTCATAGATGTGCCTAAAAGATTGTCCATGTTTTAGCTATATTAATAACTTCATGTCGTGCAATAATAATTTGGTTTCCATGTTCATGATTCCCTTCATTAAAGTGGGACGAAACCTCATTTTGAAATGGGGATCTTGCTACCTAGTCTGTAAGGGGGTTATTAGCAAATATGAGTCTAGTCTTAGCTAGATATGTATAAGATATTTCTATACTAAGAATGGTAACCTAAGCTAATGTTGGACGGTTGCTGATAATTGTTTGCAATTTAGTGATTTATGAGACAACATAGTGGAATCCATGTAGTGCAGTGTGTATAACACCCAAAAGATCAAGATCCAAATCCCGCATTGTGGGGGTTGGTTTACGTAGTCGACAATCAGCGTAAAAAATAGTCGAATCTTTCAACATCGATTTGAGCAAGAATCCATTTAGCCAACCCTATTTATATTAGTGTGAGAAGGCTTCACCATGAGACAACATAGAAAATTTAGATACCAAACTTCTTATTTCAAAGCAAGAGGATTCATTAAAGTAGTAAAAACAACTTTCTCCAAATAATACAAAAAATATATGGCAAAATGTGGAGTAATTTCTCTGATTTTAGGTGAAACATGGGGAATTTACTAAGCTATATCTACATTTTGCCAAGATGCCATCGATATCGGGTGATATATCTGGTCTGGAAATCAAAAGCATGGTGGCATCTAAATTACGAGCTGGGGAAAACAGAATTACGAGTGGAATTATGCCAAACTTTTCGTCGAAATTTAAGGCTATTGTTGTAGTCGGTGAATACCACCAGCCAAATGTTTCAGGTCATTTTTTAGTGGTATGTCCTAAATTTGGTTCCTGTGTTGTGAAATATCAATTTTTTTGCAGAATACGAGCCACTAGTTTCTAGAACTTTTCTAATAAAGCTCAATTTTAATTTATATACACATGCACACTGCTTGGTCCAGATGAGGGTTCATCCCCTCCATGCATGGATTTAAAACGGTTGTGCAAACTCATCGGAGATTCTGCACACTAACAATACCTGAGAATTGATTTTAACAAGTTTTGCTTTCAACTTCTGGAATATCTAATACTATAACACCTATGGCGAGATGATACAACAACAAAGCATTTTCTCACATTAAGTAGGGTTAGCTACATGAATTCTTTGCCTCCATTTAGATCTATCTTGGGTCATTCTTGGGCTTGGATCCAAAAAACTAAGTCCATTCGTATAGTTTCATTCTGACACTTCTTGGACCTTTCTTGCCCGCTTTAGCCGGCTCAACATCCCAAAACTTGCATCTCCTCACCTGCGCATAGCTGATCTCCTTTGCAAATGGCTAAACTACCTTAAACGATTTTCTCGCATCATATCCTTGATCGGAGATACACAAGCTTTCCTTCTGATTACATCATTTCGAATCCGATCTTTATGTGTGTTCACACATCCACCTTACTGTGTTCATTTCTGCTATTGCCATTCTCTACACATGTCTATGTTTCACAGACCAACATTCATATACATAGAGCATAGCAGGTCTCACGACTGCTTTGTAAAACTTTCCTTTGATTTTCAAAGGAATTTTCTTATCATAAAGAACAATAGAGGATCCTCTCCACTGTAGCTAACCTGCATTTATTCTATCAGTAACATCTACATCAATTTCCCCATCATATTGCAAAATAGATCCCAAGTATCTGAAAGAATCTCTCTTCTGAACGCTATCATCACCAATCCTCACCTCGATTTCTTCACCCCTGACCATCAAATATGCACTCCATATATTCAGTCTTAGCCCTACTTATACCAAATTCTTTAGTCTCCAATGCATGTCTCCAAAACCAAACTTCTCATTTATTCCATCTCTAGTCTCATTAATCAACACAATATCATCAACGAATAACATACACCAAGGTATCTCATCCTGTATGTGATTTGTCAACTCATCCATAATCAAAGTAGAAAGGAATGGACTCAAAGCTGAACCTTGATGCAGACCAATGTTGATGTCAAAATAGTCAGTCTTTCAAACTGTATTCTTACACAAGATGAAGCCCTATCATACATTTCTTTTATGTGGTTAATATATAGGACATATACTTATCTCTTCTCCAGAACTCTCCACAATATCTTCTATGGGACAGAATCATAAGCCTTCTTCAAATCAATAAAAATCATAGGAAGGTTCTTTCTTTTAGCTCTATAAATCTCCATTGTTCTCAACAAGTGGATGGCTTCGATAGTTGAGTGACCTAGCATGAATCCTAATTGGTTTTTCTTTTACTTTGGAAACTTGCCTCAACCTTCTTTCGATCATACATTCCCAAATTTTCACAGTGTGAGTCATTAGCTTGATACCTCTGTAATTTGAATAATTTTAAATATCTCCTTTGTTCTTATAAAGATGCACCGTGATGCTTCTCCTCCAACTTTCAGATATTTCCTTGCTTCACCAAATAATATTGTATAAATTTGTAAGCCAAGTCAAACCACGCTCACCTAAAACTCTCCAAACTTTTATATGAATGTCATTAGGTCCTACACCTTTTCCAGGTCTCATAACCTTCAAAGCCTCATCTACTTCCTTCCTCTGTATTCATCTATAGCTTGCATGATTCAAGTAACTTTCACTACTAGCTATATCTCCTAATGTGATCTCTTTATTTCCTTCCCCAATGAAAAGCTTATGGAAGTACAACTTTCATCTAGTCTCTCTATCCTTCTAAGTAACAAGCGTGCGATCTTTCTCATCCTTAATGCATCTCACTTGAGAAAGGTCTTTGGTCTTTCTTTCTCTTGCTTTAGCCATCCTGAATATATCCTCTCGGCCCTCCGTAGAGTCGAGATTTTTGTGCCTTCACTTCAATAAGGACGGAAGAGAGGTCTACCGGAGCTAAAGGCACAAAACTTCATAAGCTGTTGACTTCGCTTCGTTTACAGCCTTCTTTGCTTCCTTCTTCGCTATTTTGTAGTTTGTGATAGTTTCATCTATTCTATCCTTAGACATAGCTTTAAAGCATTCTTTTTTAATATTGAGCCTTTCTTACACCACTCCACTCCACCACCAAGCCTCCTTTTGGCCTAAAGCTCATCCCTTTGACTCGCTTATAATCTCTTTGGATACAAGATGCTATCGCCTCTCACATCTCGTTTGCACTTCCGTTACAATATCAATATAAGTCTTCTAAAACCTTCTCCTTGAACCTTGATTGCGTCAATTGAAGATTCCATCATCTAGTTCTCGTGATCTTGGAAACTTCTTTTTCTTTACCAGCTCTTTGGGTGGTCAAACTCTCTCATGGGATTACTTTGCAGTCTTTGCAACACAACTGATAACTTCTTCTCAATGCAAAGTAATCTATCTGTGTTTTAGTCGAGCCACTCTTATAAGTAATTAAATGTTCCTCCCTCTTCTTGAAGAGAGTGCTTGCTATGAAAAGATCATAAGATGTTACAAAATTCAGAATGACTTTTCCATCTTCATTTCTATCGCCGAAGTCATGTCCTCTATGAACACTAGCATACCCTGAAGCATCCTTTCCCACAAGTCCATTAAGATCTCCACTTAGGCAAATCATCTCTCTTTGTGGGAATCCTTTCATAATCTTATTCAAATCCTCCCGAAAAGCTTGTTTAATCTTTTATTCTAAACCAATTTGTGATGCATAAATTGAGATGATATTCCGAATTTCTTCTTCTTCGAGCACCACTTTTAGCAAAATAATCCGATCCTCGAATCTTTGCACCTCAACCATACAATCATTCAAATTCTTATGAACAACTACTCAAATATCATTTCTGCCCTTCTCCTTACCTGAATACCAAAGTTTAAAGCATGTCTTCTCGATCTCCCTTACTTTCTCTCCGACCCATTTTGTCTTTTGGAGATAGTATCTGAATCTTCCTCTTTTCCATTGTATCTACTATCTCCATCGATTTGGTAGTCAAAGTGCCAATATTCCAACCACCTATCCACAACTTCCTTTACAACCTCTTTTGGATTAACTTCTTTACTCGCATGCGTCCATTATTCGAGAACCCTTACAAATTTTGGATTGCATTTGGATAGCGATGCAACACAACTAGCTTATTTACTCGCATGAATTTCTTATGCGAGAATCGTTGCAAATTTTGAACTAAATCCAGACAACTATGTAGCGGCCATTGCCAACTTCTCATTGCACTCGGGTGATGCAACACGTCCCTAGTAGGGAACGCTCCAACGAAATCTAAAAATTTTCTTAATTCCATGTTGAAAAAATCCGAACTATTTTGAGACAAATTCCTAAATACTATTTTTTTTAAAAACCAATATTTAGGAATTTGTCTCTCTTGCATTGGATGTCGGTTACCTAACAATAACACAACCCTCAATTTACCCGGGCTTGGCACCGACCATATGGTTGAGTTTATGGTCCGATGATACCCTTTTTTATTCTCAGATTTAAATGTCATATGTGATATGCTAGTAGTTAACAAGATTTATGGCATTTCAAACCTTGTCATCCCAGACTTGAGTGAATGGGGGTGATTTCTTTTAACACAAGGACATGATAATTCAGATTTATGGCGATCCTGAAGCAGCTGATGTTGTCTTCACTTGTGGAGCTGATATAGTGGTTGTTGGAATAAACATCACTACCCAGGTCAAATTTACTGGTTAGTGTATTTTGTTTTATGCTGTTGCTGCTGCATCATATTCTCGGGTTTTTGTCATATTCCGTCCTAATTCCATTATTGATTGTTTTAGACATGGACCTTGAGCAGATAAAATGTTCTAACGGGAGGTATGCAGAGCTCATATGTCAAATGTGCAAATTTTACAGAGATTGGCATGTTAATTCGGATGGTGTCAATGGTAATTTCATTTCTCTACTTCGCTTGTATTGATAAACTATGAAGCATCATATGTAATTTTCAGAATTTTCACTTGATTACGTTGTTTACTCCAGGAATATTTCTCCACGATCCCGTCAGCTTTGCAGCCCTTGTACGGCCCGACTTCTTTACTTTCAAGAAAGGTGTCGTGAGAGTCGAGACACAGGGCATCTGTATAGGACATACATTGATGGATCAAGGCCTAAAGAAGTATGTAACAAGTTATGGAAACCTTATTGATTTATTTAATTAAAAAGGCACAGGCTCTAGAATCTTAAACCAAGCCCCAAATTTCGTCTTTCTGTTCTAGACATGAATGCCCATCTGGAGAATTCAATTTCAAACAAAATCTGTCATCAATTTAAGGGACATTTTCAACTAAAATTTGGTGTGCCACCAAAATCTCCATTTACTAATCTTGATGTGCATTCTGGTGGATATCTAACTTTCAACTGAAGCTGGATATAAAGACAGAAGGGGACTCCCGTTAATTTAAATAAGGATAGACTAAATATGCACACATGGATGTGTCAATGTAATTTGGATGATGAAATCATATTTGTTTAGTTAATCAAATTCTGTATGCTGACTAACATTTAAGACCTGAAATCCACTAGTGTTTAGTGGTGGATTTGCATCACCTAAAGATCAGGGTTCAAATTTTACTTGTTTCATAGAAAGAAAATTCCCGATTCTGATATAACTTATCCTTCAAGAAAAATGCTGAGTTTGTAAATCTTTCCTCGTATACGATTACTTAGTTTTCAGTGTTATGATGTAGAGTTAACTCCTTATTTAGTCATTTTTTGTTTGTGTCAGTCCTAATCTTCTAATTTTTGCGTAGGTGGAATTCTAGTAACACTTGGTCAGGTTACAAGCCTATCTCAGTAGCATGGACAGTTGACGTTCCTGGGGTTCTTGACTTCATTAAAGTGATGCTCACGAAGATGTGATGTCCGGGGAGACTCGTGTATATCGATTTCAGCTCATTATTTCCTTAAATTTAAAGACTCGGAACCTTGTTCCACGGAAATTTATTCGCTGATTTGTAGAGGAAGGATCCAATAATTGATAACTGATCTGCTTATTATCATCGATATAAAGTTCGGGTCATTGCAATGCCAATATAGTGAAAGTTCTTAGGATAACCTTGGCATTTTCGATGTGTTTTTAAGTTCCATAATTTTAGAAGGTTTGAAAAATTTGCTCCACACTACTGGTGAAGATCTGATGGCAAGAACTTTCTAAATTTTTGGTACATAAAATAATTTTGTTTAGGTGTCCAGTAGATAGAACTGAATCGGGGCATGACCCAACATTTAAAGTAAGGTTCCCTTGATATCAGGCTTAGATCTTAGAAGTTCATCATTCTTAGAATTCCCTCCGTTTCTTCAAGTTTCTCCATATAACACATTATATTGCGATAGTTGGTATTCTTTGTTCAAGTTCGAACCATCTTGAATGAGTTTTTCTAGTTTTGTCTCTTAGTGTTGCTTCACCAATCTTTTACCTGAATCTGATTTTTTGTGACGACACATCAAGCCTTTTAATTATGTCTCAATATTGCATAAATACGAAAGGTCTCTCTTTGATTGACCTACGCTATTTCCACGAGTATCGGTTGTTACGCCATCATGAAAGATTGATTCTAAGCATGTAAAACATTTTTCTATGGAAGTAGTGTACGTCAAGGTTTTGCTTCTCCACATCGTGGACATGCATGCACAATACATGCACATAAGGCAGGGTGAAAGAGTCATTGACAATCGCAACAACAAACCATAACCTCTCAGAACCGTGAGCGATACCATTAGCAACACCCCAACCCCAAACATAGTGTCACATCTAAAATTCACAAAGTGTAGGTGCGGTTTATAAGTGATGGGGATTACTATTTGACAACTTGAGCTTAAGCATCTTTGGTGGTGGACAATGGGTCCATCTAGGTCCGTACCCAACAAGTTGTTAGGGTCAGTTTTCCTCGACAACGGATCGGGGACCTAAGCCCGGGATGTTAGAAATGGTATCAGAGTGAGTTCTCTCTGATAGTGGAAAGGACTACCCGAAAGGACCTAAGCTGAGAGCGTGCAACCGCCACTGTCACTAGGAATAAGTGAATGGGGCATGTCTCAACGAGGACGTTGCGAATATAGGTGGGGGAGGTTGTAACACTCCAACCCAAAACATAGCGCCACATCTAAAACTCACAAAGTGTGGGTGCGGTTTATAATTGATGGAGACTATTACTTGACAAATTGGGATTAAGCATTTTGGGTGGTTGACAACGGATCCATCTGGGCCCGTACGTAACAAGTTGTTAGGGTCAGTTTTCCTAGATAACGGACCGGGAATCTAAGCCCAGAACGTTACATCAACAACATCCACCTTCCTCTCACTCATCTCAATTTCAGAGGAAGACATAGCCCGTGGCATCTATCCATAATCTTGTGAAGATGATGCAATGTTACCAAGCTGAGTAGCAAGAACAGAAAGAAATCTTGAGTAGAGTCGCACAATAGCTAGCATAGTTGACCAATCTAAATACGGTCATTCCCACACAAGGTCAGGTGAATCCCAACAACTTGAAGCGTTGACTCGACAGATATATCTTGCAACTGGCACACCAATGCTATATGATACCCTTCTGGATGATTTGTCTAATCAAATTTCTCTCGAGAGTGGTAGGACTATTCAACCTCCTCATCGAGTGAAGGACGGAGCTGTAGATGAGCAAATGGAGGAGTTAGATGAGGATGAATACAACCACCATCAGCAAGAAAAGAATTTGAACCCTCAAAAATCACAAAAATTCACAAAAACAAAAACAAAAATGATAAAGTGAAGGGAGTTGCAGAATCCGAAAAAACTCGAAAGCCGGATAGGAGAAGCCCATACTTGGACCTGAAGACTTGCCACTTTTATTGCAATTTCCTCGCAGTAGGAGTCATGTAAATATTAAATTTGACGATGAGTGAGAATGAACATATTTTTGATGTTGTTTCGACTCCTCCAGTAATCCTTTTTTCGATGCCTTATTTGCTGGAAATAAGAAAAATATCAAAAAAAAAAGATGACTCTAAGATGGATAACATGTACAAGGACCACATCATGGTCATGATCCCTCTCCACCAAGTGTTGCAACACATTTCCGGATGAAGAACCTAAAGAAAGGAAGATCTAGAAAAAAATGATGGAATCGAAACCTATATGCTATCCATTGTTACTTCATGTGCTGTAAAGAACATTCTTTAACCAAAGAAGAAAGATTCAATGGCACATTACACTTCCAATCAAATATCCCAAGCCATCTTTGATCACACTCTACTAGATAATAGTTCCTTTATTAACCTTATACCTTCTACATTGCTCGATAAGCTCGAGCTTGGAGCTCTTAACAAATCTAGAGAGATCATTCAGTTTACTGATAGACCTGTTAATAGACCTAAAGGAGTTTTGAGGAATGTTATCGTAACTGTAGAGGGTCTACAATCTTAGTGGACTTGACTTTCATAAACATAGATTTCTCAAAACACTTAACCTATTCCTTGGCCATACTCGGGAGGCCTTTTGTTTGACTGTGAGGGCCTTGTTCAACCATGCTAATGGGAGGTATTCTTTCACATCTAGGGTGAGAGCATACAAGTAGAGAAGATGAACACTCCCTGGATACATGATTCAAAGATGAGGTCAGAGTATTTGAGTTCAGATGCCAATTGTTACCATAAGAATGCACCATCTCAGTCACGGCTACTTAGCGAGTATTCAAAGGATTCTCTCTCGTCTAGAGAGGATGGACTAGATGGCACCGATGAATCTCCATTTCATCACCTTTATTTTATCATTTTGACATTAAAAATCACAATAAATGCTTGTAGATACCCTTAATTTACATAAATCAACATTCATGCATTGTTGTATAAATTATGTATAAAATACTGTTTTTAATGCCAAAGTTATAGAATAAAGAAAAGAAAATAAAAAATAAAATATCAAATTTTGTGACCCTAAACCCTGAGTCCTAGGCATCTTGATGACTAGGTCAACGAGGAATAAAGTAGGGGAGATAAGGGCACAAAATACTACAAAAACCTATTTATAAATTTATTATTTATTAATTTTTGAGACCTATTTTATTTTCCAATTTTTATACTTAAAATAAAGAAATTTTGTATATGAAGTTGTAGGTAATAAAATATATAGAAAATACAAAAAATTATTTACACAAAAATAATATACAGAATAAATGTTATAGTCTAAATAAAATTCCAAAATCTCAACTTCCCAGACTCATATCTCTCAAATAAAAACTCAAGATATAAAAATCTCTTTAATTGCATATAACTTTCAATAAGCTATTTAATGAAGATTGTTTCATATTTTTTGGAGTCAAGGTGTGAAAGTTAGGTTTTCTGGACCCCTATTGTTTTATATACCCCATTAAAATAATCATTTTATTTATTCTTTATTTTCTGATAATTTTATATTTTTATAATTTTTAAATATTATTTATAGTATATGTACATATTAAAACTAAAATAAAAACACAATAAAATGTTAAAATAAAATACTTGTATAAAATACATAGATAAAATACATATACTTAAACCTATACAATTAATATACTTATTTATTTAAGTATATATTACATCATAAAAATATAATAATACATTTAATTATATAAAAATAATTTATACAATTTCATAAAATAATAAAACAAAATAATAAAATAAAATAAACAAAATAAAAATAAAATACTTAAAACATAGATAAATCTACATATATTAACCCTAAAAACTTTATAATTAAAAACTTCTAATAAATAAATATCATAATAAAATACTATGAAAAATAATAAACAATTTTTATTCTATAATTTAAAAATAATAAAATAATTTATTATTTTTATTGAATTTCCAATTCTTTTCGAGCTTGGTTTTTTGGTTGGTCCACAAGGATCAACCAGAGGTCCTGGCGCATTGGCCGTAGATAAACTGCCTGACCTACTGCCCTAGCCTCTGACAGATCGCTTTTGACTACTTTTCTCGATTTTTTCCCCTTGATACATCAATCGAGGGGATGTAGACCCTTTATGAGAATTGTTCTCTGTACATCTACCGCCCACGCCATGTATATATCTTCTTTCATCTCTTTGTGAATCCCCCATGATCTCACCTTGAAAATCACACCATCGCTACCTCCATTACCCATACATAAGTGCCTCTGTCATCTTCCTCTATTTTTAGAGTCTCTTTTGGCTACCTTTCCTCTCCTCTTTAACACTCAAATAGTTAAGGGTGGCAACAACATCCATGCAATACTTTGAGGAGGATCGAGGGAGGTGTACTTGAGGGGTATCCAGCACCTTCGACGATCTTGCCATGAGGTCTATCTCCTGACTTTCTGGGCGGTCGAGGTTCCTTCTTTTCTTCTATATATATTTTTGCTTTTTAGTGTAGGTAGTCGTAGGTTTAATTTCCAGGCTTTACTTTGTATTTTATCCATCAAATTTAGTTTAGTTTAGATCCTAAGTCCTCACCGAAGCTCTTGAGCTCTGACCACTCTATGCTATGCCAATCACTCGCCAATAAAGGCCAGGTCTCTACTTCCTTGTGCTTTCGCGTGTTCTCTTGCATTTGCAGGATATGAAGGAGGCGTCTCAGCCTGGACTCGCAACTGGTCAAGCACCCTAGGTTGGTTGAAGGAGTGCGAGCTCCAGGGGCTCGATCACTGACCCCCGAACACATTGGAGCGACCTGGGCGACGAGGAGAGCCTGTAGGAATAGATCAAGGCTATTGGAGGAGTTCCAGGTGCTTGGAGACTCAAGCTTTGGCCGATTCAAACTCGTCAAGATCGAGTTCTTCGAGCGTTCTTCCATATCAATCCAACACCGTCAGATCTGCCCATGATCTTCTAGAGAAGCAGTTGTCGTTGGATCTATCGTGTTTCAACCGTAAGATCCTTGCTGGGGGTTCTAATCTTGGCCGTCTGAGGCGAATCGGCATCGCACGACGAGAGGCACACGTGTGGCATAAGTGAGGAAATATCAGCCGTCCAATATGCGTTAGTGGGGGTAAATATTACCCAAACCCCCACATTTTTGTATTTTATAAAATAATCCTTTAATAATTTAAGTAGTTTAAACTTCTTGTAAAATTTTTTATAAGGCACTCATATTTTTGGTAATTGCTTATAGATCCTCTACGACGCCACCTCGCATGCATGTGTACGTGAGATGCAGGAATTTTACAAAGGACCCCTCGTGGGTCTTGGATTTCGTAATATGTCCAGGAACTTTTTAGTTCAGTTATAACTTTTTGTGAAAATTGTTAGAAGGCCCTCATGCTTTATTTTATTTACAAGAATGCCCCTACCAGTAATATAGTTTCTCTTTGTTGTCTCTATTTATTTAAAATAGTTATTGTGATCTAAAAAACCCCAAAAAATAGGATTAGTTTCCTAACACATTGTAGTTTCACGCCATAATTTCATTTTCATATTTCATAAAAATAAAAATGGGTTAAATATTCTTTATCTATAGTATACAATTCTTAAAAATATAAAAAGTTTTTGAAAAATTTCAGAAAATACATTTTATATTTATATAGTTATTTTACATCTCCAAATAAAAAATCCATAAAAATTACAAAATAAAACTCCTAAAAATGAAAAATACCAAAAGCCTTTATAAAAATCTATAAAATTACTAAAAATCCCAAAAATTGTGTTTCATATTTTATATTTTTCTCTATATTATTATTTATGTATAAAATTTAATTGGGAGGAATTTTGATTTCGTTTGATATTTTTAACATCCATTTTAATTCTACATATTTAATTTAATCCCTGTTTTGGGGTATTTTTTACTTTACAAATAGAGGTAAATGGGGTTGCTCCCTAAGAGAGCCAACGGGTTGCTCCCACCCCCATTTTCCCTCAATTGTTTTTATTTTTTTGGAAAATAAAATTTTTTATATTCATCACCATATATCTCTAACATTCTACTAAAGTTTCGTGAGAAACAAAGACTCCTATGACCTCTATCCAAACATGTCGATTTGAAAAATCCTGCGACCGTTAAAAAAATGACGTCTGGATGGAGGGCTTAGGAGTCTCTGTTTCTGACGAAATTTTAATAGAATGTTAGAGGGATATAGTGATGAATATACAAATTTTTATTTTCCCAAAAAATAAAAAATGGGGGAAAATAGGAGTGGGAGCAGCCCCATTGGCTACCCTTAGGGAGCATATTCCTTTTTCCCTTACAAATATATAAAAATTATAAAAATTATCTAAAAAACACAAAAATATTAAAAAATGTTTAAAAACCAAAAATATTTTATTTTTTATTTTGATTATTTTTATTAATATTTATATCTACCTTGATCTACTTTGTATACATACTCTATATATAGCTTTATTATATATTTTAAACAGAAAAATAAATTAAAAATCTAAAAATATAAAAATATAAAAATAAAACTATAAAAACAGAAAATTTAAAAAAATACAAAAATTTAAAAATAAAATAAAAATTAAAAACCCACAAAAATAATATATGAACGAAGAGTTCAAAATCACATTTTGCATTAATTTGCCTGACCTATCTAGTTTGTTCCCTGAGTTCGACCTCTACATACTTTCACCTATATACATCCTTTTTGTAAAGTTATAATAAATTTTAACTCCATATTTATTTTTCATTACTTGATCATTAATTGTGGGGTTAATTTTTGATTAATTGGGATTTCGTGAGCGATCGCTTCGACAACACTATAGCTCTTGCCTTGTGTAAACTACTTTAGACCCTCACAAAATCTTGATTATGAAATAGCGTCGTTGCTGGGGAACAACTGCGCATAGATTGGCTTTTGATTAATTGTGTCATTATTTGTATATATTCCTTTTTTCACTTATTTTCTTATTATTTGATATTATTGTGACTTGTCTAATCACCTACTCTTGTTCATTTTTCTATGAGGTACGACGGATCGAGGGAGGCTCTGCTAGTAGCATGCGCACCCACGTGAAGCCGCATCGGCTTTTTGACCTAGCTGTCAGAAGGGAGCACAAAAGCCGACTTGGTGGAATTTTAACACAAGACTTTATGCATTTTATTTTATTTATTTATTTTGTAATTAAAGTGAGAGAGAGATTATATTGTAATAATACAGGACTCTCAGGAATTTACACACTTCACGAGGTCCAATACCCGAGGGATTGTTCCCTTGGGGGTCTCGTCGGCTTTTTTCGTGGTTTTCTCATTGGAGCCCTAGTCCAAACACCTAATTATATTTTCCTACTCCTATAGTCTACATTTGGATCTAGTCAAATTTAAATTGCTCTTCACTTAGTCTTAGAACAACACGTCGCGAGAGTCCTCCATACAATGCTTGTAGCACCCACTATGGTGGGCACCAAGGAGACTCCAAGACCAAACCTTAGGTTCTATTCTAGGTGTTTAGCATATTGCGCTTCACGATAATAATATATCTCCATCTAGGGCGATTTCAATAGTTGCATTTCATATAGTGTAGGTTTCAATTCTACTTAGCATCCTTGTATGTAGAGTACTGAAGGCAAGGTAAGCATTTATGCTTTATCATTCATCATGGATTTGTTGCGTGCGTTGCTTTTTCGACTTTCTCCCTCTAATTTTGACCACCTAGGTGCTAAGTAAAATTGACTCCTCGATAAGCGTGTGCATTCTCTTTAACATTCCAAAAAAGTGATAACAAATAAAATTAGGATTGTTAATCTTACTTGACCCTAAATGAAGCCTAAAAGAAAATCCTTGTATTGGGATGAGTAATCCCTTCATTGTCTTCTCTTTTACTTACTCATGTACACACTATGGTTAGTGCCCAAATCCCATCAAGCTAACCTTAGTGATTGTATAACTTTTTATATTCTTCACCTAACTCTAAGAAAGACAATATAAATAGATCGAACTTTCATATTTTCACCGAGTTGAGTGGGTGAATTAAGGGTTCTGATTTGTGTGAGTTTGTTTGTGATTGTTTGTGTGCATACTAGATCCTCATGCGCATTTGTACCTTTCTTCTCATTTCTTTTGATTTGATCACCGTTATCTCCCGATCATTTTTCTTTTGTTTCGAGATGGACTACTGGAGCTATTTTTATCTAGACTTCGCAGATCCCATGTACACTCCAGCCAGTCCACCTCCCTTTTTCCAAGAGGACTTTGCTCCAAATTTTTGTACATATCTGCCTCAGCCGCAGTATCAGCTGTCAAATTTTTACCTACTTCCACCTTCAATCTTCGGATGCTCTTAGAATTGTGAATGATGCATCATTGAAGATCACTTGGAATAAGTCGACAACGACCAGGAAAGTGTCATGCTTGAGGCACGACTTCAGTAACTGACCATTGACGATGAACGGTTATGCATCATATGACAACTCTGATATTACAATGCTTCCATTGTCATGCACTTCTTTCACTGTGAATGGCCCTGTCCATTTACCTTTCAATTTGCCTGAGAATATATTCAACTTTGCGTCGAATAACTATACTTTCTATCCAGCCTTAAAGGTCTTTCGTCTAATGTGTCGATCATGCTAGTGTTTAACCTTCTCCTTGTATATCAAGTTGTTATCATACTCATGGTCTCGGAATTCCAGGAGCATGTTCAGATCGACTTTCTTTGCTGGCCACCTCTCTGCAAGTCCAGGTTGCAACAGTTCAATGCCTATAAGGATTTATGAATTAACTGAATGGGCAGATGGCATGGATTTTCATACACAAGAATATAGGGCAATACACCCAAGGGAGATTTGTAGGCGGTCTTGTATGCCCAAAGGATGAAGTCCAAGAGTTGGGATTACTTCTTTATGTCCGACCTCACAAGATTTTACAAAATTGTCTTGATTTCTCTGTTTGAGAGCTCTGCCATGCCTTTGTCTGAGGATGATAAGGAGAAGCGATTCAGTGCTCGATGCTGTAATCCATTAATTTCTTGACCTCTTTATTTATGAAGTAACTACCTCTGTCTGATATCAGAATTTTTGGTATTCTAAACCGTGAAATGATATTTTCTCTTAGAAACTGACAAACTGTGTGGCTATCAACAGTTTGGGCAGGAATAGCTTCAAGCTAGTGACTCACATAATCAACGACAAGAGGGATGTGCTCAAATCCGTGACTGTTGGGAAAGGGGCCCATCAAATCGATGCCCCAAGCGTCGAATACATATGGAATCTGAATGAATTTCAAGGGCATCGAGTCTTTATCTGTGAGGGCACCTCCCATTTTCTGACAGTCAATGAGGACTTTTACATACGCTGTTGCATCCTTGAATAGTCTCGGTCACCAGAGGCCACACTACAATACTTTCGATGTCGTTCTGTATCTAGAGTGGTGTCCATTAGATTCGAACGAATGACAATTCTTGGGACACTATGATGCTCCTCCTGAGGGATACATCGTTGCCAAATGCAATATGCTCCTTCCCTGAATAAAAGTGGATCTTCCAATTGGTAGAAATGGATAGTGTACAGGAACTTGTCTTTTTTGATCTTCGTCCAATAGTGTGGGACTACACCCTAGATGAGGTAGTTTACAATATCGATGTATTAGGGGATAGGGTCTCTGACAAGAATCTACTCATCAGGAAAGGCGTATGTGATGGGGTGCATTGCTCAATGGAGGTTCTTGATGCTCAATTTTGGAGAGGAGATCTGCTACCTGATGAACGTGAAATCCGCCTCTTTAATAATCGATAATTGTAGTATAGGAGGCAAATTTGGTTCTTCAAAACACCACAATCTTTGAATGTTGTGGAATACTTTTACTTAGCAAGTCTACCAAGGTTGAACACAGGGAACGGATATTCTTAGTTGCACGGTTTTAATTTAAATTAGATAATTAATCAATGCTTGATTAATTTCTGCATTGAGAAAATGTACAATGCAATGAGAAGCAAAGTGATGCAAAGAAAATAAACAGAATCTATGCTCGGAATCTGTGATTTGAAATATATCAAATCCTCAAATAATATGATCAATAATTTCATCAAAATTAATCACAAATCAAACTAAATTTGACTCAATGCTTCAGGTCAATCAATTGATACTCATAATAATTTGAAGCAAGATATCATGCCTCCAAATGTCTTTGATTTAATTCCTCGAATAGTTGACAATAATCTCAGAGGAATTTATCTAAATTAACCCTTGTGAAATATAAATTATTAAGAATAATCAATGAAGGCTTAATCAGAAAAAAATCGTCATCCGAATTCCTGTAAAAAAATATCATCAAATTCCTAAGCACCAATATGTCAAAAATTAGCCTACATATGTCATCAAAGGTCCACAAATGATAATAATCAGTAAACACCCTCATATCTGATCACAATCTATGCTAAATTGTAGAGCATGAAAATAGCTTTAAAATGACATATTATATGCTAAAACGGAGTTCGTATAAGAAAGATATGCTAAAATTAAATTCTAGGGACTAAAATATAAATAAAATAAAGCTTTTCTTGCAAAGAGGTCCCTGGAGGGGCTTATCTGTAATTTATCAAAGTAGGAGGGGATCTTCTGCAATTTACGAGCTTGTGGTTCGGGTGTTGAACCTGAGGCTCGGGCGGCAAGGCAAAGGGTCGGGCAGCGGAGCTCAGGCTCGGATGCCCGAGCCTACGTGGCGGACGTCTGAAGCTTCGGGGCACCGAGCATCAAGGCTTGGAGGCTGGCTCGGGGGTCTCGACGTGGCTTGCAACTAGCCGTAGGATCAAGGGTTGGAGGCCCGATCCTACGACAGCTGTTCATTGCGAGGCCCCGGGCGATCGGGCGGAGGCGACCGACGAGAGGTGCGACGGAGGAGCGGTATGGTCGGCTGGGGCTCGGCCGACACACGACTGAGCAGCTGGACGCGGGTGGTGCCTCTGTGAGGAGGTCGAGGGCGCAGGGTTGTCGGATGGCCCTTGGCAGGTCGACACACGACCGGCAGGGGGGGGATCGAGGCAGAGGCGCCGCACGATCGCCGAGGTGCAGCGAGCGAAGGCTGATCTCGGGCTTGGCGATGGAGTGTCTGGTGATCTTAGAGGGCGGAGGAGCGGATGCAGCGACCAGATCCCTGCAAGTAGTTAGCCAAAAAGAGGGGGGGGGGGGATTGATTCGAGCACGACGGAGGCGTAGGAATGGGGGTTCGCCTAGGGGGAGGAAGGAGCTGGGAGCCAGCTTGTGCGAGGCCAGCAGCGGAGGTGTGCGATGCGGAGGAGGAGATATGGAGCGGGGAGAGGAAGAAAAGATCACCTGGGAAGCAGGGACTCGTTTCCGATGATCTCCTCAACTGCGGGCGAGATCACGACGAGGGTAGGCACTCGCGGGAGCGAGGGAGCAGAGGTCGATGCTTCGGCCACTGGATCGCACCGGCCAAAGTTGCTGTCACCAAGTTTGGAGGTAATGGCGGATGGTCAGAGCGTCACACGGGGGCTGGTCTTTATAGGAGGTGGTGCGAGGGGCGTTACGGGAGGAGGAACGACTGGCGAGGGAGAGGCGGCGATGGGCATTACAGGAGGAGGAACGGCAGGGACGAACGACTGGGGGAAGGGGAGGGGGTCGTGTGCCGTGCACGTGTGTGCGGGAAGGAGAAGGCGGCACATGTGCCTGGAGAGAGATTGGTGGGGGTGCCACGTGGCATGCCCACCAAAAAAATCGATTTGAAGAGGGGAAAAAAGATAGAAGAAGACCTCAGATCGAAATATTTCCTTCACGAAAGTTGTTTGTCTCGACGAGATCTACAACTTTTATGAAGGATCCATGAGCAAAAGAGGTAATCTGTGCGAAGTGGTATTTCTGGTGGTATTCCATGTGTATAGAAAACCGGCTTTTGGGGGTTTTGTAATTTTTTTTGGTGTTTTTAGAGAGGATAAAAATCTAGAAAAATTACGATAAAATAGAAGAAAATTAATTACACATTAATATATTTTTTTTTGGATTTTTATAAATGAGAAATAGGGAAATAAAATAGAGGTCAGAAACACACAACTTTTGTACATACCTTCAACGGACACTTGGACTCGGTCAGTTTCTTTGACTTCAGTTTTAATCTGGATTTGGATTTATGTGTTTCTTAATAAAACTTTCATAAAAGAACATAAATGAAGAAGAAATAAAATTAAAAGGGTTAATTATGTACATAAAAACTGAGGTCAAAATAGCAAAAAGTCAAAATGCGCAAAAGAAGCCCAAAACCCAACTTTCACATATGAGCTTCGAATTTTACGAAATTGGTCTTGTTTTGAAGGTATTTGAAAATTGAGTACTTTAAAAATGAGTAGACCAAAACCGGACACTGTACGTGGGAGATATGCTCATTTTAGTCTGTCAGATGTGAAATTAGACTTTGGGTTTATTTGACACTTATTTGAGTTTTTATTTTTTTATTTAATGAAGTTAGTAATATCTACACGATGGAGGTGGTCTTGGTTCAATCGGAGTTAGGATGAATTATTTACAAATGTGAGAAGTTAGCGGCTTTTTGGGCTAATTTACACTTGGGATTTTTAATGCAATTATGCATGATGAAATGCAAATATTATTTACACATGTATAATGCTAATGATGCTTTGTTAATGATTAAATACATGTGAATGTTGGGGAACATAGCCTAAATGACTAATGTTAGCATGATGAATACGGGATTCATCATACCCCTATACTTAGACCATGCTCGTCCCCGAGCATGAATGCCTGACTTAGTTGAATACATCCCTGACGGTGCATGTGAATTTTCAAGACTCAATTCGTAGAAGACCCTTAATTTGAGTGATCCTAAATTTCTGGGCTCAACCATGCTTTAATCAAAAGGAACCCAACTTCTCTAATTTTCAGTCTCTCTGTTTGTACATATAGAATAAGGATATGATTCTTAGTGTACTGCATTCATGAGAGTCAAGTCAAGACATAACCCAAAGTTCCAATCCAAGAGACTCTCCTTTAGACCTAATCCTCAACACTTAGGGAATGAATCTATTCTTGCTCCAGTTAACTGTCTCATTAGTTTATCAGACTTGAAGTGTAGATGGACAACCATATGATGGAGGGCATAGGATTGTCTGATTTTCTCTCCCTTACATTGGAATGAGGTGCCTCTCGAGTGCCTTATTACTCAACACAAGTATATTTTTAGATTGTTAACCAATGTGTCCGTTAAGAGAGTTGGAGTCGTCTGCACTTGTTTTTCTGGGAGTACACCGGGGTGTGTCTCTTTTGAGTATCTAAGATACCTTCGACACCCAGACTTGTAGAATTTACGATGCAGAGCCCTTTTTTGATGTCAGCCCGACTCCTTGGTCCTAATTAGCGCTTGATCCAAGTGGATACTTTGAAAATATTTGGGAGCGCTCGCCATTGATGGAAGCTCATTTATAATTTGACTTGGATAATAGAGCTTTTCTTTGACATTTCATTGCTTCTGTTGGCTAGCTCCACTACTTTTACCAAAAGGTGGCACACATTGATCAACAATTTTCATTAAGTTTCATCACACCCTGGCACTTAGGTCAATATTAAAAAGATAGCATATGAACTTGTTCACATACTGGCAAGGATTTTGCTGACACTCGAGTTTCCTGAAGCCTTCATTAACTTTATCCCATCCTCGAGCATCATTAGATCGAATCTAAACTCAAATCTCTAGTCTTAGTTCCTCAAGTGATATCTCAACTCATCTCATCAATCATGCAGTTGTGAAGTGATTTGTGCTGATCATATTCTTTGAAGGTAGAGATGAAGAGTGTAATATAGCGCTCAAATCATTCAAACTAGGGAAGTGTGGATAATTAAGTTCAAAAATCTTAATGACTAAGGCTAGCTAACTCAAAATCTCAATATCTCAGAAATCAAGTGTCCTACAAAATCCTCAGGCCTTGAGTGATGGTGAATGTGTCAGGAATGCTTGATAAAATGAAAGACCATGAGTGATGTTTTCTTCTTCTTCTTCTTCTTTTTGAAAAAGGTATTATACACATAATATACACTACTTGTACCCATCCCCGATGTTTGATAAAAATGTTTAAAGTACGAGCTATGGATAAAGTAGGTAAGATATATACAAACACACCCTCTATACTTAGCTTGTGCTATGTCCCCATGGCACAAAGTGAAATGTAGACATAGCTCGTACTAAGTATAGATGGGCCAAAAACAAAAAGCGAAGAAGTGAAATATACACAATGAAATCGGTCCCCTAAGTGTCGGGGCACCGAGAGTGGGTAGATGGATATACAGAAGAGTGTAGGTTCCAGAGAGGTGGTTTATCTGAGCAGATCAAATTTTTCGTCAAAATATATGCCCTGAGTGAAGGAGATCTGTTCAACTTGTACTAATTGCTTGTTGGATTCGACAAAATGTTTAAGTAGCTGACCGTTGACTATAGATGTTTGCGTGGTTTCTGCAGTCTCGGAGATCTCAATACTACCATTATTGTGTACCTCTCTTACAATGAAGGGTCCCGTCCATTTTGATTTCAATTTCCCTTGGAAAAATTTTCAATTTTGCATTAAATAGCCAAACTTTTTGCCCTGGGACAAAGATCTTTGTTCGAATGTTCTTGTCATGCCATCTCTTTACCTTGTCCTTGTAAATGGTGCTCTTTTCATAAGCATGATTTCGGATTTCAGATAGTTCATTCAAATCCATCTCTCGTTACTTCTTTCCTTGGTGACAGTTCCAATTAATTTTTTGATTGCCCATTCTGATTTATGCAACACGAGTTTTGCGGGCAAATGGCATGGCTTTCCATATACCATTCTAAACGGGGAGGTGCCCAACGGGGTCTTATAAGCCGTCTGGTAAGCCCATAGAACCTGGTCCAGTAGTTGGGACCAGTTCTTCCTGTCAGGGCGGACGAGCTTCTGTAAAATTCCTTTAACCTCCCTGTTTGACACCTCGGCCATGCCATTGGATTGCGGATGGTAAGAAGTAGCGACAGAGTGCTCGATGCCGTATTCCTTAGTCAACTTCTTCACCTCTCGATTGACAAAATGGCTTCCACCATCAGATATTAAAATTTTTGGAATTCCAAACCTTGAAATAATATTATCTTTCAAAAACTTGTAAACAGTTTTTCTATCTGCTGCTCGAGTAGGGATAGCCTCCACCCATCTAGATAAATAATCAACCGCGAGAAGAATATATTCAAATCCTTGACTATTAGGGAATGGGCCCATAAAGTCAATGCCCATGCATCGAATACATCACAGATGATCACAGGTTGCATAGGCATGGCATCTTTGGAACCAATGGTTCCTCCCATTCTCTGACAAATGGGGCACGACCTGACAAAATTGTAAGCATCTTTAAACAAGGTCGGCCAATAAAACCCACATTGCAATATCTTCTCAGCGGTCCTCTTCCCAGAGTGATGTCCTCCTGCCTCCAAGGTGTGGCATAGTTTTTTGATACTTCAGTATTCCTATTGAGGAATACATCTTCTCCATATGCAATCCGTCAAAGAAAAGGAACGAATCCTCCCAATGATATTGTCTCGCTTCAGATATGAGTCGATCGATTTTGTTTCTGGGCCAACCTTGAGGAACTTCCTTGGTGACAAGATAATTCACCATGTCTGCATACCATGGGAGTGAGTCAATAGCAGTAATTGACTCATCTGGGAAGGTTTCACGGATGGATTTAGATTCTAGAATTTTGTTTTGTTCGATCCGTGATAAATGATCAACCAGACATTCTTAACACCAGGTCTGTCTTTAATCTCCAAATCTAATTCTTGAAGCAGTAGAATCCATCTCAGAAGTCGTGCTTTTGCGTCCTTTTTGGACATTAAGTATCGAATGGCAGAGTGGTCTATGTAAACTGTCACCTTCGATCCTAGAAGTATATATCAAAATTTTTCCAAGGTAAAAACTACAGCAAGCATTTCCTTTTCGGTCACTATGTAATTTTTCTGAGTATGGTCTAAAATTTTGCTTGTGTAGTGAATAACAAACGCGATTCCATTTTTTCGTTGTCCTAACACAACCCCTACAATGAAATCGGATGCGTCTGTCATGATCTCGAAGGGAAGAGACCAGTCAGGAGCTTGTAGGATGGGAGTCTCAATGATCCTCCTCTTGAGTAGTTCAAGGTTGTAGGCGAGCTTGGAGAGTGTAGGAGCGGATGCAGTGACCAGATCCTTGCAAGTAGTTAGCCAAAAAGAGAGGGGGTGGGGGATTGATTCGAACACGACGAAGGCGTAGGAATGGGGGTTCGCCTGGAGGGAGGAAGGAGATGGGCGCCAGCTTATGCGAGGCCAGCGACGGAGGTGTGCGATGCGGAGGAGGAGATATGGAGCGGGGAGAGGAAGAAAAGATCACCTGGGAAGCAGGGACTCGTTTCCGATGATCTCTCAGCTGCGGGCGAGATCACGACGAGGGTAGGCACTCGCGGGAGCGAGGGAGCAGAGGTCGATGCTTCAGCAACTGGATCACACCGGCCAAAGTTGCTGTCACCAACTTTGTAGGTAATGACGGATGGTCGGAGCGTCGTGCGGGGCCTAGGCTTTATAGGAGGTGGTGCAAGGGGCGTTACGGGAGGAGGAACGGCTGGCGAGGGAGAGGCGACGATGGGCGTTACAGGAGGAGAGACGAACGACTGGGGGGAAGGGGAGGGGGTCGTGTGCTGCGCACGTGCGCGCGGGAAGGAGAAGGCGACATGTGTGTGGCACGTGCGCCTGGAGAGAGATTGATGGGGGTGCCACGTGGCACGCCCAGGGGCTGCCACGTGGCACCAAAAAATTCGATTTAAAGAGGGGAAAAAAGATAGAAGAAGACCTCAGATCGAAAAATTTCCTTCACGAAAGTTGTTCGTCTCGACATGATCAATGAAGGACCCAAGAGCAAAAGAGGTTATCTGTGTGAAGTGGTATTTTTGGTGGTTTTCCATGTGTATAGAAAACCGTCTTTTGGGGGTTTTGTAATTTTTTTGGTGTTTTTAGAGAGGATAAAAATCTAGAAAAATTATGATAAAATACAAGAAAATAAATACACATTAATCTAATTTTTTTGGATTTTTAATAAATGAGAAATTAGGGAAATAAAATAGTGGTCAGAAACACACAACTTTTGTACAGACCGTCAACAGACACTTGGATTCGGTCAGTTTCTTTTATTTCGGTTTTAATCTGGATTTGGATTTTTATGTTTCTTAATAAAACTTTCATCAAAGAACATAAATGAAGAAGAAATAAAATTAAAAGGGTTAATTATATACATAAAAACCGAGGTCAAAAATAGCAAAAAGTCAAAATGCGCAAAAGCGGCCCAAAACCCAACTTTCACATATGAGCTCCGAATTTTACGAAATTGATTTTGTTTTGAAGGTATTTGAAAATGGAGTCTTTAAGTGAGTAGACCAAAATCGGACACTGTACGTGGGAGATATGCCCATTTTAGTCTGTCAGATGTGAAATTAGACTTTGGGTTTATTTAACACCTATTTGAGTTAGTAATTTTTTTGTATTATATTTAATGAAGTTAGTAATATCTACACGATGGAGGTAGTTTTGGGTCAATCGGAGTTAGGATGAATTATTTACAAATGTGAGAAGTTAGCGGCTTTTTGGGCTAATTTACACTTGGGATTTTTAATGCAATCATGCATGATGAAATGCAGATATTATTTACACATGTACGAATGCTAATGATGCTTTGTTAATGATTAAATGTATGTGAATGCTAGGGAACAAAGCCTAAATGACCAATGTTAGCATGATGAATACATGATTCATCACTACTGCATTTTGAACTCCAAGATTATCTTTGATATCTAAATAAAACTTTCAGAGGTGAAGGATCCATCTAATCAATATGGGCTTTGCATTATCTTTTGTTGTAAATACCAGATAACATAGTGGTTAGTGTAAATGATGACTTTAGATCCAAGAAGATAGGCTCTGAACATCTCAAGGATGAAAACCATGACCATCAACTCTTTCTCTGTAATAATGTAATTTCTCTGTGCTTCATCTAATGTCTTGCTGGCATAGTGAATGGTGAAGGGTACTTTATCTTCCCTCTATCTTAACACAACCCAAACTATAAAATCTGACACATCCGTCATGATCTCAAAGGGTAAAGACCAATCCGGCAGTTGGAGGACGGGAGATTGAGTGATAAGCTCTTTCATCTAATCGAAAGATATGAGAACCTGCTGATCAATGTGAAACTGGGTCTCCTTGCATACTAACTCAGTTAGAGGTCGGATAATGCGGTTGAAATCCTTGTTGAATCTTCTGTAGAAACCCGCATGCCCCAGAAATGACCTCACATTTTTGACATTTTGAGGTGGCTCGAGATTGACGATCACATCCATCTTTACTAGGTCTACTTCCATGCCGCACTTGGAAATGACATTGCCCAACACAATCCCTTTAGTGACCATAAATTGGCTCTTTCCCCAAGATAGTACAAGTTTATCTTCTTGGTATTTTTGAAGTACTCTGTCTAGGTGTTGAAGTCAAGAATCAAATCTGTTACCATAGATGGAGAAGTCATCCTTGAACACCTCGAGAAAACTGCCAACTATATCGACGAAGACTGCAAGCATCACCTCTGGAATGTGGCATGTGTGTTGCACAAACTAAAGGGCATTCTCCTGAAAGAATAGGTGTTGAACGGGCAAGTGAAGGTAGTCTTCTCTTGATCCTCTAAGGTGATTGCCACTTGGTTGTACCCGGAATATTCATCCAAAAAGTAGAATAACTCCTTGCCATCAAATATTGCCAGTACTTGATCAATAAATGGCAAGGGGAAGTAGTCCTTCATTGCAACATTGAGGTTGCGGTAGTCAACCATACACGCTAGGATGTTGGTACCCGAGTTGAAATCTCCTATTGTTGGAGCGTATTTCTGAGGGTATAAGTACCCGATTTTTACGTCGGATAGTCGTTGAGAACCCACAAAAATACACTTCGAACAAATAATTTACCGGACTTAGCTATATTATGCACAAGGCAAAGTATAGGGTAAGTCAGGGTCGATCCACAGAGACAGGAAAATTTGCACTTTATAAAAATACTTTTATAAGTTTGCAAAATGTTTGAGTAACAAGAATGGAGATGAAATTTGGAGAAGACAATAGTGCAGGTCGGTAAGTGCTGATCGCTCCCCTTCTATGCGGCAACTTCCAAATGGACTCCTAAGCGCTAACTCTTCGCGAAATTGGATATCCCGGCGAGGTGAGTTGGATGCGAATACAACCGCGAATCGAGCTCAAACCTCGTGTCACGTCCCGGTTCTCCAAGAGTCGAGGGTAATCACCGTTAGATATGGATCGTCGCGATAGTTTGACGAATTCCTGCACGAAAGAGAAGATAACAAAATAAGACAGATATAAAATTTAAAGTAATAAAATAAAAGCGAAATAGAAATATGATGATCGGAGGAAGCCTCTGGAGTCGGATTCACAGAGGGGCCGAGAAAATGATGGTTGGCGGACGTCTATGGTGTTGAATGACTTTTGGCGGCACTCGGGGTGGAGCCTCAGGAGTCGGATTCACTGGGGGTCCGAATGCACAAGTCGACGAGATCACCTCGATACTTCGTCGATGTATGATTATTTATGGTGGTAGAATTTTGTGGGATGATGACGGAATTGGTGGGAGACGGATTTAGTTGGCAAGAATGGAATGATGGAATGAAGGAGATGCTTGGAAACCAAATAGGAATGGAATACTCGGATGCCCCCCAAAGCTCCTTCCCATGTAATATTTATACTTATCATGGTAGTTCCCTGCCAAGGGTTGTATCCATTCAAATGGAAATTACATCTCTTCAATTTGCCTCAAAGGCAATCGTGTCCTTTCCCTTAACGTGTGTTCCCTTTCACACTAATGGTGCCTCTTCATACTAATGTGCCTTTTCAAGCTAATGTGCCTCTTCAAACTAATGGTTGTTAAGACATGCGTTAATAACTCTTTTTTTTATAGCTGAGGTTAATCCCCACGTTGGCAGGCTCCATTAACGGCTAATATTCATAGTCCATCATTGTCTACTTTAGTTATTCTAATGAGTTGTGTTTAATGTAATTAATGGCTCTGATTTTTTTAGGATAAAAAAATAAGTGGGATCGGATGTAGATTTTCTTGAAGCAAAAATATTTGGGTTTCATATTATTGTCAATATAATTTTTTTGTGCTAAAGTAATGGATATATAGTAGTAGTGATGGACAGTTTCTTTTAAGAAGTTATCTTTAGAGGGGGTCACCATAGTACTTGTTCTCCATGTGTCCAAGTATAACAAATGCGCACAAAAGTTTTTATGCAAAATTTCATTCTCATTATAATTAATTATATATGTTAGAATATTATCGATAAGTTGATGGTTTTCCCACAATCATCATAATATATTATGGATCATCAAGAGGAAATCGAGAGTATCTTACAGTTTATCTGAGTGGCATCAAATACCATCTTAATTTATTATTTCTTCTCTTTTGATTAGGATATAAATAAAGGTAAATTGAAGAGTAGTATGTGATTGCTCATATGAGTGGAATGACAAATGCATGCAAATTGGCATGTGTAATGCATGTAATACCAGTCCATAACATTATTATACACCACAGGAAATATGATTTTTCTTATGGAATGGGGTAGTATTGACATAGTTATATAGTGAATCAAAGATTCATCATACCCCCATGCTTAAGATTTGCTAGTCCCTAGCAAATGTTTTGCAAAGAAGGATCTAAACACTCTATTGTTAACATGTAGGAAGAAAATAGCCTCTGAGGGGTGAAATTTATCCTTATTTTATGAAGTTCAAGAGTAGAAACGAATCTCTTCTTAAAATTCTTAGTCATCTCAAGTGTCCTCAAGACATGATTTAATGTAGAAACTTGTTCGATTCGGATTAAGGGATACCCAGTATCAATAATGTTATTAGACCGGAGGATAGACTCAAATGTCAAATGTACTGAATTGACCAAGTACTTTCATCCACAAACCTCTAGCTTTGATACACTAAGCCAGGAAATGCCTAAGATGGGGCTCAGAGTATTCTCACAAGCTCCAACTTCATAATTAGTTTAACACTCAACCCAACTTCCTCCAACTGGTCAGCAAGAAAAATAATAGGTTGATTTGAGAAATATTTAGGTTTAGGCTTATTTGGTGGAGATGACTTTGCTCAAATTTCGGTGTATGGATATGAGAGTGGTATAATAAATGTTCATTATAAAATAATTTTGTTGAATAGTAGAGAAGAGAAAAATATAGATGGCATGAGAAGGGAATATTAGCACAATGGTTCTCTTGGTTTTCTCTTCTTCTTTCTTCTTCTTCTTCTTCTCTCTCTCTTTTTTTTCTCTCTTTTTTTTTGCAATATCTCTCTTCACTTTTCAAGAGAGCCAATGTGCCTCAATGCTTTCTTCTGGGACTTGGAAACATAAAGAGACATGTATTTTGTTGTAGATGGAGAATAGAATCTTGAAGAATATTTCTCTTTTGATGCATAATAGAAGAAGAGGGATAAAGAAGTCGAATATTAATGGAAGACTTTTAAAGAAGGCAAGCAAGAGGATGGTATGTGAAGGTTTCAAGTGTGTACAATAATTGTGCATAATGGATAATTGCTTGGCCAGTTGGGAACACTCCTTTACATTTTATGGTGGACTCTCTTCCTCACATATATTTGGTGGAACACTCCCTACTCCTCTACTCCATGAAAAGCTCACCATCTCACAAACTCTGAGCACAACCATCATCAGACCCCCTTAGCCTTTTGTATGTCAAGCTAGTGTCGTAGTACAAAGCTCCTGATCTTTTCAGTATATAATGTTTAAGCACATTATTGATACCAAGTGTTGAAAGTTGAATCAAGGCTAAGTCTCTTGATTTAAATGCAAGAGGACAAGAGAGAGTCATAAGCATTCTAAGATTAGAATCACTTCAAATCTCATACTTCATGTGGTATTTAATGGTGAGGCTATTATTCTCCTTATATGTAAACTTAGAGTGTTGAAGGAGGGAAAACATGCAAATGAATGTGATGCAATATGCAATTTTTTTTAGTGTCCCCCCATGCTTAAGATTTGCCATGCCCTCATGGTAAATGCATATGCAGTAAACTAGTTATGGGATGATGTATGAAATGAGCAGTGAACAAAGAAATGAGTGCATTATGACGGGTTTTGCAGAACATGGGTTTCTGAAATAGGCATTGATTTTTCAGATTCAATGACGGGCTTGAGGCGTTGTCCATTCACTCGAAGGGTGGTGGATGTTTTAGAATCGGTTATTTCAACAGACCCATTATCAAAAACTTGGGTGACAATGTATGGGCCTTTCCACTTTGACCTGAGCTTTCCTGGAAAGAGCTTTAGCTTTGCATCGAACAACCATACTTTTTGACCAATGGAAAAGGTTTTGTGAGAAATGTTGGCATCATGCCAAATTTTAACCTTTTCTTTATAAATAAGGCTGTTATCATATGCTCGGCAGCGAAGCTCAGTTAACTCATTAAGGTCAAGTAATCGTTTCTGGCCAGCTTGGGTTAAATTAAGGTTACATTTTTGTATAGCCCATAATGATTTATGATGGATCTCGACAGGTAGATGACAAGGTTTGCCATAAACGATGCGATACGGACTCATGCCTAGAGGAGCTTTATAAGCAGTGCGATAGGCCCATAATGCTGTATTAAGGTGTTGGGACCAATCTTTGCGATCAGAGCGAACAATTTTTTGTAGAATGGTTTTTATTTCTCGATTAGAGACCTCAGCTAAGCCATTAGTTTGAGGATGATAAGCGGTAGAAACTCGATGTTCAATTCCATTATTCTTCATGAGTTTTCGTACCGAGTTATTAAGGAAATGTGAACCCCCGTCACTTATAATGACCTTAGGTATGCCGAAGCGAGCAAATAAATCATTCAAGAACTTGATTACTGTTGCACTATCGGCAGCACGAGTAGGGATGGCTTCGACCCATCTAGAGACGTAGTCAACTGCAAGAAGGATATATAGGTAACCATTTGATTGAGTGAAGGGACCCATGAAGTCAATGCCCCATGCATCAAAAATTTCAACTACATGGATAGGATTTAGAGGCATCATGTCTCTTTTTGTCATAGTTCCTGTGGTTTGACATGTAGGGCATGATTTCACAAAATCATGGGCATCCTTAAATAAAGTAGGCCAGAAAAAACCACATTGAAGTACTTTTGCAGCTGTACGTTTTCCAGAGTGATGACCACCACACCCAAAAGTGTGGCAATGAGATAGGACACTTGGAATTTCAGACTCAGGTATACAACGTCTCCATATACAGTCGGTCCCTTCCCTAAATAATAAAGGATCTTCCCAATGGTAGTATCGAGAGTCAGCTATGAATCGATCTCGTTTTGCCTTAGGCCAATCATCAGGAATTCGAGATGTGACTAAATAGTTTACCATATCAGCAAACCACGGTAGTTGTGATACGGCAAGGATGGATTCATCAGGAAAGGTTTCTGATATGGGAATGAGTTGGTCGGTTTGTTTGGTTTCAGACTCATGGAGTCTGGAGAGATGGTCGGCCACGACGTTTTGCGCTCCTGCCTTATCTTTGATTTCAATGTCAAATTCTTGTAGCAAGAGTATCCATCTAATCAATCGTGGTTTCGAATCTTTCTTGGAAAGTAGGTGGCGTAGTGCGGTGTGGTCAGTGTAAACAACCACGTGTGAACCCAGTAGGTATGACCTAAATTTTTCAAGTGCAAAGACAACGGCTAGTAATCCTTTTTCAGTCACTGTATAGTTTTTTTGTGCATCGTCAAGTGTTCTGCTAGCGTAATGGATGGCAACTGGTTTGCCATCTTTTCTTTGACCTAGTACAGCTCCTACCGCATAATCTGATGCATCACACATTATTTCAAAGTCTAAGGTCCAATTAGGGGACTGTAAAATTGGTGCTTCAGTGATAGACCTTTTTAATGTCTCAAAGGATCTAAGGGCATCTTCAGAAAATTCAAAAGCTCGATCCTTTGAGAGTAACTCAGTAAGAGGTTTAGCAATTTTTGAAAAATCCTTTATGAATCTTCTATAGAAGCCAACATGTCCTAGAAAAGATCGAACACCTTTCAGTGATGTAGGTGGGGAGAGGTGAGTTATAGTCTCAATTTTTGATGGGTCAACCTCCATTCCTTTTTTAGAGACAATGTGACCTAGAACAATGCCTTTGGTGACCATAAAATGTGATTTTTCCCATGATAAGACTAGGTTCACCTCAATGCATTTTTGTAATACGCGATCAAGAAATCCAAGGCATTCATCGAAGGAATCACCGAATACAGAGAAATCATCCATAAATACTTCCATAAAATCTCCCACCATATCGGCAAATATGGCTAGCATACATCGTTGGAAGGTAGCCGGCGCATTACACAGCCCAAAGGGCATTTGACGAAAGGCAAATGTACCGTAAGGACATGTAAATGTTGTTTTCTCTTGGTCTTCAGGTGCAATAGCTACCTGATTATAACCTGAGTAACCATCGAGAAAACAAAAATATTCCCTCCCCGCTAGTCTCTCAATAATTTGATCTATGAATGGAAGAGGGAAGTGGTCCTTCTTCGTGGCAAGGTTTAATTTCCTGTAATCAACACAAACCCTCCACGAAGTGTTTGTACGAGTGGGGATCTCTTTACCCTGATCATTGGTGACTATAGTCAGACCAGCTTTCTTCGGTACAACTTGTAAAGGGCTGACCCATCGACTATCTGATATTGGGTAGATGATCCCTGCACCTAGCCATTTGCATATTTCCTTCTTAACTACTTCTCGTAGATTTGGATTTAATCTTCTTTGCATTTCTCGAGAAGGTTTTGCATTATCTTCCAAATAAATATGGTGGGTACATAGTGATGGACTTATTCCCCTAAGATCAGATATCGTCCAACCAATTGCCCGTGAATTTTTTCTCAAAACTTCCATTAGTTTATTTTCTTGATCTAGTTCCAAGTGGGCATTGATTATTACCGGGTATGCCTTATTTTCTTCATCTAGAAACACATATTTTAGGTCCTTCGGTAAAGGTTTTAATTCAACTACGGGGACCTGAATTGTCTCTTGGGAACCTTCTATTGAATTTATGGGGTGGGTGGGTGCGTTGGGTGTAAGATCTTCCTCCCTATTATGTAGTAAGTCCGAAATAGGAGGTTCTAGCATGGGCATAATCATTTCCGAGACAGGAGAAATTAAAGCATCAAGTTCATCCCATGCTTGGTCTAGTTCTAAGATATCTGAATCTGTCAACGGTTCGTAGGGTTCATTCTTGATGGAATCAAGGGTTTCGGCCACTAAAACATGTTGTCTTTCAAATAATTTATCATTTAAAGTCAAAGTCGTCTCAAGAGGATCTCTAGCGAGGTTTAAAGGAGTTAAATCGTCAATGATTTGTTTAATTGTTGAACATTCCTCAATCCATCCACAATCTTCAGTATCGTGTTCTTGAAATGTGGGGGTGACAAGATCGACAGGAACAATCTCACCATTGACTTTGAATTCTACTTTTCCAACCTCATAGTCAAAATGAGCCTTGGCAGTGGCTAAGAATGGTCTTCCGAGTATAATAGGAGTTTGAGCAAGTGTTTTAGCCGGGTCCATATCTAGTACGATAAAGTTAACTAGGAACTGATGTCCTTGGACTGTGACTAAAATATCCTCTAATATTCCTAATGGCCTCTTTACAGATCTGTCAGCTAATTGTAAAATCATAGAAATAGGTTTTAACTGACCTACTGCATAATATTTTAGTACGGCAGCTGGGAGGAGATTTATCGAAGCACCATTATCAAGTAGGGTACGCTCGAAGGTCATATCACCAATGATGCATTTTACTAATGGGGCCCCAGGATCTTTCATTTTAAGGGGAAGGAGTTGAGAGATGGCATTAGATGATGCGAGCGGTAACACATGCCTCTCTTCCTCGTGTTGGTCATTCTTTTTCTTTCCCCTCGGTTTTCTTTTGGGAGTGCATTTCTCTTTTAAGAAACGTGAATATGCAGGAACTTGTTCTATAGCCTTAAGGAGGGGGATTTGTATGATAACATTGGAGAATAAATTCTCCAAGTCAGGAGTCAGAGTCGAAGGTCGTTTCTTCACTTTTCTTCGCAGGGCCTCTGGAAATGGAATAGTTGGTTGTGTAAAGGTTGGTGATGGGGATATAGAGGGTGGTTGTGTAGTAGGTGATGATTGGTCTTGCATTGGCGATCATTCTCATGTGTTTGATGGTTTTGAGTGGTCAATATTTGAGGTGTTTCTGTGGTGCGACCACTTCTCAAGTGGATGACACTGGCCGAGGCATTTGACTCATTTTTGCTTGTACTAGCTGCATTTCTAATGCTCACGGGTCCTCGAGTAGGTTGTTGTGAAAAGCCAGGAGGGCGGATTTGTGAGTTATTAGGATTTTGTACCGTTTGAGCAGGTAGTTGTGGTTGAGGTGGTATTTGAGAACGAATCTCGGTCAATTGTCGTTGGACCTCAACTTGGCTTTGAGCCAGTTGCTTTTGAACCTCAACTTGGTTCTGAGCAAGCTGTTGTATGAGTTTCATCAAGTCACGATAATCAGAGGCAAGTCCTTGTGAGGGTGTAGTCAGGGGTTGCAGTGGTGGTTGGGCTTGTTGTGTAAATTGGTTTTGATTTGACTCTTGTTGGGTGACTTGATATCCTGAATTATTGTTTGTTGGGGCCTTCCATGCAAAATTTGGATGGTTCCTCCATCCTGGATTATAGGTGGAGGAATAGGGGTTGTTATTGGAATTCCCCTGCACCCAATTAACTGCTTCAGGATTAATTTGTTCATCTAAAGGGACAGATGGTTGGCACATCTCTGGTTCCATAGGAGCTACCTTGCAAACTGATGGGGTAGTTTTTTCTAATACAAGACTCCCTACGGTTTTAGTTAATTGGTCCACTTGTTTAGCCATCAACTCTACTTTGTCCAGCTTTGAAGCAATGATTTGGATATCCGAGGATGTGTCTCCATTTATTGTTGCATAGTCTATGGCTTGGATTGGTCTTTTATGTCTATTATAGAGCTCTATAGAATAATTGTTGACAGAGTTATCTGCCATATCCTCATATAATTGCCATACAAAGTTCTCATCCTTATTCAAGTAGTTGCCTCCGCAAGAGCCGTCGACAACTCTCTTGTATGATTCCGTTAAGCCCTCATAAAATATTTGCACTTGCTTCCATTTTTCGATTCCATGATGTGGGCATTTGCGTAAAAGATCTCTAAATCTTTCCCAAGCTTCATGGATTGGCTCTACGGGTTTTTGGGTGAAGTGAGAAATGGCATGCCTAAGTGCGTTGGTCTTACCAATGGGGAAATATTTTTTTAAGAATGCCTCTCTCAACTCGGTCCATGATCGAATCGAGACTTCATAGCTACGAAGCCATTGGCTTGCCTTTTGTTGAAGGGAGAACGGGAAGGCTCGGAGGTAAACATGTTCCTTGTTTACCTCCCTTGTGTTTAGTGTATCGCAAGCTGCTACGAAATCCTGAAGGTGCATTATAGGATCCTCGGTCTCTTCTCCCCGGAATTTGGGGAGGAAGGAAATAGTTGCAGGTTTTATTTCAAAGTTTCCTGCTTCTGTGGGAAGTTGGATGACTGATACGAGTTGATGATTAGCAGGATTGTAGTGATTTCGTATCGGTATTGGTGGTGGGTTGTTTAGTCCTTGATATGCTACCAATTGTCGAACTTGGGCATCTTGCAGCTCTTGGCGTTCTGCCATTTGTTGTAATTGCTGCATTATTATAGTGAGTGGATCAGGAGGAGGTGGTACATCAGCCGTGGATTTTGTCTCGGGCTTGACTTTGGATTTTGGAGGATAGAATGGATCAAATTCAAGGGGATCAGTAAGGGGATTCCTTAATGACCTCCTGCCAAGCATACACAAATCAAACACCAAACAATTTGTTTATTCCCACTCAACGCTTATAGTTTAGTTTTTTTTTCTTTTAAGTTTTGATTTGCAGACAAGAATACAAGTTGATTACGTTTCCTAAGATATCTAGCGGTTCAAAATAATTCAATGACTACCACAATGCCGTTCTTCTGGTTCTGAGGCCAGTCAGAGGGTAAGTAGGCTGGAGCCTTTCTTAGATCAACTTGGATGTTAAACCCCTCGTCTTTCTTAGTTAAACACCTCAGGGACGAGTATACTAAGCAATGTAGTTTTCAGAAAATTATCAAGAACCGCGGGATTTGGGCTCTGGTCCTAGGGGTACGCGTGCGCGTGCGATTGTGAGAATGGTGCAACAAACACAAGTTGGCAAACAAAATTTTATTTTATGGTTTTTTTTGTGACCGCTTTAATTTAATCCGATTAAGATGTATTTTTTTATCTTGATTAGTCGGCAAACAATTAAATGGTCTTTTTAAATGCAAGGTGGGACTATGGGGAAGAAATCCTATGGAGATGCAATGCAATACGGAAAAAGAAGTTGATTTTTTTGTTGTTTTTCTTAATATGCGCAAACAAAGAAATAAAAAAGATCCTAGTTATGCCTAAGAAAAGAGAACTTATCGCGAGAGCGCTCCAAATATATAATTTTTTTAGATTTACGTTGATGTTTGATGCGGCTCCTTTCCAATGCGACTTGTCCCCTGCAGAAAAATAAGAAAGATGGTGAAAAGCAAAATGTAAAGAAAAACTTTTTTTATATAAAGCGCGAATAATTGCCTGTCCCCGGCAACGGCGCCAAAATGTTGGAGCGTATTTCTGAGGGTATAAGTACCCGATTTTTACGTCAGATAGTCGTTGAGAACCCACAAAAATACACTTCGAACAAATAATTTACCGGACTTAGCTATATTATGCACAAGGCAAAGTATAGGGTAAGTCAGGGTCGATCCACAGAGACAGGAAAATTTTGCACTTTATAAAAATACTTTTATAAGTTTGCAAAATGTTTGAATAACAAGAATGGAGATGAAATTTGGAGAAGACAATAGTGCAGGTCGGTAAGTGCTGATCGCTCCCCTTCTATGCGGCAACTTCCAAATGGACTCCTAAGCGCTAACTCTTCACGAAATTGGATATCCCGGCGAGGTGAGTTGGATGCGAATACAACCGCGAATCGAGCTCAAACCTCGTGTCACGTCCCGGTTCTCCAAGAGTCGAGGGTAATCACCGTTAGATATGGATCGTCGCGATAGTTTGACGAATTCCTGCACGAAAGAGAAGATAACAAAATAAGACAGATATAAAATTTAAAGTAATAAAATAAAAGCGAAATAGAAATATGATGATCGGCGGCTCGGGAGGAAGCCTCTGGAGTCGGATTCACAGAGGGGCCGAGAAAATGATGGTTGGCGGACGTCTATGGTGTTGAATGACTTTTGGCGGCACTCGGGGTGGAGCCTCAGGAGTCGGATTCACTGGGGGTCCGAATGCACAAGTCGACGAGATCACCTCGATACTTCGTCGATGTATGATTATTTATGGTGGTAGAATTTTGTGGGATGATGACGGAATTGGTGGGAGACGGATTTAGTTGGCAAGAATGGAATGATGGAATGAAGGAGATGCTTGGAAACCAAATAGGAATGGAATACTCGGATGCCCCCCAAAGCTCCTTCCCATGTAATATTTATACTTATCATGGTAGTTCCCTGCCAAGGGTTGTATCCATTCAAATGGAAATTACATCTCTTCAATTTGCCTCAAAGGCAATCGTGTCCTTTCCCTTAACGTGTGTTCCCTTTCACACTAATGGTGCCTCTTCATACTAATGTGCCTTTTCAAGCTAATGTGCCTCTTCAAACTAATGGTTGTTAAGACATGCGTTAATAACTCTTTTTTTTATAGCTGAGGTTAATCCCCACGTTGGCAGGCTCCATTAACGGCTAATATTCATAGTCCATCATTGTCTACTTTAGTTATTCTAATGAGTTGTGTTTAATGTAATTAATGGCTCTGATTTTTTTAGGATAAAAAAATAAGTGGGATCGGATGTAGATTTTCTTGAAGCAAAAATATTTGGGTTTCATATTATTGTCAATATAATTTTTTGTGCTAAAATAATGGATATATAGTAGTAGTGATGGACAGTTTCTTTTAAGAAGTTATCTTTAGAGGGGGTCACCATAGTACTTGTTCTCCATGTGTCCAAGTATAACAAATGCGCACAAAAGTTTTTATGCAAAATTTCATTCTCATTATAATTAATTATATATGTTAGAATATTATCGATAAGTTGATGGTTTTCCCACAATCATCATAATATATTATGGATCATCAAGAGGAAATCGAGAGTATCTTACAGTTTATCTGAGTGGCATCAAATACCATCTTAATTTATTATTTCTTCTCTTTTGATTAGGATATAAATAAAGGTAAATTGAAGAGTAGTATGTGATTGCTCATATGAGTGGAATGACAAATGCATGCAAATTGGCATGTGTAATGCATGTAATACCAGTCCATAACATTATTATACACCACAGGAAATATGATTTTTCTTATGGAATGGGGTAGTATTGACATAGTTATATAGTGAATCAAAGATTCATCACCTATCCTTCTCCATTGGTAACCACGATAATCCCAGATTTATTTAGAATTACATGCAATGAGATCACCCATTTTGAGTTAGAGATGGGGTAAATAGACCCTACATCACACCATTTCGTGATCTCCTTCATGACGACGCCCCATAGATTAGGGTTTAGTCTCCTCTGAAATTCTCAAGATGACTTGGCATCATCTTCCAGGTAGATGTGGTGTGAACACAGGACATGATTTATCCTGCAGAGGTATGATACATGCCAACCAAGTGCCTTACAATTTTTCACTAGAACCTCAAGCAGTCGAGAATTTTGATGTGGGTTCAGGCTGCTATTGATGATAAGGATACATATTTCCTGCACTCGCAAGGAAAGCATACTTGAGGCTTGCCAGAAGTGGCTTTAATTCTAGTTGTGATCGAGCCTGATTCTCGGTTAATTCTGAAATCTTGTTAGTGGGTAGATGATCAACCACGATTTGGAAGCGTTTCTCACCTCTATTACGAGTGGCTCTGCTGATAATGTGTCGAATAAATCATCAATGAATTCCTCATGTTCGGTCTGTCATGAATCTACTACCTCAAAGAGGTCCATCAGCAAGTAAGAATATGTTTCCCAATTGACATCAGAGCATACAAAGACTATGCTTTCCATGACCTCCTCTAGAGAGAGGATTTCCTCAATCCATGTGTCTTTCAAAGAGAATTCTATGTCTCTGATATCTGTAATGAAGTCACAATCTACTTCAGACGATTATGCTTGACCTTGATGAGACACGACAATCAGTTCAATGACAATGTCCATTGTTACTTTGTCATTGTTCGAGCAGAACGTGATCTTCCAAAACCCATAATAAACCACGGCCTCTGCAGTTCGCAGGAAAGGCTGACAAAGAACAATCGGGGTTAGGAGTATGGGTGCAGAAGAGTTCACATCAAGGACTATGAACTCAACAGGAAAATACATGCCCTGCAGCATTATGATGATGTCCTCCAATAGACCCCAAGGTCGCTTGATCGATCGATTAGCAAACTGAAGGATCATGTGTGTGGGCTTGAGCGGTCCCAACCCAAATTCTGTGAGCAATGATGTGGGCATTAGGTTGATTGAAGAGCCACTGTCAAGCAAAGTTTGCTCAAAGACTTGGTCAAAAATCTTACATCTGATTGAGGGTGCTCCATTGTCAGACTTTTTTTTCGGGAGGTTGCTGATTGCTGCCATTGTGGCCATACTGAGGACGTGTTTCTCAACTCGCTGGAGTCTATTATTGCTAGTCAACCAAGGTTTGTTTGTACATGCTTCCTTCAAGCCCTTCTTTACAACGAGCATATATTCCATGGCTTTCTGCAAGGGTAATTCAACAATCAAGTTTTCGACAATACCTACAACACCTGGATTAGGTAATGTATTTTTTCGTTTTACATTTTTTGGATCTTTCTATTGCATAAGGAAAAGGTATATGTACAAAACTGAAATTAGAAATAGTAAATACTATTCTTATTTACATCAATATCCATGCCCACAAAATTTTGTACAATCGAAATGTAAAAAAGTGTACGAGCTGGAGATAAAGGTGGACATCCAAAAACTACAACTTCCATTCTGTTAGCTGGTGCTAGATCGACTACTGGGGATTTCTCCTCCATTGTTGGTGTGGCTTCACTTCGACTGTGATCATCTTTTTGGTCTTTTTTATTTTTTGATTTTTTTGTTCTTTGTTTGAGATGGTGGTGGCTACCAGCTGATATGGCTTCTCCTCCTTCTTCTTCCTCACCCGAACATGTAACCGACATGACTGATGCAGGAAATGATGATTCACCATATGAAGCTTTATTCTTTCCCCTGATGGTGGAAGACAGAGGCAAGGTCCTACCACTCCTAAGAGTAACAACATTAGAAACAACAAAATCACAATCATGTGACTCTACAAGTACATACGAGACTTCACATTCTACTTCGACTAGGTCGGGATTGGAGTTTATGTGACTGTCAGGTCGTCTAGCTTCTGAGTCATCTCTGCTTGGCCCTTCACTAACTGGGCCATAAAGTCGAGGATTGGATTCATTGGAACCGCCCTGGAAGGTTCAACGTGCTACCCACACTGTGGCTAATAGTGTGAATGCTGAGAAGTGTGCTACTGATAATATTGCTGCGGTGGATGAAGCTGATACTGATGTTGGTAGGGAGGAGGAGGATATTGTTGGTGATATGCAACCACGTATTGATGGTACAACTGGTGCTGGCGGTATGGTGGCTGTGGGTAATGCTGAGTATGTCTGCAATTGTTATGGAATTGTGGAGACTGGTGGTACTGAGGCTGCCGGTGAGACTGGAAAAATCTCCCTCATTGATGTTGAGGGAAAGGACGTGAATTTGCAGGTTGGTCCTACTGATGTCCACCGGATGGGCTAGCTACATGTCATTCGACCAAACTCCATTCACCTCTTGAGTGAGAGGTAGTGGTGGAGAGAATGGATCATAAGAATACATGGGCTCTGGTTGGTATACAACCAACTGTTGCTGCTGTTGTGGCTGGTTGGGAGTCTACACGTAATATATATGTTGGATTGTTGGTTGCTGCTGACTGGGCCGAGGCTGATGTTTGTGACTAGTTGTCATTTCGTTGTAGGCAGGTAATCGAAATCAACGAAGAAATAACCACAATTAATTTATTGAACTTTAATTGGAGTGGTTTTATGTTTGTTTTACTTAGGCAAGTCCCAAGGTCAAACTCAAAGAGGCAAAGGAACAACTTAGGATTATGTCTATCAAAGTTCATGTATGATTTTCGAGGCAAAAATATTTTTCTTATTTTTAATGCGCTTTTTTACGTTAATGCAAATGTAGCCAATTTTAGGGACTTCCAAAAATTAAATAATGATGAAATAAATGCTCTTTATTTTTTTGGATTTTGGATGTAATATGAATAAATAATAAATTTGTGAATGCAAACAGGGTCAATTTCGATAATTAATTATAATAAATATTAAATCTATTTATTTTCAAGGAATAAAACTATCCAAGATCGCAAACAGGGTCAATTTAGATAATTAATTATAATAAATATGAAATCTATTTATTTTCAAGGAATAAAATTATCCAAGATCTATCATTAGGTGATTTATCTTAGAAAAATCTAAACCTAAAAAAAGAGGTTTAATACCTACAAAAATATAAAGATTGAAATCTACAAAATGATTTTTATAGAGAAAACTATGCATGCAAATGCAATTCTTTTTGGGCATAGTGTTAAATTCAATTAATCTTATGATCCGTGAATTTTTGGCAATTTCTTAAACTATGGTTAATTATCTATGAATTTCTAATCACAGATTGGGCAACCTATGTAATTTTCTACCAAACTATTAATTATTAATTAACCACATAGAATAAAAATATAACAATCATACCATAATGTAGAGAGTTAATTGAAGATCAAATTTTATTTTTAGAATAATAAAATGATGTGAAAATAAGGTCCAAATAATAGAGGAAAGGCATGAGTCTGTTTGCAATACAGAAAAAATCAGTAAAGAAAATACAGTGAATGGGCAAAAGTGGAGTTACCGAGCCGAAGGGGTTAGTTTGTAAAATTCCCAGAGTATCATGTGCGAAGTACATGACTTCTGGACCGGGGGCTCCCTTGGAATTTGGCAGACTGGGGAGGGCTCTCCATGCAATTAGCCCACAGAGGGGAGGGAACTTATCACGTTCTCTCCTCCGACGGAGATGAGTGGGCGATGCTCGGGCAGAGCAGTTGTGTCTTCGAGGTGGAGGAGGAAGGCGGAGAAGATTGGCAGACACGCGACTAGGAGGAGTCGGGGCAGAGGAAGGCGAAGGGGTTCCCCTATTGTTGATGATGACTGGCGAAGGAGGAGTAGAGACAGAGGCTACTTTAGTCGTCGAAGGAACTTCTGATGTTCTTCGGTGGAAGTTCGACCTTCAGATGCGGAGTGGAGGTTGCACTACCAAGAGCTTTGAAGGCTCGAAGTATGAGGATTTGAGCCCTCGAAGGTCAGTGTCAAGGCTTGGAAAAGCGACAGAGATGGCATGGTGATGAATCTCATATTCTATAAAATCGCCACCTCCACCGCCCTTCATCGGCATCCACCATTCATGGGGGCTTCGGTCCAGCCTATAGCTCTCCGGTGACAGTGGAGGAGCTGCTTCTCGAGGTGACGACAGTCGAGATACCCCAGGTGTGATCCATGGCTTTCCCGGCCATGTCGAGGCACCACCGAGCATCGCTGAGCATCGAGGTATGATCGGCCTCGTCGTGCGACGACCCAGAGGTTCGATGAGGACATCAGCCCAGATCCCGACCTCCACCAACACCTCGCTCCAGTGAGGTGATTTTCCTCTTATTTCTTCGAATTTACCCGAATCCATTACTCGCCACCACCTTCACTTAACCACCTTCCGACCTTCATCTCTCAACAAACACCTTCGCCGACCCATCCTCTCTTCTCCAGAACCATCTCCGCTTCGACCCACTTCTTCCCCTGCTCCGCCGGAGAAGAACTCCAAGGCCACCGCCTCCCGTCACCTCCGAGGCCTTCACTCACCCATAAAAAGCTCTCGCACAGCTTCAGCTATGAATAACATCTGCATGTATCCTCAATGGCCAGAGCCCGCGCCTCCCCGCCGATCTCGAATTTCTCCTACGACGACCATACTCCGACGGGCGGCTTTAGACAGCAATGGAGCTTCGCATTGGCTCCCGGACCTCCGCCAGGCTTTGAGCGAACTTCATCGGTCTTCAGACTAGCCTTTGGAGCACAATGGAGCTTTAGAGGGTGCGTCGGAGCGCAGCCTCCTCCAGTGACCCCCGGCGGAGGACGAAGAACAACTGCTGTCCGATCAGCTTGATCGGACAGCCAGAATGATGACACGTGGCAACCCAAACCTCATTCCAACCCAACAGCTTCGGAGCATCCGAGCCACGACCCGAGCCACAGTATGCTTCCACGTGACCCGAGCCAGAGGCGCACTCCCGAGCCTAGGTTCCTCACGTGCACCGCATGTAAGGTCCTAGGTAAATTGCACGAAGGACCCCAGAACTATTGATAATTGCAGAAAGGTCCCTAGGCACGTGCCTGACGTGTGCGCCTGGGTAATTTACACAGAGGCCCTCTAAGTTTCCTGGAATTACAGAAAGGCCCCCGTGCATGAAGGAAAATTGCATCAAGGCCTAGGCGGTTTTTGGTATTTGCATTTAGGTCCCTCTATGGACCTAAATGTAATATTTATCCTTTTATTTCTTGCATTTTTATTACAATTATGCCCCTACATTGTTTTCTTCATAACTTGAGCATCGTAGGTCCAAATTGCATGATTTTAGTGTTGTTTTGATCCTTGTTTCTTCCTCTACATCATAGCATGTTCAGTTTTCTCATCCGAAATAATTTTAAATGAAGTGATTTTTTTGTGATAGATGTTGGTCCGGCTCTCATTGATCTTGCTCTGATTTGATGACTGCTCTTCATGTTGTGATTAAATCGACCCTGATTTCTTTTTCTAGTATGATGCTCATACTTTTAGGGTATTTTTGTAATACTTTGTCTAGCATACATGTAACCTTGAATAATTACTCATGCGTAACTTTAAAATGGCATAAAAATCAACTAAAAATTGCATACATCATGGCATTGCATTGTAATTAGCTTAGTGCATCTTACAGACCTGAACTTGAGAATGATTCACACTTGTGCTCCATGAATCAAGATTCGACAAATTGACTAAGTAGCAGTGTCCTTGTGTTCGACCTTGGTATACTTGCCGAGTGTAAATACTCTACAACATTCAAAGGACTGTGGTTTTTGACGAACCGAATTTGCCTCCTATACTACGACAACTCATCACTTTTAAAGAGGCAAAATTAGCGTTCATCAAATGGCACCGTTGTCGGGGACACATCTTAACTTAATTGTTGAATTTTGATTCTCTTTGTTGAATATTTTCGAAGTTTACAGGTCCTCATTTCATGGATCATTTTTTCTGCTGATTTAAATTATCTTTGTGTTCTAACTTTTCTCTTTTATGGTTGGGCCCATGAAAATCGAGGACGCTTGATCTTCATGGAGGCGTAAAGTCGGGAGCTTTCGCTGAAGAGGCCGCAAAAGAATTTGTGAAGAAATTCTGGGATTTTAATCAGTCAACTTGCATTTGCATCCTGTAAAAAAAGTGTTGCATGTGCATATTTATTTCCAGTTTTTGCTTGTTGTAAAAAAAGTAGATCACTTTATGATCTACCCCCACCCCCACACACTTGCACATACACACTCACTCCCCCCCATATCCCTCTGTATATCTCACATACACACACTCTCTCTGTATAATTCACCAACCCCCCAACCATTCACCCTTGTATCATAGTACAGATTTCCCCCTCCCCTAACTCAGACCTTACTTAGGCTATTTGTAGCCTAAGTATAGGGGGGACCTGCCTGCTCATCCTTCCCTCAAATTATCTTCTTGTATCTAGGTCAATTTTTGACCTAAGTATAGGGGGACCCTCCTCCTCAGTTCCTCTATATCACCCTATATTTGATTGAGCCTTGGCTTCATGGCACTTGTGCTATGAGGACATAGTAAAATTTAAGTATAGGGGGATATACCATATAGTACTGTATATTTACTTTAGCCATAGCTCGTATTTTTAAAACTTTTTGAGAAATTTATTTTCGGGCTTGGTTTTGGTAAACCTGTGAACTGAATTTTGTAAAAACCTTGTAAAAATGTTTTCTTAAATTGAGGGATTAATCTGTGTTAAAAAAATGAAACCTTTTTGAATTAGACTCTGACTACTAGGCTTAGTAAACAGTTTCAGTGAGGGAACTTCGGTCTCCCTTAGTAGAGTGGGTGGTTTAAAGGACACCGCATTTGGCTCCGTCCTTAAGGATCACGGGTCCGTTTATCAGCTCGTACTTACACCCATACTGGCTGAGAGTAGATACTTTATTCATTTGAGCCTGGGCTGGTTACGGTCTCTTCCAAAAAAATTGAAAATTAGAACCCATAAAAATATGTAAAAGTCAAAAATCACACAAAAATCATTAACCAAGGAGTTGGTGTATTTCTGACACATTCACACTCACTCAAGGCTTGAGGATTTTGAGTACACTGGATTTCTGTGATCTTGAGAGTCTGAGTTAACATGCCTTAGTCATTGGGGTTTTAAGCTTAATTATCCACACTTTCCTAGTTTGAAAGATTTGAGCGCTATATTGCACTCTTCATCTCTACCTTTAAAAGAATATGATCAGCACAATCACCTCCACAACTACATGATTGATGAGATGAGTTGAGTTATCACTTGAGGAACTAGGACTAGAGATTTGAGTTTAGACCCGATCTGATGATATTCGAGGGTGGGATAAAGTTAATGAAGGCTTCAGAAAACCTGAGTGTCAGCAAAACCCTAGCCAGTATGTGAACAAGATTCATATGCTATCTCTTTGATATCTACCTAAAGTGCCAGGGTGTGATGAAACTTAATGAATATTGTTGATCAGTGTGCGTCAACTTTTGGTAAAGGCAGTGGAGCTAGCCAACAAAAGCAATGAAATGTCAAAGAAAAGCTCTATCATCCAAGTCAAATTATAAATGAGCTTCCACCAAAGGCGAGCGCTCCCAAACATTTTCAAAGTGTCCACTTGGACCAAGCGCTAATTAGGACCAAGGAGTCGGGCTGACACCGAAAAAGGGCTCTGCATCGTAAATGCTACAAGTATGGGTGTCGAAGGTATCTTAGATTTTCAAAAGAGACACACCCAGGAGTACTCCCAGGAAAACAAGTGCAGACGACTCCAACTCTCTTGATTGACACATTGGTCAACAATCTAAAAATTTATATGTGTTGAGTAAAAAGGCACTCGAGAGGCCCCTTGTTCCAATGTGTGGAAAAGAAAAATAGACATAATCCCAATCCCTCCATCAACTAGACGTCCATCTACATTTCAAGTCTGACAAACTAAAGACACGGTTGACTGAAGCAAGAATAGACTTATTCCCTAGTATTGAGGATGAGGTCTAGAGGAGAGTCTTTGGGACTGGAACTTTGGGTGATGCCTCGACTTGACTCTCATGAAATGCAGTACACCTAATTTCATATCCTTATACTATATGTACAAAAAAGAGAGTCTGCCAATTAGAGAAGTTGGATTCCTTAGGACTAAAGCAAGGATAAGCTAAGAATTTTAGGATCACTTAGGTCAAGGGTCTTCGAAAGATTGAGCCTTGAAAAATTTCACGCGCACTGTTGATAAATCTCAGATTCATCTCTCTAATTCTCATTTATTAAGCTTTAATCCCTTAAAATCATCAACATTTCTGCATTTATTCCGCATAATTAGCATTCATGCGTGTTTTCATATGAACGACATTTTATCCATCATTTTTGCACCAAATAAGAAGCCAAAAATCTCAGCCAAAACTAACCTGTAAATTGCCTAACTTCCCTGATTTTTAACTCCTTCATGCTAACTCTGAATGATCCAAAACCACTCCACTGTGTACATATCACTAACAAGAATAAATAAATGAAAAATACAAAAAAATAATTAACCCAAATAACTAGACCACAAACCCAAACTCTAGTTTCAGGATTTCCGGACTAAAAACCTCATATCTTCCCCATCCAGTGTCCGCTTTGATCCTACTCACTTTTGAATTAATGTACATTCAATTACCTTCAAAACAAGACCAAGTTCAAGTGAATCGGAGCTCGTATGTGAAAGTTGGGTTTTGGGCCTCTTTTGTACATTGTGTATTTTACCGGTTTTTGACTTGATATTTTATGTACATATTTTCTTAATTAATAAAAATCCAAAAAAATTAGATTAATGTGTAAATATTTATCTCTGATTTTTACCATATTTTTATGAATTTTATCTGATTTAAAAATAACAAAAAAAATTATAAAACCCAAAAATCAAGGTATTCTATGTACATGGGATACCACAGAAATATCACTTTTTGTATTTGATCGATTTTGGTTTTGATTTCTTCATAAAATTTGTAGATCTCATCGAGACGAGCATTTTTTGTGAAGGAACTTTTTCGATCCGAGGTCATTTGCTATTTATTTTTTATTTTACAAAATCTTTATCTACGAATTTTTCTGGTGTTGACACGTGGCAACCCCTGAGGCCGCCACGTGTCAGCATTATTTGGCCTCTTTTAAATTCATTTTAAAATAAAACAAAATAAAATAAAATACCCGCACATGCGAGGCACGTGCGCTCCTCTTTCTCCATCCGTCGCCATGTGGCGCGTTCGAGGTCGTTCGATCTCGGCCGATCGAACGGCCTGTAGTCGTCGTCTTCTCCAGGCGCCCCCCTTCCCAAACCGGCCACCGCCCCTCTCCGTTATCTCCGCCTCAGCGCAACCACCTCCGCGTCTCCTGCCGCCAACCACCTCCGCAACCTCCTCCGCACATCTCGCGATTTCCATCGCCGGCCTACCCCTCTCTCCTATTTAAAGACCACCGGCATCGCTTTCATCTTAATCCGCCGATTCTTGGAAGTGGGATCCTCCACCGGTGGTGATAGCCCGAGGTAACACTCCTCGCGGCGAGATCTGGCATTATCCCCGATGCCGTTGCTGCCCGAGCATCCTCCGCCCGCTTCTCTGCTTCGGTATCACCTCCGTCGAGCCAACACCTGTCTTCTTCGATCTCGCCTCCACCGATTATCACCGCCTAGGTACCTTTCCTCCGCTTCACCTTCCTCCTTCTCGTCATCAAGATCCCCATTTCCATCCTATCTCTCTCTCGATCGTATCGTCACCACAACGGCGACACCGCTGCCGCGATCATCGACAACACTTCCTGAAGCTTCAAGCTCAACGCAATAATTTTCATCAACGCCTCTACATCTGACTTCCACCGCAACCAGAACGTCATCGTCATCACCTACATTGGCAAACGACGAGCTTCATCACCCTCGACTCCGCAGCAAGCTCTTCCAGATCACCTCCGCCGGTTGCCTATCCGCCTCCGCCAACGACCGCCCCGATCAACAATGAAGCTCCTCCGCCTTTAGCTTCAACTGCATCATCACCTCCGCCATAGCTCCAGACCCCCATCGGAGTACCACCCTCGACTAAAGCTCCTCGACGTCCTCGCCGCCTCCTGGCCGGAGCCAGGAGTCGCCTCAATCGACAACAGCCAGAGCTCCGCCTCCTCTTTCTCGTCATCTCCACTACGTGACCGGGCGCTTAGACCCGAGGCCCTCCCACGTGCGGAGCACGTGTGGAGGGAACTACGTCAGCATGACATCAACAGCACCCGGGGGCACGTGCCTTGCACTGGGCAATTTACAAAGAGCCCCCTGGACATCCTCCTTTCTACGCAAGAGTCCCGCCGACCCAGGAGTCACGTGCACCGCACGTGACTCGTGGAAATTTTGCAGAAGAACCCCCCTATTATCGGTAATTTCAAATAGGTCCCCCTGCATTATATTTATTTTTTTAATTTATTGCAGTTATACCCCTATGTTTCTCATTACTTTTAGACCTCTACATGACTTCATTTTATCATTCAAAAAATAGCATGACGTTCCTCATTTAATTCTTTACATTTTGACATATTGTAGATATTTTTGTGATTGATGGTTAATTAGAAATTAATTATTCTGTGGAAAATTACGTATTTTGCCCAGTTTGTGCTATTAAATTTGTATTTGATTAACCATTACTTTAAAAATTCCTGAAAAATCACCTAGTATAGAGTTAATTGTGTTTGACATTGTGCCCAAAAAGATTTGCATTTGCATGCATAATTTGCCCTGTAAAAATCATTTTGCATATTTCAGTATTTGATTTTTAATAGGTGTCAAACCCTATATTTTCGAGGTTTAGGATTTTTCTGAGATCCATCACCTAGTGACAGATCTTAGATAATTTTCTTCCCTGACAAGAAGTCGATTTAGTATTTATTAGAATTAAATATTGAAAGTCATTTTGTTTGCATTTAAAAATTCATAAAAAATCACATTGCATCCAAAAATTCCAAAAAATACAATGCATTCATTTCATCGTATTTTGCATCGTGGCCTAGTTTCATATTTTTCGAACATCATTTGAACGTAATTTACATTTTAGTTCCTAAAATAGGCCGAAATTGCATCTTGCATCCTTTATTTGCATTAAAAATTTCAAAAAAAGACCGCCTCGAAAACTGTACATGAATTCTAGGTTGTTCCTTTGCCTCCTTGTGATCGACCTTGGAACTTGCTCAAGTAAAATAAACATAAAACCACGAGATTAACATTTGAATAATTATTTGTGTTTATTTTCTTAACCGATTCCGATTGCTACCTACAACGAACGACAAATCATATATTTACGCAAGACAATAAAACATCTCTTTTAACGTTGCGATTTCGGACTCGTCAGATGGTGCCGTTGCCGGGGAGGCAAACGGCTTAGCCTTTTGTTTTGAAAATTTTCGTTCGATTTTCCGCATTCGGGTACTTTGACCCCCGAATTTTTCATTGTAAATACCATTTTATTTCCTGCATTTATTTTTCAGCAGTTATTTCACTTATTTTATTTCTGATTATTTTCTGATTCATTCTCTTACACAAATCTCTCTTATTTTTCTTACGAGGTACCTGACGTACGTGGAGTGGTTTCAAGAAACCGAAGCATCTTCACCGACATCCGAAAAAAGCTGCAATTAATTTAAGATCAAGTCGTGAGAGAGCGTAGAGTCTAGGTTTTTAATTTCTGCAATTTTATTTAATTCCTCATTTACAGCGATGTCCGTTCGGATTCTCGCGAATGTAAAAAGACCTTGAACTTTTCTGTGGTGTGTCGTGGCCTGTTTCACTCTCCGATGAGGGTGGGGCCCGACTTGAGTGGTGATTAGGATAGACCTGCACATACGGCTCTCAGAGTATTTATATTTTTGGTTGTGCTCATAGGATCTAAAAGCCACACTGCACTTTAATTGAGATGCACATTAGATCGTTCAATTTAGCCAAAATTTAACTCAATTCTTTCTCGCTGATAGAACTTTCTTCTTAGATGCGGTTTTTCATCGGCTTGCATTCATTTAGAATAACTTTTCAACTCTGTATTGCATCCCACATGGAGATTGCGAGGAAGCACTGTAAGTCTTCTAACTGAGCATACATCATTGTTTTCGCGTGCATCGGCTTTTCCCGAACTCCTCCCTCTTATTTTATCACATAATTTTAAAGGAAATTGGGACTGGACGGTAGACGTGTACTTGTGCTCATTTAAATTCTTCAGTGATCACCTAATTAAAATTGGGACTGCTAAATATAGCCGATCTTAAGAACCCATAAAAATCAAGAATTCTTATGGGATAGCAACCCCGACATTGTTTGATTTTATCTTGCAGTGAGGAGAGAGACGTACACTAGGATAGAGCCAAGCTAAGATTTTCATATAGACTACTTATTTTAAAAATGATTAGTTACTTCTCAGTGAGGAACATGGGTAGCCGGTAAACGGTCCGAACTTCCTTAGCAGAGTGGGTGATTTAAAGGACACTGCGAAAGGCTCCGTCCTTAAGTAACACGGGTAGTCATTTTACGGTCCGTACTACACCTATACTGGCTGAAAATGGATGCAACTAGTCGTACGAACTCGAGACAGTCTTTAAGAAAATTTTGGTACCTAACAACTCGTTAAACGGTTTGCAAGATTTGAATTCTCACCAATTTAAATCTGACAAGATAATTGATCGAACCGTTACGACCTTCACTGAGTGAGTTGGTGAAAGAAATCATTGTATTGTGTTTGGTTTGTACGTAAAAAGTAAGTAATCAACGAATACCGCACACTTGTGCCTACATCATAAACCGCGAACCTCTTGTTGATCTCGAGAATGGAAGATTGTGGTAATTCTTGTTTGGACTCCGCGAACCCTTCTCTCACTACCACAAACTCTCCAATCTCAAAAGCCCAGAGAGACTCTTTCTCTGGACCTCCTTGGCCTCAGGGAAATCTTCCCAAGAACCCTATTCCTATGATTCCTTCTTCTTTCTAGAGGGAGGACAAACCCACACTATTTCTCTCTCACCGATACAGATCGAAGAAAACTTTTACATCAACTCTTTCCACTCTGTTAACTCGAACCCCTTATATTCTGAAGGTGAAGAAGAAGAAATGCCTCCCAAGATGTCTTCCAAGAAAGATCCTGAAGATGGACCCAATGACGATCCTATTCAGATTATTCTGGCAAGATTAGCCGCTTCTGAGCAGCAATAGATGTTATTCAGGGAACAACTTGAGCAGTTGAATGCTGGGGAAGAACTGCTAATGGAAGCTGCATACAACCCTGGACAGTACAGAGTGAGGAATTATTTGCAGCCACCTCAGCCAGAGATTAACTATGAACTGAAGCCACATTTTATAAGTCAATTACCACAATTCCATGGTAATACGACTGAAGAGCCATATGAATTCTTGCGAGACTTGGAGCTAATATGTTCTAATCTAAGGCACCCACACGTCAGCCAAGACTGCATTCGTCTCACTGCACTACCTTTCGCCTTGAAAGGGAAGGCAGACTACTGGGTGAAGAACGTAGGAGTGATTGTGACCACTTATGAGAGGTTCAAAAACCTATTTTTGAAGAAATTCTACCCTTTGAGTCAGACCAACCAAATGAGGACTCGCATCACCAGTTCGCTCAGATGCCCAATAAACCACTCTGTGAGGCTTGGGATAGGTTTAAAGACCTGCTATAAAAATGTCCCTGCCATAACCTGGATAACAACATCCTAGTTCAGTCACCCTACTCTGGCCTCAACTACGAGACTCAAGGGTTAGTTAGCGCTGCCTGCGAAGGGAGTTATACATCACGTGGAGCTGAGACCGTCTGGAAAGTACTGGAGCAGATGGCAGAAACAAGCCATTCTCAAATTGCTAGTAGAGCATACACCGAATCCCTGAATACCTTTCAAGCCAAAGGCGGAAAGCAGACTGTCGCGGAAATAGCAGAGGATTTGATTCCAAACATGAACATCATAGCTGATAAATTGACAGTAGTGGATCAAATTCACAAGAGAATGAAGGACATCGACAGCAGGATCTCCCAATTCCCAAAGCAGATGGAGGAGCTCACTGAGAAGGTGTCCAAGATGGGGATGCCTACTGCACCTACGGTCCTGATTTATCATGTGCATCATGTCCAGGAGCAGCCAGGATCAGATTAACATCAACCATGGGTTCAAGACCAATCCTATGTCCAACCTTCTCAGCAGCCACCCCCACCGGCCGAGACAGTCAAAGAAGTCCCGCCTCTGACGTTCGAAGTAAACGGCATTTGGTACACACAGGACACTACCCGACAGGGTAATATGGGGGACCGTCAACCTTATCAACATCCGCCCACTTTCTATAATTCCGCATTTCCTCCGCCTCCACAACACACTCAGAACACTGCATCTTTCCAGCATCCGAAGTAGCAACAACCCTACAATTGCCAGAACCAAACTCAGCAATACCGTCAACAATATCAAGCTCCCAAACAATCAGCTCAATCATCCAACCCTCCAGAAGAACCGATCGATATCCAGAGGTAAATTCTTGAAGAAATTCACAACTTTCGAAATGAGCTGTATGACCTACGGGTCGATGTTAATCGTTTATACCGTTGGAAGTATGAACAGACAGCCCCAGCCACAATCATTCCCGCCCAAGTTCAAGATAACCCCAATAGCTTGAACAAATCTCAATCATCTCAACACAATGGCCAGGTATACTATTCATATTTTTCTACATTTGAACATGAGATCCTTTCGTTTGACAATATCAATGCCATGTCACTCAGGAGCGGAAGGACCGTGGTCGTACCTGACTGGGCAAGGGCATCAGACCATGAAGACTCGGAAGATCAGCCGGAGGATGCTTCTGAGGAGGAAGAAGAAGGACACCTGAAGATCCCAGCACAAGATAAAGGGAAAGCATCTATGGAGTCAGCAGAGGACCTTGAACCTATGGTTGCTGCAAAAATACCTTTGTCACCTTTTCAGCAACCTGATTTTGATTATTATCAGAAATCTTATGATTGTAATAAGAACTCCAAGTCTAATAAAGATGCTCTTATTTATGATTCTGTCTCTCTATCTACTGTCTCAAATGTTTCCATTCCTTTCCCCATGCTCTTAAGAAAGGAAAACAAAAGGAAAACATTCAGGTGACCCATTAATGGAAAGGTTCTGCCAGCAAAATATCACAGTCAAAAGTACCCTTTGATCAGTATGTGGCCAGTAATCCAACCTTTCAGAAGTACTTGAAGGCAAAATGCACTCCCACCATGACTTGTACAAAGAAAACAAGTCAATTTGTGGAGACTCATATCTTGATAGTTGCCACTACCAAATGTGTCAAAAATCAGCATTTGCCGAGAAAGAAAAGGGATCTGGGTGCCCATTATATGGAGAGTCGCATTGGCGGCATTACGTTCGCACACACACTTCTTGACAATGGTTCTTCCATAAATCTTCTACCCTTAGCCTTATATTATAGATTGGTGTTAGGCCCTCTCAAGAAATCATTATCTTTACTCCAGTTTGCTGATAAATCCACTAAAATACCTAAGGGAGAAGTAAAAAATGTCATCATCGTGATCGAGGGTACGGAATACAAAGTGAACTTCACTGTCCTTGATATGGAAACCCCAAACCATTGGAAGGAATCACAAATCATTCTTGGAAGACCATTCTTAAGAACCGCCAAAACTGTATTCGATTACGGTTCTGGAATGATGAAATTCCATTCTCCAGGCAGAGAAGTAGACTTGGAGATGAAACAAACAAAGTGGCGAAGGCCAGACTCCGAATCCACCACTGAATATGGCGAGACATCAGAATACAATCTCCTCAGCACTACTGGACTGTAGGACCAACTGCCAGACATGCAGATTGAAAGCACAACATCAGAAGAAGAAACAATGCACAATGCAGTTTGCGAGATATTGCCAAAAATATCTAGTCACCCAGATTGCTACAATCTTGATGACACAGAAATCCTTTCGAATTTGTCAGTCCCATCATCTTCAGGACAATCAAGAAATATCGATGACGAGTCGGACGCGACTCTGGCCGAATTACCATACTACTTTAGCGATCCGACTCACCTTTCTTTGGAATTGGTACTAGCACCTCACACAGTGATTCACCACCAACTGACACTGAGCCAGATGCAAAAATCATTCAGCCAGACTTAATTGATGATTCAGATTTGCCAAAGCTGAAACCACTGCCTCCTACACTGAAGTATGCATTTCTAAATGTACCCAAAGAAAAATTCCCTGTAATCATCAGCTCATCATTAACCATAGACCAGGAATCCAGACTACTTGAAGTCCTTGAGCGAAATCGAAAAGCCATTGGTTGGACTGTGTCGGATCTCGTAGGAATAAATCCTGCTCTCTGCTCGCACCAAATTTATGTTGAGGATAATGCAAGGCCTTCCCGTGAATTTCAGAGAAGATTAAACCCCAATCTTCGGGAATTGGTTAAGAAAGAGATAGAGAAATGGTGCAAAGCAGGATTTATATACCCCATTTCTAACTCCAAGTGAGTGGCCCCCTTCATGTCATCCCGAAGAAGTCGGGAATCCAGATAGTCACCAACGCGGGGGGGGGGGGGGGGGGGTAGAGATCGCGACTCGAGTACCCACGACGTGGCACATCTGTGTCGATTACAGGCGCCTGAATGCTGCGACCAAGAAAGATTACTTTCCACTACCATTTATTAATCAAATCTTTGAGAGACTTGCAGGGAAAGCATTCTTCCGTTTTCTTGATGGGTACTCCGACTACAATCAAGTAGCTATCGCTCCCGAGGATCAGGAAAAGACCACGTTCACATGCCCCTTCGGTACCTACACATTCAAACGCATGCCATTCGAGCTTTTTAATGCCCTAGGTACATTTCAGTGGTGTATGATTGTCGTATTTGTCGAAATGGTTGGTGATTTCCTGGAAGTCTTCATGGATGACTTCTCGGTTCATGGTGACTCGTTTGATACATGTTTAGAGCACTTGGACCGAGTCCTCCAGAGATGCAGGGAGATTAATTTGATACTATCTTGGGAGAAAAGTCACTTTATGGTGACTGAGGGTATCATGTTGGGTTATGTCATCTCCAAAAAGGGAATGGAGGTCGACCCTGCCAAGGTGGGTGATCAAGAAACTTGAGCCACCAACCAACGTCAAGTCAGTGAGGTCGTTCTTAGGGCATGTTGGATTTTATCGAAGGTTTATCCTAGATTTTTCAAAGATCGCTCGCCCACTGACTGAGCTCTTAGGAAAAGACACCAAGTTTATTGTAAATCACAGGTGTCTAGAAGCCTTCGAGCTCCTGAAAAAGAAAATATGTGAATCACCGATATTACAATCTCCCGACTGGTCTCTTCCCTTCGAGATCATGAATGATGCATCGGATTTGTTGTCAGAGTGGTACTTGGACAAAGAAGAGATGGAATTCCTTATGTGATTCACTACGCGAGCAAAGTGTTGGATCCTGCTCAGAGAAATTATACAGTGACTGAAAAGGAAATGCTCACGGTTGTTTGGGACCTTGAAAAATTCAGATCATACACATTGGACTCCAAGGTGACAATCTTCACAAATCACTCGCCAATTAGATATCTTATGGATAAGAAGGATGCCAAGGCACGGCTTTTGAGATAGATCTTGTTAACCCAGGAATTTAATTTGGAGATCAAGGATAAACCTGGAATAAAGAATGTTGTTGCTGATCACCTTTCCCGAATGGAGCAAAATGATTATCCTGACACTTGACCAATTAAGGAGACTTTTCTAGACGAATTAGTTTGCGTTATTGATTCAACCCCATGGTATTCCGACATAGTGAACTATCTTGTCTCCAAGAAGGTTTCCTTTGGTTGGACAAAGAGAATGATTGATCGATTAAAGTCAGATTCGAGAAAATACCATTGGGACGATCCTTTCCTTTTCTATGAAGGATCGGATTGTGTCTGGGAAGATGTATTCCTCAGGAGGAATATCAGAGTGTCCTCACACATTGTCATTCTCTCGAGGCTGGAGGACACCATTCGGGAAAGAGAACCGCACACAAGGTACTCCAATGTGGATTTTACTGGCAGACTCTTTTTAGAGATGCTAATGAATTTGTACGGTCATGCCCGATTTGCCAAAGGATGGGAGGGACTGTTGGTCATAGAGATGAAATGCCCATGCAACCAATGATTTTCTGTGATATTTTCAATGCATGGGGAATTGATTTTATGGGTCCCTTTCCCAATAGCAATGCATTTGAGTACATCTTGTTAGCGGTTGATTATTTATCAAGATGGGTAGAGGCTATTCCAACCCGAACCACAAATAGCAAAGTCGCTTGTAAGTTTATCAAGGATAATATCATTGCAAGGTTCGGGATACCAAAAGTTTTGATTTCTGATAGAGGTAGACACTTTGTGAACAAGGAGATGAGATCTTTGGCTAAGGAGTACAAATTTGAGCATAGAATAGCCAACCCATATCATCCACAATCTAATGGCATGGCAGAGGTTTCTAGTAGAGAGGAGAAAGGTATTCTTCAGAAGTTGGTTCGTTCAGATAGAAAGAATTGGTCGAAACTGTCGGGCCAAGTTCTATGGGCCTATAGGACAGCCTATAAGACTCCACTCAGTACTTCACCTTTTAGGATGATCTATGGCAAGCCATGCCATCTACCTACAGAATTGATTCACAAATCAGAATGGGCGATCAAAAAGTTGAATTGGAGTTGTCACCTTGAGAAACTATGTCGAGACTTAAATCTGAATGAGCTAATTGAAATCCGAAACCGAGCATACGACAACAGTGTAATCTATAAAGACAAGGTCAAGAGATGGTATGATAGACACATTCGAGACAAGACCTTTGCCCTGGACAGAAAGTGTAGTTGTTTAATGCTCGGTTAAAGATTTTTCATGGGAAACTGAAATCAAAATGGACGGCTCCTTACATTGTCATCGATGTACATACCAATGGAAGTGTAGATATTGCCGAAGTCAAAGATGATGCACAATCTTTCTCAGTAAATGGACAGTTGCTGAAGCCATATATTGAATCACCCAAAGAGCAGACAGTTCAAGTTGAGGTCATCTATTTCACGCAGAGCGAGGACATTGAAGATTCATCAGATCAGTCCCACCCTCCCTCCCGACCTCGTCGATCTCCTTGTACAGCTTCTTCCTCTACTTAGACCAAGGCCTAAGTTTAGGGGAGACCGATGCCATCTGTATATACCATTTCTCTCATCACACTTCTCTTTCCCGATCACTCCATTTCCACCCTTCTCCTATACTTAGGCTGACCAGAGCCTAAGTATAGGGGGAACCGACACCCACATGTATATACTCTCCTCATTTACATATCTTGACTGCCTCTTTTGCCCTCTTCTTCTATACTGAGACTGTTCACAGTCTGAGTATAGGGGAGAAGACCATTGTATATAAATTTTTTGCTCTCTTCCGCTTAGCTCGAGCTATGTCTTCTTTTCACTTCTTGTGCTCTGAGGACACAACACTCGCTAAGTATAGGGGGGTTTGTATATATACTTTGTATATATTTTATCCATATATCGTACTTTCGCATAAGTCTATATGTATTTACGAGGTGGGTAATTAATAAAAAAAGAAAGAGAGAAAAGAAAAGAAAGAGGATTTTGCTACTAACACCGACTTTGCCCAAAATTTTTGAAAATGGCTTCTTATTGCATTAAAAGAAATGGGTCTGCATTTCACACACCTGCACTTCATCCAGCATCGCATTCATCTGCATATGTGAAAAGTCATTGGGTTCTGAACCGAGTTGTGAGCAGAAATCGAGAGTGGTCTGGACTTGACCTTAATCCACCAAATTTTCAGACAAACTTCACCGAGAAATAGGATGTTAGAAACTTCAGGTCTTTGACTTAATTCTTTGAGTTCCACATGACAATGTACAACATTTGACTCTTAGTGTCTAACCTGGTCTCTTCATTCTAGGCACAACTCTGGAATAGGGAATTAATTTGTACTCTAGCACTATGCACTTAGCTCAACTCAGACGGGATGTTGGAAGACTGTGTGAGTCTCTTTTCTAGTAGCGTGGAAATCTAAAGACCGGTGTACGGGTTGAAATAAAGCTTCGCAAAAGGGATGGACGGCTGGGCACAATTTTTTCTAAGACCCAAAAAAATGTACGTAACAAAAAGACTCTATATCCGTAGGGGCACAACAAGATCCAAGTAGAACCACCAAAAATTCCAAATACAAAGAAGCATTCTACCAAATAAAATCTGACCAAAAAGGTCCAAGATTCAAGAAACCTGCAGATCTTGGGGGAGACTCGGCTACACTGGCCATCTTCACAAGGAGAGGTGACTACACTGGCCACCCTCCAATTCTTTTCCCCTTCTTCTAACTTCTCCCCCAATTCGATTGTGAACACAACGCGACAGACCTTGTAAGGAAATACCTGACTCCCCGAGGATGAGTTACTGGAGAGGAGAGGAGCATGGTAGTCCGGCATTCTGGATGGGAAGAGCTAAAATCCTTTACACACATGAGTCGGTTGTTCAATGTTCATAGGATATACTTTGGGAAGAGGATTGGTCTAAGATGACTTCTGAGCCGAAACTGTGACAATGATGTGTAGAACTTGAGGTCTGTTGATTTTAAGATTCCAAGTCTCACAGAAGTTCCGCCACACTAATAATCCAAAGGTTGAGTCTAGTTTCATTTTCACCTTCAGCTCATGGTCTTGGTATGGAACCCAATCTCATTTCACCTCATGGCATTTCTTTTTGATGCTCAGGGACGAGCATGGTTTAAGTATAGGTGGATGATGAATCTCAGATTCATCTCTCTAATTCTCATTTATTAAGCTCAAATCCCTCAAAATCATCAACATTTCTGTAGTTATTCTTCATAATTAGCATTCATGCGTGTTTTCATAAGAATGGCATTTTATCCATCATTTTTACACCAAATAAGAAGCCAAAAATCTCAGCCAAAACTAACATGTAAATAGCCTAACTTCCCTAATTTTTAACTCTTTCATGCTAAATCCGAATGATCCAAAACCACTCCACTGTGTACATATCACTCACAAGAATAAATGAAAAATACAAAAAAATAATTAATCCAAATAACTGGACCAAAAACCCAAACCCTAATTTCAGGATTTCCGGACTAAAAACCTCATATCTTCCCCATCCAGTGTCCGTTTTGATCCTACTCACTTTTGAATTAATGTACATTCAATTACCTTCAAAATAAGATTAAGAAGTGAATCGGAGCTCGTATGTGAAAGTTGGGTTTTGGGCCTCTTTTGTACATTGTGTATTTTATCTTTTGTACATTGTGTATTTTAGCAGTTTTTGACCTGATATTTTATGTACATATTTTATTAATTAATAAAAATCCAAAAAAATAGATTAATATGTAAATATTTATCTCTGATTTTTACCATATTTTTTCGGATTTTTATCTTATTTAAAAATAACAAAAAAATTATAAAACCCGAAAATCAATGTATTCTATGTATATGGGATACCACAAAAATAACACTTTTTGAATTTGATCGATTTTGGTTTTGATGTCTTCATGAAAGTTCTAGATCTCATCGAGACGAGCATTTTTCTAAAGGAACTTTTTCGATCCGAGCTCATTTGCTATTTATTTTTTATTTTACAAAATCTTTATCTATAGATTTTTCTGGTGCTGACACGTGGCAACCCCTAAGGCCGCCACGTGTCACCATTTTTTGGCCTCTTTTAAATTCGTTTTAAAAAAATAAAATAAAAGTAAAATAAAATACTCGCACGTGCAAGGCACATCCCCCCAAGCACGCGCTAAGCACGTGCGCTCCTCTCTCCCCACCCGTCGCCACGTGGCGTGTTCGAGGCCGTTCGATCTCGGCCGATCGAACGACCTGTGGTCGTCGTCTTCTCCAGGCGCCCCCCTTCCCAAACCGGCCACCTCCCCTCTCCGTTATCTCCGCCTCACTACAACCACCTCCGCATCTCTCGCCGCCAACCACCTCCGCAACCTCCTCCGCACATCTCGCGATATCGATCGCTGGCCAACCCCTCTCTTCTATTTAAAGACCACCGGCATCGCCTTCATCTTCATCTGTTGATTCTTGGAAGTGGGATCCTCCGTCGGTGCTGAAAGCCCAACATGACCCTCCTCGCGGCGAGATCCGGCGCCATCCCCGATGCCGTTGCAGTCCGAGCATCCTCCGCCCGCTGCTCTGCTCCGGTATCACCTCCGTCGAGCTAATGCCGGTCTTCTTCGACCTCGCCTCCACTGACTATCTCTTCCTAGGTACCTTTCCTCCGCTTCGCCTTCCTCCTTCTCTTCATCAAGCTCTCCGTTTTCATCTTATCTCTCTCTCTCTCTCTCTCAATCGTATCATCACCACAACGACGACATCGTCGTCGCGATCATCGACAACACCTCCTGAAGCTTCAAGCTCAACGCGATTATCTTCATCAACGCCTCTACCTCCGACTTCCACCGCGACCAGAACGTCATCGTCATCACCTTCATCGGCAAACAACGAGCTTCATCACCCTTGACTCCGCAACAAACTCTTCCAGATCACCTCCGTCGGTCGCCTATCCTCCTCCGCCAATGACTGCCCTGATCAACAACGAAGCTCCTCCGCCTTCAGCTTCAACTGCATCATCACCTCCGCCACAACTCCAGACCCCCATCGGAGTACTGCCCTCGACTAAAGCTCCTCGACGTCCTCGCCGCCTCCTGGTCGAAGCCAGGAGTCGCCTCGATCGACAACAACCGGAGCTCCGCCTCCCCTTTCTCGTCAACTCCATCACGCGACCGGGCGCTCAGACCCGAGGCCCTTCCACGTGCGGAGCACATGCAGAGGGAACTACGTTAGCACGACATCAGCAGCACCCGGGGGCACGTGCCTTGCATGCACCTTCTGGGTAATTTACAAAGAGCCCCCTGGACATCCTCCTTTCTACGCAAGAGTTCCGCCGACCTAGGAGTCACGTGCACCATACGTGACTCATGGAAATTTTGCTGAATAACCCCCTGTTATCGATAATTTCAAATAGGTCCCCCTGCATTATATTTATTTATTTATGTATTTATTGCAGTTATACCCCTATGTTCCTCATTACTTTTAGACCTCTACATGACTTCATTTTATCATTCAAAAAATAATATGATGATCCTCATTTAATTCTTTACATTTGGATATATTGTGGATATTTTTGTGATTGATGGTTAATTAGAAATTAATTATTCTATGGAAAATTACGTATTTTGCCCAGTTTGTGCTATTAAATTTGTATTTGATTAACCATTGCTCAAAAAATTCACGAAAAATCCTCTAATATAGAGTTAATTGTGCTTGACGTTGTGCCCAAAAAGATTTGCATTTGCATGCATATTTACCCTGTAAAAATCATTTTGCATATTTCAGTATTTAATTTTTAATAGGTATTAAACCCCACATTTTCGAAGTTTAGGATTTTTTTGAGATCCATCACCTAGTGATAGATCTCAGATAATTTTCTTCCCTGAAAATAAGTCGATTTAGTATTTATTATAATTAAATATTGAAAGTCATTTTTTTTGCATTTACAAATTCATAAAAAATTCGCATTGCATCCAAAAATTCCAAAAAAATTATAATGCATTCATTTCGTCGTATTTTGCATCGTAGTTTCATATTTTTCGGACATCATTTGAATGTAATTTACATTTTAGTCCCTAAAATATGTCGAAAATACATCTTGTATCCTTTATTTGCATTAAAATTTTCAAAAAAAAAGACCACCTCGAAAACCATGCACAAATTTTGATAGACATAATTCTAGGTTGTTCCTTTGCCTCCTTGTGATCGACCTTGGGACTTGCCCAAGTAAAATAAACATAAAACCACGAGATTAAAATTTGAATAATTATTTGTGTTTATTTTCTCGACCAATTCCGATTGCCGCCTACAACGAATGACAAACCATATATTTATGCAAGACAATAAAACGTCTCTTTTAACGATGTGATTTCGGGCTCGTCAACTGTCAAGAATTTATACTACTCCTTCATTCTTTATATGCTCGAGGGCGAGCATGGTTTAAGTAAAGGGGTATGATGAAGCTCGTATTCATCATGCTAAAAGCCGCAAATTAAACCCCTGGCCTAACCATTCCAATAAAAATAATCTTTAATTCCTTATTATTATCCTGTATTATATTGTATATAAATACCCGTAATTAATTGTATTTAATTTTCCTTATTTTTCTTGTAAATTATTTTATCATCAAAATCCCCTAAAAATCAGGCTGAGTAATTGTATATAATTCACTAACCTTTGAAAAAGACTAAAAAATACAAAAACAAATCAAAGACAAAAAAATCGGTGTTTATCCCCTTAAAAATACCCCCAAAAATAATTTTTGTATAAATGACCTCTTTTGACTTTTTATCCAACATGAAAGTTGTAGATCTCGTTGAGACGAGCAACTTTCATGTTTTGACTTTTTCCCAATTATGCCTCTAACTATTTATTCCATATATATCTTTGTATTTACAATTCTGAATTTTCTGACTAGGCCACGTGGCACCCTCTGGGCTGTCCACGTGGCCCGCCTCCCCTTCCGCCACCCGGCGCCCTCCTGGGCCGTTTGATCCACTCTCCCCTGCCTCCATCTCATCCATCGAATTCCGCCCCATCGCCCACCGTCCAATGCGACCCCAGATCCGATCTCGTCCGCACCTTCCCGCTTCATTTTCATCCATCCGATCCACCTTTCATCCAACGCTCCTCCTCGCTCCACGTCTCCCTTCAACCTCCGTCGTTCGATCATATCCTATCCTACGCCCCTCCTACTTCCACGTGGCTCTCAATCTCAGCCACAGGATGCCCTCTCATCCTTCGGTCCCCAACATGCCACGACACCCCACTCTCTCTCACCGTTAGATCCCCCCCATCTTCCAATCTCAGCCACTCCTTCGCGCCTTAACACCAGCCGTTCGATCAGATCCTCGGATCTGATCATAACCCTTCACCTGATCTCGCATCATAGCCATTGGATCGCAAGATCCAAAGGCACCCGGTCATCGTCCTCCTCCGGCCCGGTCGCTTTTCCCTTATAACGCCTCGCCCCCTTCCATTTTACCCATCGCTCCATCCACCTCCTCCTGCTCGTAACGGCCACACCATGAAGCCCATTCCTCCGCCTCCCTCGCGTAACCTCCAACCTTCTTCCTCCATTACTCACCCGCCATCAATTATCCATGCAAGCACCCCTCACCAGCTCATAACGGCAGATCCCCCCTTCTATAAAATCACCACCTCCACCGCCCTTCATCGGCATCCACCATTCATGGTGGCTTCGGCCCAGCCTATAGCTCTCCGGTGATAATAGAGGAGCCGCGTCTCAAGGTGACGACGACCGAGATACCCCAGGTGTGATCCATGGCTTTCCCAGCCATGTCGCGGCGCCACCGAGCATCGCTGAGCATCGAGATATGATCGGCATCGTCGTGCAACGACCTAGAGGTTCGATGAGGACCTCAGCCCAGATCCCGACCTCCACCAACACCTCGCTCCAACGAGGTGATTTTCCTCTTATTTCTTCGAATTTCCTCGACTCCATTACTCGCCATCACCTTCACTTAACCACCTTCCGACCTTCATCACTCATCAAACACCTTCACCGACCCATCCTCTCTGTTAGACATGTGAGCCCTTGGCGAACCATTCTTACAATAAATGTTATTGTAATATTTATGTTTATCAATAAAAGTTATTGATGTTTCACTCCCTTTCTGAAATTAAATGAATGAATGCATTATAAAGTCCCTCTGTACAATTAGGATTATGTACCATGGCCATCTTGATGATCATATAGCTGTTGATTCATTAAATGAATCATAGAGGCTGGTGTTTGGATGAATATCTAAGGAGTTAGATAGAGGACTCATCAAGAACCGTCAAATGATTGTTAAGAAATGATCTCCAGTCTGAGTAGGAGATGGCAATCCTTTCTCACATAGGATGATATCTGATCGATCTCTTGATGTAGGTCCTCTGCATAGGAATAGTGATTTGGAGGTATCAAATTAGTTAGGTCAATGGGTTGACTTAACGAGATCGAGATAACCTAAGTCCTATGTTGAATGCTGTCATAGCATAAGCACGCATTCTCTGACCGGAGACAGATGTATTGCTATTTGTCTGAGTGTGTACATTTGGCAGACCGATAGGTTGATGGCCTAACCAAGGTCTATACACCGGCGAGCTGGTGTGCATATAAGGGCATATGAGCAATACGATCTCTCAAAGGGATCATACAGGTTCACTTATGAACCAGAAGACATGATCTCACTCATGAGGTATTGGGACCGATCAAATTCCATGCATAGTCGTCGTGCTTTGGAAGCATGACATGAATTTGAAGGTATGATATGCTTTGGGAAAGCATATGATCGATACCAACTCCCAATGACCAAGATTGAGAAACTTAGTGATTAAACTCTGAAGAAGACAGTGTAAAATCAATCTTAATCTTCAGAGTGATCATGGGTTTTCCAGTATGCAGGATGTACAGGTATTGGGAATACCTGAGGGTGATGTGATTATAAACGATTGTATAACCATGACGCTTCCATTGCGAGGGAGGGATGAAACATGTCTGGATTTTAGTGACTCCTTTCAGTACAGAAGCAATCTGATCTTAGTCCAAGTAATGGACATTGGTCTGAATGAGATTCAGATGCAATGAGAAGATTAGATTTGCAATCTTGATTTAATCAAGAATTTGTGGGAGGTTCATAAGATCTGGATTTGAGATGAAATCTCAACATCCAAGTAACTATACGTATTTGATGAATTACATATCCAAGCAAGAAGGACTTGATGATTAAATGAGATTTAATAATCAAGCATAATATGAATGAGATTCATATTGTGAGAATAATTATCCAAGATAATTAAATGGGATTTAATTATCAAAGATTAGAGAATGTGGATAATACTATCCATAATATTTGTGTATTATAAATATGATTTATAATATACATATATTGAAGAGAGAGAAATTTTATAAATAGCATTTGTTAATTATTAATGTGTATTGGATTCACATTAATTAATTAATTGGAAATACAATTTACAAATTAGCTTGGGTTGTGAATATGATTCACATATTTAACAATGACATGATTGAAATATTCACAAATTAATTTGTAATTAATTTGGTGGATAATTTTGCAACAGATATTCACTAATTAATTAAGAATTAATGTAGTGGATAATATTGTATACAAATTAAAGATAATTGGATTAAATAAAAGGGATGGATAAAACACCACCCAAATGAGGTGGCGCCACCCATGACTTGGTCATGGGTGACACCCCATCTATTTGGGGTGGATTATCATCCCATTTTATTATTATCCCATTATCTTGTGTTTATTAATTTATGTTAAATTAAATTATGTTGATAATGTTGCAACATATATTTTATTTAAATATAAATTAATGTTGTTGGTTTTTAGCCAACAACAATCTTGATCATTGATTAATACATAGATCACCATGGTCATTGGATCTATGTGTCCCATGGATTAAGATCCATTGGATCCTAAACTAATATAAAAGGAGGGCTAACCTAGCCTTTCAAGGTCATTATTTTAGACTTGTAGAAGACGACTACTCTCTCTCATTCTCGTCTACCATCTCTCTCCCAATTTCAGTGGCCGTCCATCTTGAATATTTAAGAGGAGAGTATCTCGCCTTCGCCTTCGACGACTCGAGGATCTCCTTCTTCTTTGGGGCTGCTTGATCTAAAGGAAGACGACGGATTTCTTGACGAAATCAGGGGATTCATTGCTTGGATCTTCATCGAGGATTGCAGGAGGAACGCGACTCATCATCGCACCCGCAAGTGCGTTCTTCGTGGATCGGACTTAAGACAGGAGGATCTCTTGTTTGGGATCTCACGATTACAACCACGCTCCAAGAGACTATTCCTTATACTTTATGGTTTGATGAAACGATCTGAGAAGTGTTCTCGTGATCATGTGGTTTCATCTTTAGATTTAAAAATTTTAATTTCCGTCGCATCTAACAACTAGTGCGACTAGTTGCTCCGATTGCATGTGATGCGATCGACATGCTTTCGTGATGCGCTTAAGGATTCTCAATATCCTTCAAGTGGTATCAGAGCCTTAGGTTGAATAAGGTTTTGGATATGATCCATAGACCTAGAACGACTTGGGTTTGAAAGGGTGGCAAAAATTTTGTCGCATTTCAATTTTCACACCTCTATCTAATTGAATTTTTCGGTATTGTTTAAATTGTTTAAACACAAAGTTTGCAATTGGTTTTTGTTCCCAATTAAATAAGGAAATCATATGATCTCAGTTTATGTTATTTGGACTTCATTTGCTCAAGATATGGCCTTTTGAATATGCATGTATTGACTGTTGCGGGTACTGCAGATCTAATGGTGATTAATGATTTAATTACTGTTTTGATACGCCTCTAAATGCGTGAATTATCACTTGAGTTCCTTAATAAATCAAATTGACAATCTTAAGAAACTTATTTTGCAATTTTTGAATTTAAATTGATCAAGATAAGTTAATTTTGGTGATTGGGGGTCACTGCTGGAAATTGACATCTTTTGATCATGAACCTTGTGATAAGTCATTCAAATATGTCGATGAAAATTAATTGTTAATTTTTTGAAATAAATAGTGATAAATATTTGTGAAATATTTAAGGAGATAATTATTTAATTGAATGACATTTGCCTAAACCATAATGATAAGATTGTTGATCTTGATCATTGGTTGATATAAAATCATCAACAAACTTTTTTTCATGAAGAACCTTAGTTTATCCAACAATAGTTGTAAGACAACTTTTACAAAAAAAACCCTCTTGCTTGAATAGAATTGGGGATTTATTTAGCAAATCTCCTTATAATATAATCAAAATTGTTTTGATATATATTATATGCTATAATTTCGGTTGAAAAACCGATGAGCATCTCAAAGTACATGATGATCTATCTGGCATTATCCTTTCCTGAGGTGGATATGGTGCCTAGTCGGAGAGCATTGGGGTCGCGGGTTGCAATGTATGTGGTCCGTCCCACTCTCGTCGGTATTGGCCATGACAGTGGGTAGGGACTCGATAATGCTGGAGAAAGTCAAAGTGTATTTTTCTAATTATTAAAATTCAAATAATACGTACTTTAATATTATACCTACTATTCAAGTAATAATCAAGTTTATTGATTGATGATTGGATTAATGATTAATTTAATGTGATTAAATTAATTATATCCAATAAGCACTCTATTATAAATAGATGTGTATTTCCCTTGGGAGAATTAATTATGTGAATATGATTCACGATAACTAATTGTAAAATTTGAACAAGAAGATGGAGGATCACATAAGTGACATACACGGTCTCCCGTCAAGGCGAAGGGTTCCGTCGCCAGGGATTGTATGTAGGAGACGTCTGTCCGAAGTGACAGATCCTATATGCAAGCGCATCTGGATCGGGCTCTTTGCTTATCGAAAGAGTAAGGCCGTATGCGTAGTGACCCCAATATCGACTCCTCATATTATTGGGGCGATATTGGATTGTGCATAGCGAGTTCTAATCCTATTGACGGTTGGTTCAATTAGCAATGAGTCAACATCATCTTAGGGGTGGTGGGCCCGGGTGTTAAAGACCGAATTGGAAAATGCAAGTTGGACTTGCAAGGCGGAATGAGTTCCCGCTTCTTTTTATCAGAGTCACAAGTTCTCATATTATTGGGATGTGACAAAGATAGGAAAGGAGATCCCAGATCTTGCTTGAGATATAGCGGTAAGTATATCTCTTATTTTGAAAGACAATTAGGGAACAATCTTTCAAAGTTGGCACAACAAGACAAATTTGATTTAAAATGTCTTAATCAAATTATTCTTAAAATGAATATATAATTATTTATATATTCTAATATAGTTCATTCTTAATTTCAGAAAATGAAGTCCATAAACCCACTTAGCGGACTCCTGGAGGTCAACCAGCTGAACGGGCCAAATTATTCGGATTGGATCCGAAATTTGGATCTTGTCCTATCCGAGGAGCGTGTCTCTTATGTGCTGACCAAGGATAAGATAGCAAACCCTAAGACTGCAGAAGATAAATCATATAATGAGAAATATGACGAAGACCATAATCTGGCAATGTGCTACATCCTTGGGTCATTGTCCAATGTGTTTCAGAAGCAACATGTGGAAATGAACCATTTCCAAGAGATTATGTTGAAGCTGAAGGAAATGTTTGGTGACATAAACCACACACAGCGTTACAACGTGATGAAATAGATTATTCGTTGCAAGATGCAGGAAGGGACCTCTGTCAGAGAACACGCACTCAAAGTGTTCAGGTACCTCTCTGAATTGAACACCTTGGGAGCCTACATGGATTTTGACATGCAGGCTGATTTTATTCTCATGTCGCTCCCTAAGTCTTTCAACAACTTTGCCGTGTCTTATCACATGAGGAAAGGTGATTTCACTAATGCTGGGCTGTTACTTGCATTGAAGTCTACAGAAGACATCATGAAGAAGGACGACCCCTCTGCTAGTGCAATTGTTGCACAAGTGAGAGGAAAGCGCGAGCGGAAGCAAGGTTCTCGGAATGGCTCGGCCCAGAAGAGAAAGAAGAAGAATCAAGGAGTTGGTTCATCTTCTAGTGCTTCCGCATTGATGACATCGAAAAAGTCCGATGTCTGCCACCACTACAAGAAGCTGGGGAACTGGCGGCGTAACTTCCCGGATTACCTGAAGTCTGCTGACAAAGGTAAAGCCCCAGCAGGTATGAAATCTACTTTCATCATTGAAACTAGCTTTCTTGTTGGACGAGAAGGAAGTTGGGTTATAGATGGTGGTTCTTCTGTTCATGTATGCAATTCGTTGCATTTGTTTCAGGAAACTAGGAATCTGGAGCAAGGGGAGATGGTCATCCAAATGGGATCTGATGCAAGTGTTGCAGCAGTCATCGTCGGGACCTGCAGACTATCATTATCTAGTGGTCGAGTCATAGTACTTAAAGAGTGTCTTTATGTACCTGAAGTTAGAAGGAATTTGATATCTATATCTAAGTTAGTTAGAAATGGACATTCCTTCACTTTCTGTAATAAATTAATCATAAACCATTATGATAAATATATTACGGATGGTATTTTGACTTCTGGTGGACTCTATGAATTGTGCATTGATGAATGTGTCAGTAATGTTACTACCACTAATAATGGAAACCCCCAAGAGATCCAGAGAGGATGGAAATCATTCGAATATGATTTGGCATCAAAGCCTTGGTCATTTATCTGTCGATAGGATCAATAGATTGATAAAGGATGGACCTTTAGATTTTCTACAGGTTCAATCTTTACCTACCTGCGAACAGTGCATTCGAGGTAAATGACTAGATCACCTTTCCGTAACAAGGTTACGAGATGCGAAGGTATTCTTGACCTAATACATACTGATGTGTGAGGTTCCTTCAGTACCGCGACCAGAAATGGATATCGATATTATGTGAAGTTTATTGATGACAATTCGTGATACGGGTTTATCTTCCTACTACATCATAAATCTGAAACCTTTGAAAAGTTCAAAGAATTCAAGGCTTTGGTTGAGAACCAAACCGATGGGAAGATCAAACAGATTCGATCTTACCGAGGTGGTGAGTACCTCTCAGATGAATTTAAAGAATATCTTAAAGAGAATGGAATTGTCTCCAATCTCACTCCCCCTGGAACTCCCCAACTTAATGGTGTTGCTGAAAGACGCAACAAGACCATCATGGACATGGTAAGTTCAATGATGAGCAAAGCACATTTACCTCTTTGTTTCTGGGGATATGTAGTAGAGACTGCAATTTATAGCATGAACAAGATTCCTAGCAAGTCTATACCAAAGACTCCTCACGAGCTCTGGTATGGCACCAAACCTAGTGGTAAACACTTGAGTGTTTGGGGATACTCGATCCATACGAAGAGCGTGGATGCAAGTAAGATAGAATCTCGCACTCGTGAGTGCTACTTCATTGGGTATGTTAAAGATGGTATTGGATACCAGCTTTATGACTCTGAGACCCAAAAGGTTCTTGTCTCTAGGGATGTGAAATTTCTGGAGGATGATTTCCCTAAAGGTCAAGATAGAAATGAAGTAGAGGAAATCATTGAATCCCCTGAGGATTCTGAGATTCCTGAACCAGAAACTGAAGAAATAAATGAAGATGAAACACCCATACCTCTTCAAAGAGTTCGAGGGTGGTTGCACCACCTGAAAGGTATGGATTCCATGTATCAGGAGAGACTGACAATGATCCTTCTTCATTTGATGAAGCACTCGTGGATCATGACATGGATAGATGGATGCTAGCAATGAAGTCAGGGATTGACTCCATGCATAAGAATGGTGTATGGACCCTATAGGATCCACCTAAAGGGGTAAAACCCATTGGGTGTAAATTGATCTTCAAGAGAAAGAGGGGATCTGATGGGAAAGTAGAGACTTTCAAAGCACGGCTCGTAGCAAAGGTCTACACAGAGAGAAGGATCGACTACGATGAGACGTTCTCTCCTGTGGCCATGCTTAAGTCCATCAGGACACTGCTAGCTATAGTTGTATCTCTTGACTACGACATCTGGCAGATGGACGTCAAGACAACTTTCCTCAATGGATACCTTGAGGAGGATATCTATATGGGTAGCCCCAGGGCTTCAAAGTTGAGGATGGTAAAGTATGCAAGCTGAAGAAATCCATCTTGGCTCAAATAAGCTTCTCGTAGCTGGAACATCAGATTTGACGAAACCATAAAGAGTTATGATTTTGTGCAGAATCCTTATGAACCTTGTGTGTACAAGAAGCTTAGTGGGAGCACCATTGTGTTCATCGTGCTTTACGTAGATGATATCCTTATCATTGGGAATGATACAGGAATGATGACCAGTGTGAAGATTTGGCTATCCCATACCTTCAAAATGAAAGATCTTGGAGAAGTCTCTTACATTTTAGGCCTGAAGTTGTTCAGAAACCAAGAAAAGAGAATATTGGGATTATCACAACATGGATACATCAAGAAGATTCTTGAACGATTCCATATGGATAGTTACAAGAAAGGATTCCTCCCCTTAGGACATGGTATCCATCTGTCTAAAGGGATGTCTCCTCAAAGCATTGAGGAAAGGAAGGCCATGGCTGGATGCTCTTACGCATCAGCTGTAGGAAGCTTGATGTATGCCATGATGTGTACTAGGCCAGACATCTGCCATGCAGTGGGATTGGTAAGTCGTTACCAATCCTGCTATGGAGAGAAACACTGGAATGCAGTAAAGAACATATTCAAATATCTAAGACGGACGCAAGATTACATCTTGGTCTATGGGGATGGTGATCTCCAAGTCTTGGGATATACAGATTCAGACTTCCAGTCAGATATTGATGATCAAAAGTCGGCATCAGGGTTTATGTTCTTGTTGAACGGTGGTGCTGTGAGCTGGAGAAGCAAGAAGCAGGACACTACGACGGATTCAACAATAGAAGCCAAGTACATTGCCGCATTGGATGCTGCAAAGGATGCGGTGTGGTTGCGCAAGTTCATCTTGGAGTTTGGCATAGTTTCCTCTGATACTCCCATCCCGTTACTCTGCGATAACACGGGAGTCATTGCCCAAGCAAAGGAACCCATGTTCCATCAAAAGAGCAAGCACGTGGAAAGGAAATACCACATCATTCGGGAGATTCAAAAGCATGGTGATATCATCATCACCAAGGTGGCCTCTGCCGAAACATTGTTGATCCTCTTACCAAACCTCTGACACAGAAGGTTTTTGACCAGCATGTTATGAGTATGGGTTTACGGATTGTACCTGAATGGTTCTGAGGGATAGTGGGAGATTTTTAGACATGTGAGCCCTTGGCGAACCATTCTTCCAGTAAATGTTATTGTAATATTTATGTTTATCAATAAAAGTTATTGATGTTTCGCTCCCTTTCTGAAATTAAATGAATGAATGCACTATAAGGTCCCTCTGTACAATTAGGGTTATGTACCATGGCCATCTTGATGATCATATAGCTGTTGATTCATTAAATGAATCATAGAGGCTGGTGTTTAGATGAATATCTAAGGAGTTAGATAGAGGACTCATCAAGCACCGTCAAATGATTGTTAAGAGATGGTCTCCAGCCTGAGTAGGAGATGGCAATCCTTTCTCACATAGGCTGATATCTGACCGACCTCTTGATGCAGGTCCTCTACATAGGAATAGTGATTCGAAGGTGTCAGATTAGTTAGGTCAATGGGTTGACTTAACGAGATCGAGATAACCTAAGTCCTATGTTGAATGTTGTCACAACATAGGCACGCATCCTCTGACCGGAGACAAATGTATTGCTATATGTCGGAGTATGTACATTTGGCAGACCGATAGGTTGATGTCCTAACCAAGGTTTATACACCGCCGAGCTGGTGTGCATATAAGGGCATATGAGCAATACGATCTCTCAAAGGGATCATACACGTTCACTTATGAACCGGAAGACATGAGCTCACTCATGAGGTATTGGGACCGATCAAATTCCATGCATGGTCGTCGTGCTTTGGAGGCATGACATGAATTTGAAGGTATGATATATGCTTTGGGAAAACATATGATCGATACCAACTCCCAATGACCAAGATTGAGAAACTTAATGATTAAACTCTGAAGAAGACAGTGTAAAATCGATCTTAATCTTCAGATTGATCATGGGACATCCAGTATGCAGGATGTACATGTATTTGGAATACTTGAGGGTAATGTGATCATAAACGATTGTATAACCATGATGCTTCCATTACGAGGGAGTGATGAAACATGTCTGGATTTTAGTGACTCCTTTCAGTAGAGAAGCAATTTGATCTTAGTCCAAGTAATGGACATTGGTCTGAATGAGATTCAGATGCACTGAGAAGATTAGATTTGCGGTCTTGATTTAATCAAGCATCTGTAGGAGGTTCGTAAGATCTGGATTTGAGATGAAATCTTAACATCCAAGTCACTATACGTAGAACAATACAATCACCTTGTCCTTATCTCCAAGTATCTGCGGAGAAAGCACATTATTATTAAAGGGGTTCAAGAATAATTCATTTGATGAATTACATATCCAAGCAAGAAGGACTTGATGATTAAATAAGATTTAATTATCAAGCATAATTTGAATGAGATTCATATTGTGAGAATAATTATCCAAGATAATTAAATGGGATTTAATTACCAAGGATTAGATAATGTGGATAATACTATCCATAATATTTGTGCATTATAAATATGATTTATAATATACATATATTGAAGAGACAAAAATTTTATAAATAGCATTTCTTAATTATTAATGTGTATTGGATTCACATTAATTAATTAATTGGAAATGCAATTTACAAGTTATTTTGGGTTGTGAATATGATTCAGCTATTTAACAATGGCATGATTGAAATATTCACAAATTAATTTGGAATTAATTTGGTAAATAATTTTTCAATGGATATTCACTAATTAATTATGAATTAATTTAGTGGATAATATTGCATCCAAATTAAAGATAATTGGATTAAATAAAAGGGATGGATAAAACACCACCCAAATGAGGTGGCGCCACCCATGACTTGGTCATGGGTGATGCCCCATCTATTTGGGGTGGATTATCATCCCATTTTATTATAATCCTATTATCTTGTATTTATTAATTTATGTTAAATTAAATTATGTTGATAATGTTGCATCATATATTTTATTTAAATATAAATTAATGTTGTTGGTTTTTAGCCAACAACAGTCTTGGCCATTGATTAATACATAGATCACCATGGTCGTTGGATCTATGTCTCCCATGGATTGAGATCCATTGGATCATAAGATAATATAAAAGGAGGGCTAACCTAGCCTTTCAAGGTCATTATTTTAGAGTTGTAGAAGCCGACTACTCTCTCTCTCTCTCTCATTCTCGTCTACCATTTCTCTTTCAATTTCAAGTGGTCGTCCATCTTGAATATTGAGGAGGAGAGCATCTCGTCTTCGCCTTCGACGACTCGAGGATCTACTTCTTCTTTGGGGCTGCTTGCTCTAAAGGAAGACGACGGATTTCTTGACGAGATCAGAGGATTCATTGCTTGGATCTTCATCAAGGATTGCGGGAGGAACGCGACTCATCATCGCGCCCGCAAGTGCGTTCTTCGTGGATCGGACTTAAGTCAGGAGGATCTCTTGTATGGGATCTCATGATTACAACCACACTCCAAGAGATATTCCTTATACTTTGTGGTTTGATGAAACGATTCGAGAAGTGTTCTCGTGATCATGTGGTTTCATCTTTAGATTTAAAAATTTTAATTTCCGCCGCATCTAGCGACTAGTGCGACTAGTTGCTCCGATTGCATATGATGCAATCGACACGCTTCCGTGACGTGCTTAAGGATTCTCAATATCCTTCAAGTGGTATCAGAGCCTTAGGTCGAATAAGGTTTTGGATATGATCCATAGAACGACTTGGGTTTGAAAGGGTGGCGGAAGTTTTGTCGCATTTCAATTTCCGCACCTCTGTCTAATTGAATTTTTCGGTACTGTTAAATTGTTTAAACACGAAATTTGCAATTGGTTTTTGTTCCCAACTAAATAAGGAAATCATAGGATCTGAGTTTATGTAATTTCGACTTCATTTACTCAAGATATGGCCTTTTGAATATGCATGTATTGACGGTTGCGGGAACTGCAGATCTAAACGTGATTAATGAGTTAATTATTATTTTGATCCGCCTCTAAATGCGTGAATTATCACGTGGGTTCTTTAATAAATCAAATTGAAAATCTTAGAAAACTTATTTTGCAATTTTTGGATTTAAATTGATCGAGATAAGTTAATTTTGGTGATTGGGGATCACTGCTGGAAATTGACATCTTTTGATCATGAACCTTTTGATAAGTCATTCAAATATGTTAATGAAAATTAATTGTTAATTTTCTGAAATAATTAGTGATAAATATTTGTGAAATATTTAAAGAGATAATTATTTCATTGAATGACATTTGCCTAAACCATAATGATAAGATTATTGATCTTGATCATTGGTTGATATAAAATCATCAACAAACCTTTTTTTCATGAAGAACCTTAGTTTATCCTACAATAGTTGTGGGACAACTTTTACATGAAAAACCCTCTTGCTTGAATAGGATTGGGGATTTATTTATCAAATCTCCTTATAATATAATCAAAATTGTTTTGATGTATATTATATGATATAATTTCGGTTGAAAAAGCGATGAGCATCTCAAAGTACATGATGATCTATCTGGCATTATCCTTTCCTGAGGTGGATATGGTGCCTAGTCGGAGAGCATTGGGGTCGCGGGTTGCAACGTATGTGGTCCGTCCCACTCTCGTCGGTACTGGCCATGACAGCGGGTAGGGACTCGATAATGCTAGAGAAAGTCAAATGTATTTTTCTAATTATTAAAATTCAAATAATACATACTTTGAGATTATACCTACTATTCAAGTAATAATCAAGTTTATTGTTTGATGATTGGATTAATGATTAATTTAATGTGATTAAATTAATTATATCCAATAAGCACTCTATTATGAATAGATGTGTATTTCCCTTGGTAGAATTAATTATATGAATATGATTCACGATAATTAATTGTAAAATTTGAACAAGAAGATGGAGGATCACATAAGTGACATCCATGGTCTCCCATCAAGGCGAAGGGTTCCGTCGTCAGGGATTGTATGTAGGAGACGTCTGTCCGAAGTGACAGATCCTATATGCAAGTACATCTGGATCGGGCTTATGCGTAGTGACCCCAATATCGAGTCCTCATATTATTGGGGCACTATTGGATTGTGCATAGAGAGTTCTAATCCTGTTGAAGGTTGGTTCAATTAGCAACGAGTCAACATCATCTTAGGAGTGGTGGGCCCGGGTGTTAAAGACTGAATTGGGAAATGCAAGTTGGACTTGCAAGGCGGAATGAGTTCCCGCTTCTTTTTATCGGAGTTACAAGTTCTCATATTATTGGATGTGACAAAGATAGGAAAGGAGATCCCGGATCTTTCTTGAGATATAGCGGTAAGTATATCTCTTATTTTGAAAGCCAATTAGGGAACAATCTTTCAAAGTTGACACAGCAAGATAAATTTGATTTAAAATGCCTTAATCAAATTATTCTTAAAATGAATATATAATTATTTATATATTCTAATATAGTGCATTCTTAATTTCAGAAAATGAAGTCCATGAACCCACTTAGCAGGCTCCTAGAGGTCAACCAGTTGAACGGGACAAATTATTCGGATTGGATCCGAAATTTGGATCTTGTCCTACCCGCGGAGCGCGTTTCTTATGTGCTGACCAAGGACAAGATAGCAAACCCTAAGACTGCAGAAGATAAATCATATAATGAGAAATATGATGAAGACCATAATCCGGCAAGGTGCAACATCCTTGGGTCATGTCCAATGTGCTTCAGAAGAAACATGTGAAAATGAACCATTGCCAAGAGATTATGCTGAATCTGAAGGAAATGTTTGGTGACATAAACTGCACACAGCGTTACAACGTGATGAAAGAGCTTATTCGCTGCAAGATGCAGGAAGGGACCTCTATCAGAGAACACGTACTCAAAGTGTTCGGGTACCTCTCTGAATTGGAAACCCTGGGAGCCTACATGGATTTTGACATGCAGGCTGATTTTATTCTCCTATCGCTCCCTAAGTCTTTCAACAACTTTGTCGTGTCTTATCACATGAGCAAAGGTGATTTCACTAACACTGGACTGTTAGCTGCATTGATGTCTGCAGAAGACGTCATGAAGAAGGACGGCCCCTCTGCTAGTGCAATGGTTGCACAAGTGAGAGGAAAGCATGGGCGGAAGCAAGGTTCTCGGAATAGCCCAGCCCAGAAGAGAAAAAAGAAGAATCAAGGAGTTGGTGCATCTTCTAGTGCTTCCGCACTGATGACATCGAAAAAATCCGATGTCTGCCACCACTGCAAGAAGCTGGGGCACTGGCGGCGTAACTGCCCAGATTTCCTGAAGTCTGCTGACAAAGGTAAAGCCCCAGCAGGTATGAAATCTACTTTCATCATTGAAACTAGCTTTCTTGTTGGACGAGAAGGAAGTTGGGTTATAGATTGTGGTGCTTCTGTTCATGTATGCAATCGTTGCATTTGTTTTAGGAAACTAAGAATCTGGAGCAAGGGGAGATGGTCATCCAGATGGGATCTGATGCAAGTGTTGCAGCAGTCGTCGTCGGGACCTACAGACTATCATTATCTAGTGGTCGAGTCATAGTACTTAAAGAGTGTCTTTATGTACATGAAGTTAGAAGGAATCTGATATATGTATCTAAGTTAGTTAGAAATGGATATTCCTTCACTTTCTGTAATAAATTAATCATAAACCGTTATGATAAATATATTGCGGATGTTATTTTGACTTCTGATGTACCCTATGAATTGTGTATTGATGAATGTGTCAGGAATGTTACTACCACTAATAATGGAAACCCCAAGAGATCCAGAGAGGATGGAAATCATTCGAATATGATTTGGCATCAAAAGCTTGGTCATTTATCTGTTGATAGGATCAATAGATTGATAAAGGATGGACCTTTAGATTTTCTACAGCTTCAATCTTTACGTACCTGCAAACACTGCATTCGAGGTAAAATGACTAGATCACCTTTCCCTAACAAGGTTACAAGATGTGAAGGTATTCTTGACCTAATACATATTGATGTATGTGGTCCCTTCAGTACCGCGACCAGAAATGGATATCGATATTATTTGACGTTTATTGATGATCATTCGCGATACGGGTTTATCTTCCAACTATGTCATAAATCTGAAACCTTTGAAAAGTTCAAAGAGTTCAAGGCTTTGGTTGAGAATCAAACCGATAGGAAGATCAAACAGATTCGATCTTACCGAGGTGGTGAGTACCTCTCAGATGAATATAAAGAATATCTTAAAGAGAATGGAATTGTCTCCAATCTCACTCCCCCTAGAACTCCCCAACTTAATGGTGTTGCTGAAAGACGCAACAGGACCATCATGGACATGGTCCGTTCAATGATGAGCAAAGCACATTTACCTCGTAGTTTCTGGGGATATGCAGTAGAGACTGCAATTTATATCCTGAACAAGATTCCTAGTAAGTCTATACCAAAGACTCCTCACGAGCTCTGGTATGGCACCAAACCTAGTGTTAAACACTTGAGGGTTTGGGGATGCTTGGTCCATACGAAGAACGTGGATGCAAGTAAGCTAGAATCTCGCACTCGTGAGTGCTACTTCATCAGGTATGTTAAAGATGGTATTGGATACCAGCTTTATGACCCTAAGACCCAAAAGGTTTTTATCTCTATGGATGTGAAATTTCTGGAGGATGATTTCCCTAAAGGTCAAGATAGAAATGAAGTAGAGGAACTCATTGAATCCCCTGAGGATTCTGAGATTCCTGAACCAGAAACTGAAGAAATAAATGAAGATGAAACACCCATACCTCTTCGAAAGAGTTCGAGGGTGGTTGCACCACCTGAAAGGTATGGATTCCATGTATCAGGAGAGACTGACAATGATCCTTCTTCATTTGATGAAGCACTCGCGGATCATGACATGTATAGATGGATGCTAGCAATGAAGTCAGAGATTGACTCCATGCATAAGAATGGTGTATGGACCCTAGAGGATCCACCTAAAGGGGTAAAACCCATTGGGTGTAAATAGATCTTCAAGAGAAAGAGGGGACCTAATGGGAAAGTAGAGACTTTCAAAGCACGGCTCGTAGCAAAGTGCTACACACAGAGAGAAGGATCGATTACGATGAGACGTTCTCTCCTGTGGCCATGCTTAAGTCCATCAGGACACTGCTAGCTATAGATGCATCTCTTGACTACGACATCTAGCAGATAGACGTCAAGACAGCTTTCCTCAATGGATACCTTGAGGAGGATATCTATATGGAGCAGCCCCAGGGCTTCATAGTTGAGGATGGTAAAGTATGCAAGCTGAAGAGATCCATCTTTGGGCTCAAATAAGCTTCTCGTAGCTGGAACATCAGATTTGACGAAACCATTAAGAGTTATGATTTTGTGCAGAATCTTGATGAACCTTGTGTGTACAAGAAGCTTAGTGGGAGCGCCATTGTGTTCATCGTGCTTTACGTAGATGATATCCTTATCATTGGGAATGATACAAGAATCATGACCACTGTGAAGATTTGGCCTAACCATGACGCTTCCATTCCGAGGGAGTGATGAAACAGGTTTGGATTTTAGTGACTCCTTTCAGTAGAGAAGCAATCTGATCTTAGTCCAAGTATTGGACATTGGTCTGAATGAGATTCAGATGCAATGAGAAGATTAGATTTGCGGTCTTGATTTAATCAAGCATCTGTGGGAGGTTCGTAAGATCTGGATTTGAGATGAAATCTCAACATCCAAGTCACTATACGTGGAACAATACAATCGCCATGTCCTTATCTCCAAGTTTTTGCAGAGAAAGCACATTATTCTTGAAGGGGTTCAAGAATAATTCATTTGATGAATTACATATCCAAGCAAGAAGGACGTGATGATTAAATGAGATTTAATTATCAAGCATAATTTGAATGAGATTCATATTGTGAGAATAATTATCCAAAAGATAATTAAATGGGATTTAATTATCAAGGATTAGAGAACGTGGATAATACTATCCATAATATTTATGTATTATAAATATGATTTATAATAGGGATAAATGGGACTGCCCCATAGGGGGAGCTAACTTGGCTCCCCTGCCCCATTTTCACCATTTTTTATTTTTTTTGAAAATTTCTTCCACGAATATTCATCACGATATCCCTATATTGTGGTATTAAAATTTCGTGCGAAACAGAGACTCCTACGGCCTCCATCCAGACAGTCATTTTTAACGGTAACAGGATTTTTTAAATCGACCCCGTTTGGATGGAGGTCGTAGGAGTCTCTGTTTCGCATGAAATTTGAATGACATAATATATGAATTTAATAATGAATTTACACAATTTTAGATTTCAAAAAAATAAAAAAATTATGTCAAAAATGGGCGGGGGGAGCTAAGTTAGCTCCCCCTAGGGGGCATACACATTTTTCCCTTTATAATATACATATATTGAAGAGAGAGAAATTTTATAAATACCAGTTGTTAATTATTAATGTGTACTGAATTCACAATAATTAATTAATTTAAAATGTAATTTACAAATTAGTTTGGGTTGTGAATATGATTCACATATTTATCAATGGCATGATTGAAATATTCACAAATTAATTTGGAATTAATTTGATGGATAATTTTGCAATGGATATTCACTAATTAATTATGAATTAATTTAGTGGATAATATTACATACAAATTAAAGATAATTGTATTAAATAAAAGGGATGGATAAAACACCACCTAAATGAGGTGGTGCCACCCATGACTTGGTCATGGGTGACGCCCCATCTATTTGGGGTGGATTATTATCCCATTTTATTATTATCCTATTATCTTGTGTTTATTAATTTATATTAAATTAAATTATGTTGATAATGTTGCAACATATATTTGATTTAAATATAAATTAATGTTGTCGGTTTTTAGCCAACAACAATCTTGGCCATTGATTAATACATAGATCACCATGGCTGTTGGATCTATGTGTCCCATTGATTGAGATCCATTGGATCCTAAACTAATATAAAAGGAGGGCAAACCTAGCCTTTCAAGGTACATTATTTCAGAGTTGTAGAAGCCTACTACTCTCTCTCTCTCTCTCATTCTCGTCTACCATCTCTCTCAATTTCAAGTGGCCGTCCATCTTGAATATTGAGGAGGAGAGTATCACGCCTTCGCCTTCGACGACTCGAGGATCTCCTTCTTCTTTGGGGCTGCTTGCTCTAAGGAAGACGACGGATTTTATTTGACGAAATCAGGGGATTCATTGCTTGGATCTTCGTCGAGGATTGCGGGAGGAACGCGACTCATCATCGCGCCCGCAAGTGCGTTCTTCATGGATCGGACTTAAGACAGGAGGATCTCTTGTTTGGGATCTCACGATTACAACCACGCTCCAAGAGGTATTCCTTATACTTTGTGGTTTGATGAAACGATCCGAGAAGTGTTCTCGTGATCATGTGGTTTCATCTTTAGATTTAAAAATTTTAATTTCCGCCGCATCTAGCGACTAGTTGCTCCGATTGCATATGATGCGATCGACACGCTTCCGTGATGCGCTTAGGGATTCTCAATATCCTTCACTCTCTTCTCCAGAACCACCTCCGCTTCGACCCACTTCTTCCCCTGCTCCGCCGGAGAAAAACTCCAAGGCCACCGCCTCCCGTCACCTCCGAGGACTTCACTCACCCACAAAAAGCACTTGCACATCTTCGTCTATGAATAACATCTGCAGGTATCCTCAATAGTCGGAGCCCGCGCCTCCCCATCAGTCTCGAATTTCTCCTCCGACGACCATACTCCGACGGGCAGCTTCAGACAGCAATGGAGCTTCGCATTGGCTCCCGGACCTCCGCCAGGCTTTGAGCAAACTTCACCGGTCTTCAGACTTGCCTTTGGAGCATGGTGGAGCTTTAGAGGGTGCGCCGGAGCGCAGCCTCCTCCGTGGCCCGTGGCGGAGGACGAAGAACAACTGTCGTCCGATCAGCTGGATCGGATGGCCAGAATGATGACACGTGGCAACCCAAACCTCATTCCAACCCAGTAGCTTCGGAGCATCCGAGCCACGACCCGAGCCACAGTATGCTTCCACGTGACCCGAGCCAGAGGCGCACTCTCGAGCCTAAGTTCCTCACGTGCACCATACGTGAGGTACTGGGTAAATTGCATGAAGGACCCCGGAACTATATATAATTGCATAAAGGTCCCCAGGCACGTGCCTCACGTGTGTGCCTGGGTAATTTACACGGAGGCCCTCCAAGTTTCTTGGAATTACAGAAAGGCCCCCGCGCATGAAGGAAAATTGCATCAAGGCCCATGCAATTTTTGGTATTTGCATTTGGATCCTCCAGGAACCTAAAAGTAATATTTATGCTTTTATTTATTGTATTTTTATTACAGTTATGCCCCCGCATTGTTTTCTTCATAACTTGAGCATCGTGGGTCCAAATTGCATGATTTTAGTGTCGTTTTGATCCTTATTTCTTCCTCTACATAGCATGTTTAAATTTCTCATCCGATATCATTTTAAATGAAGTGATTTTTTGGTGATAGATGTTGGTTCGGCTCTCATTGATCTTGCTCTGATTTGATGACTGCTCTTCATGTTGTGATTAAATCGACCCTGATTTCCATTTCTGTTATGATGCTCATACTTTTAGGGTATTTTTGTAATCCTTTCTCTAGCATACATGTAACCTTGCATAATTGCTCATGCGTCACTTTAAAATTGCATAAAAATCAACTAAAAATTGCATACATCATGGCATTGCATTGTAATTAGCTTAGTGCATCTTGCAGACCTGAACTTGAGAATGATTCACACTTGTGCTCCATGAATCAAAATTTGACAAATTGATTAAGTAGCCGTGTCCTTGTGTTCGATCTTGGTAGACTTGCCAAGTATAAATACTCCACAGCATTCAAAGGACTGTGGTTTTTGACGAACCGAATTTGCCTCCTATACTGCAACAATTCATCACTTTTAAAGAGGCAAATTTAGCATTCATCATATTTCATATTTTTCTTTATTTTACATTTTCGAATTTTCTAGTGCAACCACGTGGTGCCCTCTGGGCCACGCACGTGGCTGCCCTCTCTTCTCGCCACCCAGCCTCATCCCTAACCGTCAGATCCTCTTCCATCCGTCTTCATCCTGTCCGCCCATCCCCGCTCCATCTCCAGCCGTCTGATCTTACCCTAGATCAGATCACTTCCGCTCCATTGTGCCTCATCCATAGCCACATGATTCCCTTTCATCCTACAGTTAGCATCTCTCCACGTCATTCACTTATTTCCAGCCGTTGGATGACACCCTAAGAACCATCTGATCCATCCGTCTCCGCTTCATCATCAACCATCTGATCTTATCTCTGATCAGATCTTGGTCGCTCACCCGTGCATCCATCGTAGCCGTTGGATCTCGGGATCCAATGGCCATGACTTCATCCCCTACCTCCAGTCAACTCCCCTCCCGACCATGACACCTCGTGATAGCCCTTCACCCTTTCCATTTTCACTCTCCACTCCGATCATCTCTCCGCTTCCTTAACATCCCTCCACAAAGTCGTTACCTCCCTCTTCCTCACGCACTCATCAAAGCCCTCCTTCATAACCCCACACCATCACTACAACCATTCAAAACCTCCACTCCCTCTCCGGTAATCGACCCCTTCTTCCTATAAAACCACCCCCTTTGCCTCCGAGCAAACCATCCACCACTTCATGGGGCTCCGCCCTAGACTTCTCCACCCTCTGGTGACAGCGGAGGGCGGTCTTGTCGAGGCGACGATGGTCACGACCCTAGGAGAGATACATGGCCTCCTCCATGAAAGCTCCGCCCTCCGATGGATGAACGAGATCCATGCACGGCTGCGTACGACGGGCGAAGACCCCGAGCATCATTTGATGCTCAGCACATGCCCCTCCTCCACCGGATACCCCTCTCCGACGAGGTACCCTCCCATCTTATTTTTCCTGATTTTCTCCTAATTATTCCATCACCTACACCCTCCGTCACCTTCATCAGACCATCTGTTGTGCTCCGCTAAATCACCCTCATCCATGCTGATGCCTCCGCTCACCCTTCCCCTTTCTCCCCAACCTCCTCCACTCCGGCCCCCTACTTCCCCTGCTCCGTCGGAGAAGAAGGCCTTGGCCACCGCCTCCCGTCACCCCCACAACCTCCCCTCACCTTTCTTCATCTCATGAACATCACGCGTATGCTTCGACTATGGTTTAACCTTCGTAGGACTTCGATGGTCGGACTCTGCTATGCCTCGCCGGTCTCAAGATTCTACTCCGATGACCTTCCTCTGCCTTGCTGCTCCAGAAGATGATGAAGCTCTGCTATGACTCCAGGATCTCCCCAGCATGCCAGCAAGCTCCCTCGACCTTCAGACGATACCTCTGAGCACGGAGGAGCTAGATAGAGATCGTCAGAGCGCAGCCTCCTCCGAAGGCCCACGACGGAAGAAGAAGAGCAGTTACCATCCGATTGGATTGATCGGATGACTCTTGTGATGCTGTGTGGCCGAGCCCAAGCCTCATGCCGCGCCTATAGGCTCAGGCGACCCGAACCAGCACCGAGCCTTCAACGTCGGCCACGTATCTCCAAGCCAACGAGTACCTTGAGCCTGGCCCCCTCACGTGCCTAGCATGTGAGGGGTTGGGTAATTTATAGAGAAGGCCTTGGATCCTTTGGTATTTGCATTTTGGTCCCCAGGCACGTGCGTTATGTGTGCACCTGGGCATTTTACAAGAAGGCCCTTGAGGTTTTATAGAATTACAATTTGTTCCCTACGCGTAATGGAAAATTACAAAGGACCCGTGTCAATTTTTGCAAATTGTATATAGAACCCTCCAGGGACCTATATGTAATTTTTAATCCTTTTATTTTCCGTACTTTATTTACATTTATACCCCTACATTGTTTTCTTCATAACTTGAGCATCATAGGTCCGAATAGCATGATTTTAGTGTCGTTTTGATCCTTGTTTCTTCATCTATCTTATGGCATGATTAATTTTCTGATTTGACACCATTTTAAATATGATGAATTTTTTATGTTAGATGATGTCTGGCTCTACATGTCTTTGCCCTGAATTGATGACTACTCATATTTTTGTGCTCAATTCGATTCTGATTTCGGCCTTAATGCCCATAATTTTATAGGGCATTTTTGTAAATTAATCCTAAGATTGTGTATTCTTTGCATTTTTCATATATCATGCATTACATATCTTATAATTGCATGAAAATCAACTAAAAAATTCATGCATCATTTAATTGCATTGTAATCTGCAAGTACACCTTAGAAATTAAGATATAATTCGCGCACGCTCTTAATTGATCAAAATTTGACAAAGAAATAGAGTAGCTCATGTCCCTATGTTCGACCTTGGTAGATTTACCCAGTATAAATACTCCACAACATTCAAAGTTTGTGGTTTTTGCTGAATCGTTTTTCTCCTCCTATACTACAATTAGCGATTATTAAAGAGGAGAATTTCATGTTCATCAAATGGCACCGTCGACACGGACACGACTCACCTTTATTATTTGTTGAATTTGGATATATTTTTGTGGATTCACATGTCTTCTTTTCATGCATTATTTTTGCATCATTTCCGCTGATTAATTTTCCTTGCTAATTTTCTAACATTTCTTTTTCATGGCAGGGCCCATGAAGATCGAGGATGTTTGATCTCTATGGAGGAGTAGAGTTTGGAGCTCCCAATGAAGAGGATGCAAAAGACTGGGAAAAGAAAATTAGGAATTTTTATCAGTCTGCTTGTATTTGCATATTGTAAAAAAAACATGTGCATTTTAGCAGTCCTCATTAGATGGCTCGCATGTTGTAGAAAAAGAAAAAACAAAGAGAAACAAAGAAAAGAAAAAATACAAAAAAGTAGATCACTAAATGATATATCCCCTCCCCCCCCCCCCTCACACATACAAACTTGCAGATATATACTCACCCCTCCCCCCCTCTCTATTTCACATTCCCCCCCCCCCATCTGCCTCCTAACATTCTGTGAAAATACAACCCTCCCCCTCGCCCCTTGTATCTTAGTGTAATTAATCCACACAGACACCCCCCTAACTCAGATCCTTTACTTAGGCTATTTTAGCCTAAGTATAGGGGGACCCGATTCATTCATTCCTCCCTCGCGCTTTCTTCTTATACTTGGGTCAATTTTTGCGTATAGGGGGACCCGATCCATTCATTCCTCCCTCGCGCTTACTTGGGTCAATTTTTGCGTATAGGGGGACCCTCCTCCTCAGTTCCGCTATATCACCTTCTATTTGACCAAGCCATGGCTTCATATCACTGTGCTATGAGGACATAACAAATGTAAGTATAGGGGGTATACTGTATACTACTGTATATCTACTTTAGCCATAGCTTGTGTATTTTTTAACTTTTTGAAAAAACTTTTTTCAGCTTGGTTTAAGTAAACTTGATAAATGAGTTTTGTAAAAACCTTATAAAAATATTTTCTTAAAAATTGAGGGATCGAATTTTGTAAATAAACCCTTTTTCAAAAACTCCATAAAATTTTGAAAATGTTTAAAAAAACTTTCTTTGAATGAGACTTCGACTACTAGGCTTAGTAACTACGTTTTGTGAGGGAACTTTGGTCTCCCTTAGCAGAGTGTGTGGTTTAGAAGACATTGTATATGGTTCCGTCCTTAAGGAACACATGTCCATCTAATGGCTCGTACTTACACCCATACTGGCTGAGAGTAGATACCTTTATTCACATGAGTCTGGGCCAGTCATTTTCTCTCAATAGAATTTAAAAAATGAAAAATTAAAATCCATAAAAATCTGTAAAAGCCAAAAATCGCACAAAAAATCACTAATTAAGGAGTTGGTGTATTCCTGACACATTCGCATTCACTCAAGGCTTGAGGATTTTGAGGACACTTGATTTCTGTGATCTTGAGAGTGTGAGTTAACATGATGTAGTCATTAGGGTTTTAAAACTTAATTATCCACACTTTCCTAGTTTGAAAGATATATATATATATATATATAGATAGATAGATAGATAGATACATACATATATATATATATACACACACACACATACCAAAATAACGAATTCCTAAAAAGATTATGCAAAGCGGTAGAAGTGCTCATTTGAACGTTATGTAACCAATCCTCTTCCAACCAACAAAAACAAGAAGAAGACTACTTACAGGGAAAAGTACGATTCTTGGAATAAAAACACGGTTGGCATTCGATACGTTAACCATCAAATCATTCGTCTAAAATAGTCCGATGCATATAGGTTAGTTTGCTAATTGCGTATATTTATTATATATGCATTTAAATAGGAACTGAACGCACTTTTATGTATTGAAATATCTGAAATATATAATGCCGCAGCGACCAACTACTCCTATTCATTGCAGTTACTATTAATGCTGTTTCGAACCTCTGAAATAGTGGGAACCTCTACCAACACCGGTCTGAAGACGAAGAACCAGTTCCTACAACCTGTTCTGTATTCCATCTTAATTTCCATCTCATAATTCGTGCTTTATCATATACTTGCAGTTGGGCACCAATCCCCAACCATATAAAGATAACCAAATCAACACCCAGGAATCGCGTTACAGATAAAGTTAAATCTGAAAATATGCGATCTGAAAGACTGCAGCTAATCTGATAGGATCATTAATTACAGTCTTTTTTTTTGGTAAGTATTAATTACAGTCTTCGGATGGGATGGTTTATGACAGCGATATAAACTGGAAGAGATTTACCAGATTTTCCGGAATATTCCCCACACGAAATGAAAGAAAACTTCAAAGGGATGGATACTTGCAGTTGATCGCAAGTGTAATAATAGAAAATCGAGATAACAAATCCCTCCTATTTTGATGCTTCTGTTTTGTGGAAAATCTACGGTGCAGACCCCACTGGGCCCTATATATACCCCGTGTATGTCTCACTCTCCCATTGCCCATTCTCTCTCCCTCCCTCTCGAGATGGGTCTCGCAAACATCCACTTCATCCTCCTCCTACTGATAGGTACGTCCAGTCTAACAAATATCTCCCTCGCCTCATCACCTTCACGTTAATCAAGCAAACAGCATGCGTATGTTGATCGATTTTTCTTTCGTATTCCCTGTGTAATTGCTTAATTTCCAGTGCTTGATCACGGGGGAGTGGAGGCCGTCGGTCGCCGGTTGCCGGAGAAGCTGTTTGTGTTCGGAGACTCTTACGCCGATACCGGCAATCTGCTGAAGATCATCGCCCCATCGTGGCAGGAGCCGTACGGCATCACGTTCCCCGGGAAGCCGGCGGGCCGTTTCTCCGACGGCCGTGTCTTCACCGACTATATAGGTCAGTAGCTCTCTCCCTTTCTATTCTCTGTTTCTTCGGTTAGCAAATAATACATCAATTTCCTTATAATTTTGTCCCAATACGATGAAGATGCTCAAAATTAAAATCTTAATAATATGGGTGGTTGCTCGTTGCAGAGCAGATGACATGCATTGGCCTGCAATTTATATCATAATAAAAGGAGAACAAAAAGGATACACATGCAAATTTTACATAAAATATCGCGTTCTACAGTTGTTCTATACCACAAGTGGCGCGACAATTCGGTGTTCATGTTTTTTAATGCTTAGGTGTCAAACCCTCACATTTATTTTTCGTTGTTATGACATTAATTATAACATTGACGTAGATATTACGACCGGAATCGATGGATTCGTCCTAACTATTGGTTATGCTGAACCTAATGGACGTTTAACAGGGAATCTTATTTACATCTAATTTTAGAAAACTATTCCGATGATAATGACCCCACTTTGTCGGTCCAGGTAGTTAATATCAATTCAAGTAAAGCCGAAGTTATTATATATTTATTAGGTAGAGAAAGGCACTCCAGATGAAATGATGGGACACAGGAGCCATTAGAAGGAAGTGCTAATGGGGACAAAGGTTTGTTGAGCATTAAATGCTCTTAATATGACTTTGAACTATCGGTCTCCCTTCAAAAAAAATCTTAGATGAAGTCCACCATACGTGATTTCTTAGACCTCCTTGTACTAAAAAGATTCTCCATGAAGATATTATGGCAAATGCTTGGTTGTGTATCATGGTTTTGACGAAAGATAAAGGCTATCCTTAAGGTGAGGTGGAAGTCATCCCTTTTATGTGGGCAATGGACATTGCATTATCCTTTCATTTGGGCTTTTGGTGTAGTAATCGAATTTAATACCATTAAATTTATTTCAATTCTTTTATTACAATTTTTTCCAATATGAATTCTACTCGAATTTGCAAATTCTATTTTACCACCAAAACAAATTCTATTTAAATTACTCACCCACTATTTTAGAAAGGACTTTGTTGCATATGGAACAAAAATCTCCGACTTCCTGATGAATGTACAAGATTTCTGTTTCAAATTTTATATGCAAATTTCGTAAATGCTAATCTTGACAGAATCAAATATACTGTTTTACTACTTTTGTAGTTAATTTTTCATTTGCTTTGATTGGCAGCTTCTTTTCTCAAAATCAAATCCCCGATCCCCTACGTCTCTGCGAGATTCGGCGAGAAACTGATTCCTTATGGCATGAACTTCGCGGTCGGGGGATCTGGCGTCTTTGACACGATGTTCTTTCAAGACAATTTAACAGTCCAGGTCGATCACTTCAGCGAGCAGATCGCCAAAGGACTCTTCACGAAAGCCGACTTGGAATCCTCCATCGCCATGATCTCCGTCTCCGGCAATGACTACATGAGCTACCAAGCGACGGGAGGAACCATGGAGGTAACTAAGCTAGCTTCTTCGCGTCTATTTCTCCACCCTAGTCGAAAATTAACTCATACATTACTAATGTCTTCGTGATCTTTAAAGAGTTTGAAGCAATTCACGCCGAAACTGATCGATCAACTGAAGCTGGATCTGGAGAGGCTGCATGAGATGGGAGTGGCCAAGGTGGCTGTGACAAATCTGCACCCCATCGGGTGCGCCCCGAGCATAACGATGCCGGTTTCGCACGCCCGGTGCAACAGAACTGTGAACCAAGCCGTGAGGTTCCACAACAAACTGCTTCTGGACGCTGTGAGGGATCTGAACAAGAAGGCAGCCGGATCGCCCTTCGTCATCGTCAACCTCCACCATGCTTTCCTGTCGGTAATTAAGCACGGTGAGACCTGATTCCTTTGGAACAATTCCAAAACTTATATCACTACATATATACATACATACTTACTTTGGGACATTATGGCATGAGATCGTCTGAGATTGTGGCTGACCATTTTGACAGAGACCGAGAAGTTTCCCAGCATGCTTCAGCCGTGCTGCGCGGGGCTGGACAACGACAACAGCTGCGGCAGCGTCGCCTTAAACGGCACGAAGATGTACTCCTTGTGTAGCTCGAGAAGCTCCTCGTTCTATTGGGACAACGTGCATCTCACGCAGGCAGGATGGTCTGCGGTCTTCGAGTCGTTGAAGCATTCCCTCGAGCATCTCCGCATATGAAATAATTTGCTCTCCTTCTCATCCTTACGCTTCTTCATATATAGCAGGTCTTCGTGTTTTAACGATAGCGATTATTCATTTTATTCGATATAGTAAAATGATCCAAGATACATATGATGGAGAGGATGCAAGTTATATACAAGTTGACATTGTTGTAAATTTCCATAGTCCTTTATTTCTGTCGCATTTCAATGCAAGACTGGTGGTATTCTGAAATATAATCTTAAACTATAAATTGTAAAAGTTTCGTGCGAATCTAAAAAATTGCTGACTGTAAGAAAAAGAACTCAGAAATCGGCACACTTGGAGCACCTAATTTCGATGGGAAAGACCAAAAATTAACAAGGTTTCTTGTGTGTGTGAACCCCATTAATTGCTGGGATTGGATTGCCGCATATATCAAATTACGAATGGTAAGCTGATCTTGCATATTATGTCAAATCCAAACCAATTAACCATTTAAAAAAATGAAGTTATAGAAAGATTAACCACAAGTTCACGTAAGATTTTCACGTGGAAAATTTCTAAAATAAGGGTGAAAAATCACAGGATTGGTCGCAATCTAAATTTAGGTTAATAACAAAATCAGTCTTCCTAAGGAGCTTATACAAAGTCAACCCTCTGTATATGGTACAGATCATCAATAAATCGAGAAAAGCAGAATTATAACCAATCTGGTAACTCTTCTCCTAAACTATACAGAAAGATGCCACACAATAACAACATCAAAGACTGCTCCCTTTATATATGAGAACTTGTGTTAGCATGCATCCCCTCCTATCTATTTATAGTCTATGGAGAGCTTTATGTATCCATAAACAATCCCCCAGTGGTATTAGGAGAATATCGTCAATAAAACTAGCAAAGATTCAAGAAATTAAGAGAATTAGAATCTCATCAATCAAGCAAATTCATCAATATATCTCCAAATGTTGTCAATCTCACTTATTAATCTCACTTAAAGTTTAAATGTTGTCAATCAAAATCGCCATTAGACCCATGACTGGTCCAAATTAGAATAAGTTCTCATACCCCTTCACCATGTTAATATGGGAACTTCTCAAACCTACAAAGGAACAAACTTCCCGAATGGAAAAGTCATTATCATCATATTAGCACCAATATCATCTATGTGGATCTTACAATGCAAGTTGCTCCAATTCTAGCATATCTAACATCTAATGATATCCGATATCGATGTGTTTTAACCTTAAATGAAAAGTAGATTTCTTGGCAAGGTGAATCATCCTTTGACTGTTTTGATAAATGATACACTTTTCTTTAGTAAAATTGTGTTCATGCATGAACTTATTCATTCACAAATCTCTACTTAATTCTAGGGAAGCAATGAATTCTTCCTTTGTTGTATATAATTTTAACACTTGGAATCTTAGCTACCCTAGAAACAACATCTCCTACATAAGTCATCAAGAAGCCATATAGATCGTCTACCTTCAACATCATTTGTCATAGAGTTTGTGTAGCACAAAAGAATATTTTTTCTACTCCAAATAATGAAATATGTTGCTAATTCCATGGAGATATTCAAGATCTATTTAAACACATTCCAATACTTGTTTCCTATATTTGAGATAAACCTACAGACAACTCCAACAAATTGAGCAATATAAGGCTTAATGTAAAATATAGTGTACATCAAAATGCATATGGTCATTGCATAATGAATCATCTTCATATCCTTCTTTTCATATTCTGACCTTGTATTCTGCTTGATGATTAACTTGAAGTGTGTTTCAAAAGAGGTACTCACGTTTGGCCTTTTAGGGTGTACATGGATCGGATTGGTTCGGATTTTAGCTAAATACATGTCCAATCCAATCTTAACAGATTTTTATTTTTTCGAATCCAATCCATCAAATATCTAAATCCAATCCGATCCAATCCATCAAATTACAGATTGGATCAGATTGGTTCGGATTTTATACTTACAAGTTCCGACTCAATAGTCTACTTTACACGTCTATAGTTTACAACACACTAGACCTTGAATATTCGAATGATGACTTAAAAATCGATAAATATGAATACAAGTAAAGAAAATAAAAAAACACATATAAAGTGAAAGTTTAAGAATACCATTAATCCATTATAAAAAAGTTGAAGACCACACAATCAAACTAAAGAATTATATTGAATTTGAAATTTAATTTTTATTTAATAAATAGTGCATTAATTTATTTTTTGTAATTGATTTTCACGAAATAATTCTAATAAAAATAATACAAGTTATGAAATAAGGATTTAAAGAAAGTTAAATAAATAAATAAATAATGAGATCTAAGCGGCCGGATATTGATGAAGTTCATGATTAACTTAGAATGTTAAGCTATGCAAAACCCAACCACTCACAAGAATATCCTCCAAGGCTATATATCGTTAAAAAATGAGGATCATAAAAAATTAATAATCTATATGTAAGACAAAACCAACTTAAATATAGCCCACCAAGTAGGCACCATGCATCTCATTTAAAACGGACTTGAACGGGAATTTATTTTCAAGATAATATCTGTCGCAAAAATAAAAAATATTTATCAAATTAAAAATGAAAGAAATTGAAATAATGTTTATTTCTTTTTAGATGGGTGTGTGCATTGATCCAATTTCATCATTAAAATAAGATTGTAATGTAGAGAAAGTAGAAGGCAAGAAGCAAAGAGATCAAAAATATCTAACAAATGTACCAGGCAACTCTCCCGAATCTATTATCTTTTTATTTCTTCTTAGATGGGTGTGTGCAATTGATCCAATTTCACCATTAAAATAAGATTGTAATGTAGAGAAAGTAAAAGGCAAGAAGCAAAGAGATCAAAAATATCTAACAAATGTACCAGGCAACTCTCCCGAATCTATTATCTTTTAATGAGGATAAGAAGAGTGGCAACACACAGATACGAAATGGTATCGCGTCGGAGGGGATTATGTTGTTTGAGATGGATGATGACATCGTGGGGATGGGGGCATGACAAAATTGTCTTGGGAAAGAATAACATTGTGCAAGAGGGGAACATCATTGAAATGGACTGAGAGGGAATCAGGATGAAATTTTGGCAATCAATAGGGAAATGAGAGAGGGGAAACTAGGAGAGGAATAACATAACTTGGATTTATGATTTTACAAGTTATAGTCATAATTTATTATTTTAGAAATTTAACATTTGCCTTTGAAGAGAAGAAAGGGTAACATCAAGAGGTCTTGTATCCAAGATTGATATGGAAGAATGACATTGATTATGTCATTAGAGAATATTCGAAATAGGTGCACATAGATATTATGTATGTATTTATGTATTTATGTATGTATGTATGTATGTATGTATGTATGTATGTATGTATGTATCTACATGCATGCATGTGTGTTAACAGATTAACGGATTGGATCGGATCGGATTTTGATAAAGATCTGATCCAATCCATACTTTAACTGATTTTAAAAATTTCAATCCAATATGATCCATTAGAATGATAAAAATCAATCCAATCCAATAGTATCGGATTGGATCGGATTACGGATGTTATTCGATATGTGTGCACCCCTATTATCTATGTTGAATCTCTAAAGCATTTTACGCTTCTCTAAGATAACCGAAGTCCCTTAGACTTCCTATCATGGGTGATCTTCATGCTAAAAATCTAATTTGCATATCTTAAATTCTTCATAACAAGGTACTTGCTTCTTTCTTCAAACTTGAAATTCTCGAGGTATTACTTCTAACAATGAGCATGTCGTTGACATAAATCAATAAATTGATAAAATAATCACATGAAAGTATCTTGATGAAGATGTGGTGATTTTAAGTGGTTTTTATGTAACCAAACTCTCCTGTAAAATACTCAAACTTAATATACCACCATCTAGGAGACTGCTTTAGTCTATACATGCTTTCTACCTATATGCAAAAATAGTCTTTTTTTCTTTGATCGCAATTTTCTCTAGTTGTTCCATGTATATTTCCTCCTCAACATCACCACGGATGAGAGGGTCTTCATATCCATCTATTTAATCTCCACACGTTGTTTGTCTGCCAAACTGAGAATAGTTCTAGTGGATAACATTCACCACATGAGATAATATCTCATGAAAGTCGATGTCCTTCTGATTAAAGTTTTTTTGCAACCAACATAGATTTGCATCTTAAATTTACGTAGACCAACCTAGATTTATATCTTGAATTTAAAGAGATTTCATCATGCTTCACTCTAAAAAGACACTTATTTTCTAAGCTCTTTTTTTTCTTCGATAACTCTATAAGCTCAAAGGTCTGGTTTTCAAACATATACTACACTTTACCTTGCATACCCTTGATTTGTTCATATTTCTACACATCATGCGTAACCTCTTCATGATATTATGGTTTTTTGTCTATCAAAATAACAAAATTATGTTTAGAGTATCTTGTATAGGAATCTCTCTCCCTTCTGGGACTGCATTAGAATATTGTTCTCTCAGTTGTTGGTTGGAACACATGGCATGTCAGCATCAACTTCCTCGAGATCATGGTCCTGGTCATGAATTTCATCTAGAATAAGATCTGGTGGATGTTGTAAAGGAATATACCTTAATCCACTAGAGTGGATCCTTTCATGCCTTCTAGTTATACTTTATTATCTAATCTTCAGCAAAGATTACATTCAAGTTTCTTACAAGCTTCTTCACTACAGGAATATATAACCTGTAGCCAAATTCATCATGTGCATATTCCGCAAAGATGCATTGTTTGGTCTTTCATTCCAATGTCGATGTCCCGTCTATTGGAAGATGTGCAAAGGATCTATAACCAACGCATGCAAGTTCTCAAAAGAAATAACTTTTCCATACCATGCTCTATCAGGGATATCTCTATTCAAAGTAGCATGTGGAGCAATAATGCATTCTAACAACTTCCTAAGGGGCTCTCAAGCCTGAATATAGAGTTGTGATAGGACTCGAGGGTCAAATCTCTTCTACTCTTCAACCTTGACTAAAGAACTTGTTCCAACTTGTAAGCACATTAGTTAAATAGTTTAAGATGTTAGGAGACTACCTAGTGCAAATGTCATGTGCATAAAAAAGAACCTAAGAGATACTGCAAAAAAAGGCATGATTGGCGTGCACATGTTGCCTCATCATGTGCATGTCATATTTTTCGTCATTTCCTTTTAATAATATAGTCATTTCAATCTCAGAGCCAACAAGAGATAATGTAAAATCTTCCTTGAGATTTTTGTCCCACCCTTACTTGATTCATGAAATCTTGGCTCATCACATTCAGGATAACGTGTCAAATGTTGATGATCATTGTAATATAAAATATGGTGATTTATGTAAGAGTCTATCTTAGTTTCAGCTAAATCCATCTTCCACGTCATCTTCTTGATTTATAATAATTTCCAAGTAATTCATCATCTTTGGGTAATATTTGTTTGATAATTTTAAGCATAGCATCAAAATTATGATCAGTCATAATACTACATCTTCATCAATAGAAGTTCTAAAACTGTGAAGAGTTTCGAATATATCTTACAACCAAACCACAATGGTTCTTCTACCTTTTTCAATAGCTCGTAGAAGTCTACAGACTCACGATATGATTCATATTCATCTGGACAAGCAGTGTTAAAATCAGGACCCTCAACATCTATAACCATATCATATCCTTCCATTAAACTATTTTTATAAAGAGTTAACTGAGTTTCCTTAGATCTCTTCTTTATTAAATGATACTGACACAAAATAGTACCATCTGAATCCACAACACGAGAACCTTGTGCATAAGCAAATTCTACAAATCCTGAATACCTCTTTGAAAGGTATCTATAAGATGTCCATCTACTACACACTTGTACATCCATTCTCTAGTAGCCATCATTATCCCTGAATGTAATAATTCATACGGTCAAATGAGAGGAAAATATTTAACTTTGCCTTAAGCTCGGAGAACATACTTAGAAAACCTAAACATGAACCCATCGGTGGACTAAACCTATCATACTTATTATAGGAAATGAGAAGAGAATTGTGTTAAATATGTTACCACGTGAGCACGTCCATGAGGATTTAAACTTACTATAAGACGATTGTTGCCACGTGCTTGCTTATTTCCGAGAAAAATTCAACAACATAACCCTGCACCTCTCCGGTATACATCAAAAACCAATCAAAAATAACTTTCAAAACAATCATCGTAATTATTATTTTGATAGTAAATTATGATTGGCTTGGTATATCGAATAGGAAGGGGTTATACAACTGAATTTTTCATCAGAAACAAACAACAATGTGTGACAACGATCACCTTATAATAAGTTTGAATTCTTACGAACCCCCTTAGTCCGAGATCTCTGAACTAAGGAGAGCCAACATAAATGTGATATTTTAAGATCACTTTACGTCATACATTTGTACACGCTATAAATGAGACTATAAAATGATCTTAAAATATTTATTCATTTACGGTAATCAGACATTTATATATTTGGTTGGTTAACGATGGGGATATGGATGAGTGTGATCCTAAAATAATACCTAATACAATATTTAAATGAACATTATCGGAAGTGTACCTGCTGGTAACACAAATTTTGCGAGGGTATAAAGTAATCCACACAAGGCGGGATCACAATGTCGTTGAGGCGACCGCTCATGAAACCCTGATCAATCAACAATTAACCCACAACAGAGATCAAATAATGAAAAGTGATGCGGAGTTAAAATTTATTATAACTCTCCAACAAAGATGTGTATAAGTGCAAGCATGTGTAGAGCGTCGAACACATGAAGCAAGAGGTAGATCGAGGCAATAAGTGCTCAAAAATGAATGTGATGTGTTTGTATATATGTGCTATTTTTGTGGATTTTTAATTTTATATTTTTTTATTTAATTTTGATTTTATATTTTTATATTTTGATTCTTAATTTTCTAGTTTTGACTTTTCTTTTTGTATTTTATATTTTTATTTTCTTTTTCTTTAAAAAAGAATATAAAACTATATAAGATATATATATACACACAAGAGAGATGAGAGAGAGAGAGATAAAAATACGTAAAAATAGCCAAATATAAGAAATAAAAAGTTTTTTGTTTTTTATATTTTTCTAATGATTTTATTATTTTATTGTATTTTTGCTAATTTGTTTGGCATTTTTAAAATCGAAAATACTTAAAACATGGAAGAAAATAAATGTCTGAAATTAAAATGAGATGAAAAATATCAAATAGAGTCAAAAAAATTCTCCAAATTAATTTAAATATATATGTAATAATATAAAGAAAATTCAGGAACAGAAATTATATTTTTAGTATTTTTTATGGATTTTTTATATTTTTATAAAGATTTAAGCGTTTTGCAATTTTAGGAATTATCTCTTATATTTCATAGTGATTTTCGACCTCGAAGTTAAAGACACAAAAAAACACAAAATATATTTTTTGGGAATTTTTCAGAAGTTTTTTTATAATTTTTAAGTATTTTCTAATGCAAACAGGGAAGAAAATGCATGTTTTTGAATTTTTATAATATGAAAATGACTTAAAAATGCAAAATAAAAATATGGCGTTAAATCTCAATGAAATAGGAAGCTATGATATTTTGGGAGATTTTTTTCGAGTTTTATTAATGCATGAAATAAATATAGACGACAAAGAGAAAATACACACTCGTAGGGGTATTTTTGTAAATATGTAAAAGTATGAGGGCCAAAGTGTAAATTTCCACAAAATTTATAACTAATTAAAAATATTTCTAGACCAAAAGGAAATATCGAAACACCCAGGGGTATGGCTGCAAAAATACCAGACACACGTGTCTGGACACGTGGCCTGGCAGGGACGAAAATGTAATTATCAAAAACCTAGGGGTCAGAATGCAATTTATCCAAAAAGATAATAACTTCATTAAAAAATTTTAGGGACAAATATAAATAACCCAAACAATCGAGGGCCCCTCACAAAATGACCACGACTCACGTGCACCAGTTACGTAAGGTGACATGGACAGGGACCCCGATGCAAATAGTGGAAAGTTCTGGGGCACATTGTAAATTATACAGAATAATTACACAACAGATGAAAGTTTCGGTACTAATTGATAAATACAAAAATGGTCGAAGGGAGAATGCAAAATACCTAGCCTAAAGCGGATCGGACGGCAGATGCACAGTCACTTGCCACGTGTCACGTCTTAGTATCTTGATACCACTTCACATATGAATGGACAGGATTAGATCCTGGCCCCTTGATCGTACGGTTGCGGTTGGGTTGATCGAACGGCTGTAGAGGCATCTGGAACGCCCTCACGATCCAACGACGGAAAAGGCTAGACGAAGAATCGGGAAGAACTCCGTCGAAGAGAAGTTCCACCGGCCTGATCACGCCTCTAAGATGATCTGCGATGCTTCAAAATGGAACCCGGAGCTCCTGTTGGTCCTTCTCTAGCTGCTGACGGCTCCAGAATGGGTCAGCAGTCATCGGAGTGTGCCGACGAAGGAGCAATACGGCCCCAGGTACCTCCGGAGCCCAGCAAAAATGAGCCCCCAACTGTCTTTGTTGCTCCAAGTACCTGCAAGGAAGGTTATGAGGTCAAGGGCAAAGTGCCTCAACCTCGTAGCGAAGTGATGGAAGCGGGTATGGCAAAAATGGAGCTCGTTGGAGCAAGCTCCGACGAGGTTGTGGAGATGATGAATGGTTGGGCTTCAATTGAAACAGGAGATGGGGGTCGAATCCTACAACTTAGGCGAAGCTAAAAATGCAAAAAACAAAAGGAAAGCAAACCTCAAGGCCTTTACGCCTAAGATAAGACCTCAACGGCGGAGCTTACCGGATATCGGTGGAGACTGTCCTCAACTTCGCCTAACGCCGCAACACTTGGCCGGAGACGAACCTGTTACATTCTCCAGTCTAGGGCACAAGATGGAGGGGACATGCTAGGTCAAAAGAGGGTTTGAAAATGGAAGGAAATTCGGAGGGGCGATTTGTACAAGGGGTGACAGGGTGAGAAGATCTAGGTGTATGGGGAGAATCGATGATCTACAGCCCGAGGAGAGCCATGGGGGTGTATCATCAATCGACGGGGAACAAAAGTGAAGAAGAAACCGACACGAGAAGGTGAAAGACGCGTTCTCCAAAAATCAGAGAAAACGGCCAAAAATGCAGCACTGACAAGCTGCAGACCTCGGTCAGAGAGTTGACCGAGGTCAACTAGTGAATTCTTCTGGTTGGTCTACGTGGACCAACCTGAAAATTCCTGGCAAAAATGATTTGTTAAATCAATTAAAAAAAGTGAATGATTTTATTAATTTTAGGTTATTCATGAAAAATATTTTATTATTTTATAAATTATTTTATGATGAATTTTATTTATTTTTTCGAGGTTTAAATTTACAAGTAACCTTTTTAAGGGAATATATAGGTATATTTATCTATATATTTTATTTTAAATTTTATTGATTTTGTTTATTATTTTATATATTTAAAACTTATTTTTATAAACTTAAATATATTTCTTAATTTTCTAATGTATTTTATACAATTAAATAAATAGTTGCATTATTTGTATAAGTATAGGTATACCTATGTATTTTATACAAGTATTTTTTAAATTTTCTTTAGTGTTTTATTCATGTTTTAATATACACGCATAATATAAATAATATGTACAAAATTATAAAATAGTAAAATTATAAAATAATGAATAAGGAATAAAATGAATATTTTAATCGGTACAAGTATACAAGAGGGGTCCAAAACTCAACTTTCAAATCGTAACTCCAAAAAATATGAACCACCTTCATTAAATAGCTTATTAAAAGTTATAAAGGTGATTTTGATACATTTTGAGTTTTTATTTGAGAGATATGGGTCTGGGAAGTTGGGATTCTAGAAACTTATTCAGATCATAACTTTTTATCTCTACATTATTTTTGTATGAAACCAATTTTATATATTTTCTATATTAAATTATCTACAACGTTCATGTTCAAAGTTTCTTTATTTGAAGTATAAAAAGTAGAACTAAAAATAGGTCCCAAAAATGAATAAAAAAATGAATTAAAATAAAAGGGATTTTTATTATATTTTGGCCCTTATCTCCCCTACTTTATTCCTTGTCGACCTAGTCATCGAGATGCCTAGGTCTCGGGGTTTCGGGTCATAAAATATTTAAAATATTTTTATTCTTTTCCTTTTTCCTTTCTTTA